>CM057224.1:75820792-76365792 GCA_029891385.1 Erythroxylum novogranatense
TGACCACGCAACGAAGTGAGAGCATGAACAGTATGCTTAAAAAGTATGTTAGTTACCAGCATAACTTAATACAGTTTTTTAACCACTTCCAGAGGCTTATTGATGATCGGCGATATGAGGAGTTAAAAGCTGAGTTTAGAAGTAATGTGAGCAAGCCAACATTGTCAGCACCGGTGAAAATTTTAAAGCATGCATCAACTGTGTACACACCAGAAGTCTTTAAATGGTTTCAAGATGAATGAAATCATTATCATGATTATAGTTTTCTTCTTAGCAATCAGGATGGAATAGTCGAGAAATACAAGATTAGTGTTGTTGGAAAGAGCTACTCTCAATTGGTCAGCTATGATTCGTGTAATGATGACGTTCATTGTAGTTGTGGGAAGTTTGAGTTTGCTGGCATTTTATACTCTCATGTTTTGAAGGTGTATAGCTTGAAGGATATTTCGACAATCCCATGCAAGTATATTATGAAAAGATGGACAAGGAAAGCAAAAAGTTGGACGATTGGACAAATGGAGTCAACGGTCAATGATAGTAATATGGATTCGTGCTAGCTGTCAACTATCAGATATAAAGAATTGTGTACATTAAGCATGCTATTGGTGACAAGGGCAGCAGAGAGGAGAGATACGTATCAAATTGTGAAAGATAATATCTTGAACATGTTGAAGATGGTTGATGAGACATTGGAAGGTGAAGAAACAGTTGATGAAGAGAACCAAATACCACAAGATCATGAGTTAAGCCAACACTTACGGTCAAATACTGAAAGGAATGTGCCGAATGATCCTGACGTTCATTTTGTCGACATGAATGAGATAAGAGGTCTAAAAATGAAGCCAAAATCGACATCAAGTAAGATATTGAGGGGTGGACTAGAAAAAAGTTCAAAGAAGAGGAAGAATGCGAAGAATTGCAGGACTTTAACAAATGTGGCAGATTCAACCCTTATCCCCCTTTGCAGCACTCAGGTATAACGTGTCGTGATATTAGATTGAAATGACGTATATAAATTTAAGAGTTATTATGTTAAGTAAATTTGTTGTAAACGATTGTATTCAGGAATTCGAAGATAATTCCCAACAACGGGAGATTATCTCCAGCAGCTAGGCTCCCGTATTACATCCACATCAGGTTGGTTTTTGGGTTATTGATAATGTTTGCTTGTGTTGGCATCTTTATTTTATCCTAAATTGTTTTTGATTTCTTACGAGGACAATCACAAGCAGACAGTTGCTATTTGTAAGGATTTCAGGAGTTTGGGTTCCAATCATGACTGTCGGCTACAACAATCGCAGGTTTAATTTCTAATATGATCTTAATTGTATCATGCATTTGAATCAATGTTATGTTGGTTGTACCAACAATTGGTGATGACATCACAAAATGCAGCGTTCAGGTGTTCATATGGATAAGTCAACAAGCTTATACAGTCAACATCATTATGCAACAACTCCTCTGGTATTGTGGGTTAAACTATTTGTTTCTTTGGTTTTATAGTTTGTACAAAGTTTAATGTTTTATTAAACTTTGAATCACTTATCATGTTAGGTGAATGATATAGGACGAAGTCAACAAAATGTTAGTATTGATATGCCACCTCCAATACACATGACCGATTTACTTATGGTAAATAGAAGAACGTGTTTTATGTCATTGCAATTATGTTGTATAATTGCATTACGTGTTGTGTTTTGTAAAGATATTTAACCATGTATATTGATTGACAGGCGCAACAGACATTTCGAATTGCAAATTTGGAAGATATCAGCACTTTAGGAGTTGGTATTTCCATTGACAACTGTCATAGTTGCCTTGGTGCCAAAAATAATTGTATGTGTAGAAGATGATTCCGATAATAAGGTAAGGACTACGCACCATATACTAGTCTGCCGTAATGTCTGTAAAAATTGAACGATGCACCATGTGTGCGGACAGTAATTGAGGGGTTGGTCCTTTATTTTCCTTTGTAAACCCATGTTTTTAATCCTGAACACGAATAAATACTTGTATTATTGACACAATATGTGACAGGTGGGATAACATTCATATAATTATGTAAGGCCTTCGTTCTGCCGTTTTATTGGTGTAATTGATCGAAGTAGAATTTTTAACATTTTTTATTTTTTAGATTCGAAATATAAATGAGTTGTCGTGGCAAGAAGTGGCTGAAATGATAAATATGTATGTTCATAGAGATCGTGTTTGATCATATGATGACATACAGAAAAGGTAACACATTTCGGTTCCTCTCTTTACAAAATTGTTGATAATATGGTGTGGTTGACTTGCAAGTTATTGGCCTTATTGATAACCCATTATCTACTTGTCTGTTTGTAATGTATGAGTTTCAATAAATGACTGAGTTCCTCTATTTCAACCATGTAATTGATGGAAAAATTCCATCTAACGGTAAAACCAACAATGTTAGTACAATGAATAAAATAATTGAACATATTACTTTGTAGAGGTTGATGGCAACATACCATTCATGATTTCTCCAATAGTCCTCAGTAACCTTGGTTGCATTTCTTATTTGATTGGTTTAGTTATGTAACGTACTCTCAATTGCAATGTTTATTTGCTCTTATTTGTGCAGGAGGTACATTGCGATTATTTAAAAAAAAAACCGTCTGGCTGGCAGTAAGGATTTTTTAAATTGTATTGGCAGCTCTGCAACATCTGAAGCCAGTGTTGCAAGGAAAGCAATTACATATGGTGGAAAGTCAGACTCTGGACAGGCTGTACCTTCATTTAGTGCAAAGCTGGTTCCAACTTTGCAACGGCTTGAGATACTAAATGAGGTATGCAGCTATCCACTTAATTCCTTCATATTTAGTAAGACATCCAAGTACCTCTCCGAAATCCATCTGCTAGGACAAGGTTTAAACATAATGAAAGAAAGTTGTTAATTGACTTGGGTTTGAAGTTGTGCCACCTTACATGTATGAGGGTTACAGATTGTGGTGTTACAAAATTCAATTATACTTGTGTAGTTATTGAAAGGTTATTTCGAATGTTTCTAAGTGCCTTCCCAATTCCCATCTTCCTGAGGTTAATGTAGTTTGTTTTCTCATATTCAGAAATGGTGAACATGTAATTCGGTTAATTTAGAAGTTCCCTGTGTATTATCAAATGTACAGTGCACTGTTCATGTGCACTGTACACGCAACTCTCCTTTCAGCAGAAACAGGTGGTACGTCAATCAATAGCTTGGTTCTGATCGGCGCATATGGTGACTCTCCAAAGTTGCAACACACTTCCTCACAACACAAACTGTATGGCAGATGCTTTGTGTATATATGTAAAATAATGCAGCTCTCCTTTGTAAACACATATAACAGTGATTTTCACTTTTGTAAAGTCTGAATGTGTAAATACTACTTCATCTATTCACTGATCAATTTGTGTCTCTCCTTTGAATGGAATCAAATGATGCAAAATGTATAACAATTAGATCAACATTGAAACTTGAGAACAAGCTGAAATTTTTTCAACAACTCACAAAACCCACTGCTTAATAGTATCACATTTCTTGACACAACAGAACAAACCCAAAACTTCTTCTAACTCAACTTCTAACTTCTTGCTGGTAATCAAAACAGAATGGAAAACATGAACATTAGTAAGAAAATTGATACTTGGTAACATAAGTTGTATTGAGCATTTTTTAGATGTTTTCATGACATTCCCGACAATGAAAACAAAGAGCTTTATATTCAGCTCTAGCATTATCTGATACACTTTGTTCTTTAAACTAACAGATAATGACTTGGTCTGAAACCAAAAACGGGACTAGTACAACATTTCCTGATTAGCAAACAAACAAAAGCAACACATGTTCTCTTTAGCTTAAAAAAAATCGACATTGTCCAACAACTGCAACTTCTACCGCGTTTTTCTTCAGCTGTAATTTCATTTCCAGCAATGACAAATCCTGACATTCAAATCAACTTGTCAGCCTAAAATGAAGGTGCTTCAGCTACATGTGTGATGATATGCTCTAACAATACTGATTTCACTAATTAATTTCCTTGGAATCTTGCACAAAACCATATCGAATTACATAATTTGGGGCTGTAACTCTGAAGCACAATACTAAAAGGAAGAACATATTTTAGGGCAATATATCAAAAACAAATAATTTAGTGAAATTCAACTGATGTTTTACAACTAAACACTGCATTATCAACTTAATGGACAGAATAAGAAATCTGGACAAAATAGGGAGCATCAGTTTTTATTGATGTCGTTTTTCAATTTGTCCTTTGTCCTACCTTACAAAACCGAAATGCTGCGGCTGATCACCGTTGTATCAGTTCCAACTGTTAAGTCTAAATGACTTTACTTAGATATGATTTTGATGTATACCAAAGAGAATCAATAAAAAGAAAAGCAAAACAGACGAAGTCAGACAGACGAAGAAACACAGACGAAGGAATACAGTGAAGCAGACGCTAAGCAAAGCAGACGCAGACGCTAAACAAAGCAGACGCAGACACTAAACAAAGCAGACGCAGACGCTAAGCAAAGCAAAGCAGACGCAGATGCGAATAGTAAAAGCAAACACAGACGCAAAAATACAGACAAAGAAAAGAAGATGCGGAATTCAAAAAGAAGACGAAGGAGTTAGTTCGAGTTAGTTACAGAACTCAACTGAATAACCGTTTCTTTAAAGATTCAAGAAACAAGAATCAAGAAGCAGTTGGAGACGAAGGCTATAAATACAAGTCGAAGTCGAAGATTGCAAAGTTACTCAAAGTTAGACAAATTGAGAAAAAGTTAGTTGAATTACATCTACGTGATCGGAAAGAGCTTATTGTGCAAATTAGCTGAGAGCTATTTTACTGTGACAAGTGTTCAAATACTTTTCTGAGAAAAAGTAGTGCAGATAACCTGCAGAGGCTAAGTGTGAAAGAATACTGATTGTAGAGACCTGAAGAGGCTCGCAAAGAATACTTGTAAAGTTGAAGAGATAGTGAAATCTCAGAAGAAAATCTGAGGACTGGACGTAGCCCACGGTTTGGGGTGAACCAGGATAAATCTCTGTGTCAAACTACTCTCACTCTCTATCTCTATTTTAGATTCAAGTTTATCAGTACTTAATTCGTAAAAAAAGTTTTCAAAAGTTTTGATTAATCAGAATCTATCAAAAGTTCTGTAAAGGATTTTATTTCTAACAAACAATTTTTGAAAGAGATTTTTAAAAAAAGGGGAATACACAATTCAACCCCCCTTCTCGTGCATTCTATATCGTTTTATAAGTATTATATTAACGTGTGATTCAATTCAATTGGTATCAGAGCCTGGTATCCAAGGATCACTTTAGCAAAGTGTGGATCAAAGATAATGGCAGAACCATATGTATACATCGCAGAAGGAGCCTCAGTCACTAGACCTCCAGAATTCAACGGAGAGGATTATCATTACTGGAAAGATAGGATGCGGCTATTCATAGAATCTACTCATGTCGACCTTTGGGACGTAATAGAGAACGGACCTTATACACCAGTAGATGAAGATGGCAATTCCATTCCACGAGTCAGATGGACGGCTGACCAAAAGGCGAGAATACAACTGAACTCAAAGGCGAAGTTCTTCTTGACGTGTGCCCTAAGCAGGAGCGAGTATGACAAAGTCCACGGATGCGATACCGCAAAGAAGATGTGGGACACATTGTCCATTGCTCACGAAGGCACAAGCCAAGTTAAAGAATCCAAGATAAGTATTCTTGTTCACCAGTATGGACTTTTCAGGATGAAAGATGAAGAATCTATTGATCAAATGTTTGGAAGATTTTAAACAATTGTCAATGGATTGAAAGCTCTTGGAAGAACGTACAACAATCAAGATCATGCTCGAAAGATCCTAAGAAGTCTTCCGAAGAGATGGAGATCTAAAGTTACTGCGGTGCAAAAAGCCAAAGACTTGAGCGTGTTAAAGCTTGACGAGTTGCTTGGATCCTTGAAGATTCATGAAGTTGAACTCGATGCTGAAGACAAGCCCAAACGGGACAAGTCGATAGCGCTGAAGGCCGGATAAAAGAATCACAAGACTCAAAGAAGGAGGAAGTCATCAAAAGCGTTGAAAATTGAAGAATTAAAGGATGATGACTCCAGTCAATCAGAACCAGAGTCAAGTGATGAAGATGACGAATTATCTTTCATCTCCAGAAAGATAAGACGCATGTGGAAGAAGAAGTCCAAAGGGAATTAGACTTTCAAGAAGAATGGCAAAGATGAAGCCAAACCAGAAAAGTCATCTTTCATTTGCTACGAGTGCAATCAACCTGGACATTACAAGTCCGAATGTCCGATTTTGAAGAAGAAACCAAAGAAGAGTAGAAAAGGCAAGAAAAACATGAGGGCAACATGGAAGGACCTAGATTCATCAGAATCAGATACAGGTTCCGAATCATCTGAACATGCAAATATCTGGCTTATGGCCGAGGAAGATAGTGATGAGGAGGTAAAATCTGACTATGATAATTTGCATGATGCCTACTCAGAACTATTAGAAGATTCTCATGCTATTCTGAAACAGTACAAACTGTTAAAGAAAAAGTATGCAGAAAATATTAGACATACGGAAGAAATAGAGAGAAAAAATATCTGTCTGAAAAAGCAATTAGAAGAAAAGAATAAAGTTGTAGACAGATCAGAAGAGATCAATCAGCTTAAACTAAGGATTAAGAATCTGTCAGCTAATTTAGCTACTTTCACAGAGAGCACTAAGAAAATGAATGAGATGCTTGGAAAATGTAGACATCTGAGTGATAAAACCAGATTAGGGTTTACAGGTAACAAGACTCAGACTCATAAAAAACCTTTCTTTCAAAAGAGAAACCATAATAAATCTCATTTTAATCAACGTTCTAGTTATATGCATCAAAGAACTCATCATATGCATACTACTAACCATAGAGGACCCAAGAAAATTTGGGTACCAAAAAATAAAATAGTTTCTCCTGCAGATATCCTTCCTTGGAAAATACGGCAAGCACCATTGGTATTTAGACAGTGGATGCTCGCGACACATGACGGAAAAAAGGTCTATGTTCCTAGACCTTCAGTATAAGAAGGGAGGATCGGTAACTTTCAGAAACAACCAGCAGGGCAAGATTATTGGAATCGGTAAAATAGGTAAAGATTCCTTTGCATCAATAAATAATGTACTGCTTGTTGATGGTCTGAAGCATAACTTGATTAGCGTCAGTCAATTGTGTGATTCTGGTTTCACAGTCATATTCAATCAAAATCTTTGCGAAGTCAGAAACAAAGATGGGTCTATACTTTTCTCTGCCAAGAGAAGAAACAATCTTTACAAAATTAATTTAGAAAATTTTCAAAGTCAAAATATTTCATGTTTTCTATCTTCCGAAGAAGAAAGACTAATCTGGCATAAAAAGCTAGGTCATGTCTCTTTTAAACATATTTCAAAATTAACAAAACATGATTTGGTGAGAGGATTGCCAAAAATAAGTTTTGACAAAGAGTTTTTCTGTGAAAATTGTTTGAAAGGAAAACAAGTTAAAACTTCTTTTTCTTCTAAAAGTTTTGTAACATCATCTAGACCTTTAGAATTGTTACATATGGATTTATTTGGTCCAACAAGGACAATAAGTCTTGGCATAAAGAAATATGGACTTGTTATTGTTGATGACTTTACTCGATTTTGTTGGATATTATTTTTATCACACAAAGATGAATCTTTTAAGTACTTTAGGACCTTATCCAGAAAGTTACAGAATGAAAAAGGAATGCCTATAGCCAGTATCAGGAGTGACCATGGTGGAGAGTTTGAGAATGAGAAATTTAGATTATTCTGTGAGGAGAATGGAATTTCCCATAATTTCTCTACTCCTAGGACTCCTCAACAGAATGGAGTTGTTGAAAGGAAGAACAGGACGATTCAAGAGATGGAAAGGACCATGCTGTGTGAGATGAATCTTCCTAAGTACTTCTGGGCAGAAGCTGTGAATACAACATGCTATATTTAGAATAGAATTCTGTTGCGACCCATGTTGAAGAAGACTCCTTATGAGTTATGGAATGGAAGAAGACCAAACATATCTTACTTTCATCCATTTGGGTGCAAATGCTCTATTCTAAATACAAATGAGCTATTGGATAAATTCGATTGAAAGACCTATCCAGGAATCTTTCTAGGCTACTCATCATCGTCTAAGGCATTTCGAGTGTACAACCTTACTTCAAAGACAGTTGAGGAGACCATCTATGTCAAGTTTGATGATAGTTCCCAACCCCATAAGGAAGATGACATGGAGAGTGCAGGTCCTTCAAAGAACTTAGATGATAGAACAGAAACTCCATCATCATGAACTCAAGTAGACAAAGTTGAAGATATTCCAGAAACTATCGAACTGAAAAGAGACTGGAAATATAAAAGTTCTCATCCAGAAGAGTTGATTATCGGAGAGACCTCAGAAGGAGTTAGAACAAGGTCCAGATTCAGAAGAGAAGCTAATGTGGCGTTTATTTATGAAATAGAGCCTAAGAAGGTTGAGGAAGCTCTTTAAGATGAAGCTTGGGTGTTAGCCATGCAAGAGGAGCTGAATCAATTTACTAGGAATAATGTGTGGTCCTTAGTTCCGAAACCCCCTAAGAAATCCATCATAGGAACCAGATGGGTCTTTAAGAATAAGTTAGACGAATCAGGAAGAGTGGGTCGAAATAAGGCTAGATTAGTAGCACAAGGCTATAATCAGCAAGAAGGAATATACTACAATGAGACGTATGCTCCAGTAGCAAGACTTGAAGCCATTAGGATATTACTGGCATATGCGGTCTGTCATGATATAAAACTGTTTAAGATGGATGTAAAGAGTGCCTTTCTAAATGGTTTTATAGACAAAGAGGTGTATGTTAAGCAACCACCTGGTTTCGAAGATGTCAAAAATCCAAACCATGTCTATAGACTTCATAAAGCCTTATACGGCCTGAAGCAAGCTCCTAGAACTTGGTATGATCGTCTGAATACTTTTCTTTTAGAAAATGATTTCAGTAGAGGTCAAGTTGATAAGACGCTCTTTAGGAAAAACTTTCAGAATGATTTTATTTTAGTTCAGATTTACGTTGATGATATCATTTTTGGTGCTACTTCAAACAAGTTATGCATGAAGTTTGAGAGTCTAATGAAGAAAGAGTTTGAAATGAGCATGATGGGTGAACTAAAGTTCTTTCTTGGGTTGCAAGTTAAGCAAACCGAAGAGAAAATTTTCATTCATCAACAAAAGTATGTGAAAGAACTGTTGTCCAAATTTGAGATGAATAATGTGAAGCCTATGGCGACCCCGATGCACCCTTCAAACCTTTTGTCCAAAGACTAACTTGGTAAGAAGGTGGATCAAACCCTGTATAGAGGGATGATCGGTTCTTTACTCTATCTTACAGCAAGTAGACCTAATATTTTGTTCAGTGTATGCTTGTGTGCAAGATTTCAGGCCGATCCTAAAGAGTCTCATTTTATTGCTGTTAAAAGAATTATGAGATATCTCGCAGGTACTACTGATCTTTGCTTAATGTTTGAGAAAGGTAAAGATTTCAGGTTAATCGGATATTGCGATACGAACTATGCAGGAGATAGAATCGAAAGAAAGAGCACAAGTGGAGGATGTCACTTTCTTAGCGCAAACCTAGTTTCCTGGTCAAGCAAGAGACAAAGCTCAATTGCTCTATCAACCGCCGAAGCAGAGTATATGTCTGCCGCAAGTTGCTGTTCACAGACATTATAGATCAAATATCAACTTGAAGACTACTCAGTTCGAGAAGAGGAGATTCCAATCATCGCGACAACACCAAAGGCAATCAATCACAAAGAATCGATTCAAGATTCTAGAGTGAAGCACATAGAAGTAAGACATCACTTCCTGAGAGACTATGTTCAGAGGAAGGTGGTGCGTCTACAGTTCATCGAAACAAAGCATCAGTGGGCAGATATCTTCACCAAACCACTGAGTGAAGAACGATTCCGTAAGATCGATTTAACCTTAACATGGTTATTTTAAGCGAACAGTCAGGCTAAAGTAACGTCAAAACTAACGGCGTCAGAAACAGTGAGGTACAGCTGGTAACTTCTCTCACAAGGAAGTTTTGGAGGGAAAAATCTGATAATCTCGAGGATCTTAATGATTCTAGAACACACCGAACTATACCCCTACAAGTAGCCTGAAGCTGAAATCATTGCGGTTACTTTCATCTCCAGACGATTCATCTTGCTTTTAGAATTTTCTCAATCATCCTACCCTAGACGAAAAGCTTACCAGAAATAGTTTTCGTTCTGAAACAATGGAGGCAGCTATGATTTTCGGAAGACATGTGGACTTCGAGTCATTGAGGAATGATGGTATGGACGTAGAACCGGAGATTGTAAGAGCTGGTTGGAGAAATTTCTTCCAGGTACAAGAACCAGTATACACCAATGAGGTATTTGATTTATGGAAGAACGTTCAACTTGTAGACAACACTATCGTATTTTCAGTAGACGGTATATCTGTTGTCGTGACTAAGGAGCTGATAAGGAAGGTGACTGATTGTCCATCGATTGGTGAGACTCTATCTACCAAGGCCGGTTGGATGTCCCAGGTTGGAATGAAAGAAGAAGATGTCAGAAGACAATTATATGGAGTCAATGACCCATGGGAGAGGAAGGCCTCTAGTTTGGTTCCGAAGGCTAGGGTTCTTCACGCAATTCTGTTTAATTGCATCTTACCCAGAGCAGGTTCAAGACATTTGGTGACCACTCTGGATGAACAATGCTTATTCTACTTATTGAATCGCAACCCTATTGATTTACCCTTCTTAATCTTTCATTACATGATTAAGGAGATGAAGGATACAAAATAGTTATCCTTACGGTATGCTTCTTACAAGGATTTTTAAGGAATCCGAAATCCTTCTACACAAAAGAAATAGAAGGACTGTACCGGTGAAAAGTAAGATTGATTCAATCACAATACGGTGAATGGGTCTGAAGACAGTGAGTAAAGGAGAAGCCGACTCTTCAAGGAAAACAAGAACTGAGGGGGAGCGTGTTTCAAAGAAGACTCCCGCTTCAAGTTCTCGAATTCAACAGAGTATGAGATCGCCTGCGGATGAAATAAGAAAAACAACAGGAAGACCGCTGATAAAACAGGCAAGTCCTAAAATCAAAGAAAGTCAGCCTCGGAGGACAGAACAAGGTGCGCCAAAAAGACAAGGAGAAAGTCTTTTAAGTGAAGTTACGAAGAAGGCAAAGAGATCATCGAGGATTCGGACTCTAAGGCAACAAGAAGAGAAGATTGCCAGAGAACAGAATCAGGAACATTCCTCTCAATCTCGTGCACCTAAAGCAACAAGATCTTTAGTCTCTATTCTGGAAGAGGATACAGCCAGAAAAGCCAAAGAGACTGAGAAGAAGAGAAAATCTGAATCTGAGAGAGAAAAATCTCAAGTACAGAAATCTTCAAGAATGACTGATGCAGAAGACAAGACTAAGAACATTAGTCGGAATACGACCGTGTCAACTACTGGGGAATATAGTCGAAAGAAAGAAATCTTTGATGCTACTCGAAAAGAAAAAGAAACTGAGCTGAGCAGAGTTCAGGAAGTTCCCATTGCTCAACAGGAGGAAATAGTGGAGGAAAGCCCGGTTCAGAAGAGTTCTATTGAAGCACAACTAGAGGCAACAGCAGAATCAGACTCGGATATTGTTGAACCTTGTCTGATGGTATACAACTATCATAAGTTTTTGAGAAAACATAAGCTAAAGATCAGAATGATTGAAGTTGTTACCAGAAGGAGAACTACTATTGCAATCTGTAGTCAACCAGTGAAGAAGACAGTGGCTGTCGTAAAACCAATATCAATAAATAGTGACACATGGGAATTACTGAAAGAAGATAAAAAGATTTTCTACGATACTTTGAGGGATGCTGCTACCAAGCCATACCCTACAAAAATTCCCTGCAAACCGTGTACTATTTTTCCGATCACAGAGGAGACCAAAATAAAGATAGTGCCGGATATCCAACCTAGATATCCTTTGGATTTGACTAAAGGGAAGTCGAAGCTATTTTCTGAAGAAGTTTGTGAAGATCTATTAGCAGATCAAATTGCAGAAGAAGTGCGTAGAATTGATGCTGCATGCGCTTTAAATGAGAATAAAAAAGGAGCTAGTTGTAGCTATACTGATAAGAAGGAAGACTGTCCAGTGGGAGGAAGAGTTATCACAGGGACGTTTATAGAACTCCTTGCTCAGACAGTTTTGCGTCTTAGACCTTTATCTGATACACTGTCTATTCAAGCTCAAGCATTACCCCTGCAAGGAAGACATTTGCTGATGCTGCCTGCTCCGTTTGACGTAGATCTTCCTGAAGCCAATACGTTTATTCGTCCACCAACCATTGAGATTAATGAAGAATACATTCCTACTTCAGATGCTTATACTACTACAATTTCGTTCACTGCTCCCTCAGCAGACATTGATCAATCCTCCTTACCGATTGACTCACCAGATGAACTCAGCAGATTACGCGGAGAAGTCAATGAGATTAAGGAGACGATGAATGACCTGAAGAAGATGATGACAGAACTACTGAAGAGCCATCATCGTTAATCATTTTTATTATAACAAATAGGGGGAGAATGAACAAGGGGAGAAGAGAATGAGCAGAAGAGAAGAGGATGTTCAGAAAAGAAGGTGTGACTGAAGCAGACGAAGAGAGGAAGAAGTCAAAAGAAGTAGTTCTGAAGATAAGTTTTGTGTTCTTTTCAAAACATTGTATTTTGTTTTCTTTTGTAGATAATTTGTTATCATCAAAAAGGGGGAGATTGTTAAGTCAAAATGACTTTACTTAGATATGATTTTGAAGTATAACAAAGAGAATCAATAAAAAGAAAAGCAAAATGCATAAAAGTCTTCTGATAAAGTCATACAGACGAAGTCGACATTTAAGAAACATGTACGAAGGAATACAAAGGAAGGCATTTATAAGCAAAGCAGATACAGACGCTAAAAAAAGCAGACGCAGACGCTAAGCAAAGCAGACGCAGATGCAGATGCGAATAGTAAAAGCAGACACAGACGCAGAAATGCAGACACAAAAATATAGACGAAGAAAAGAAGATACGGAATTCAAAAAGAAGACGAAGGAGTAAGTTCGAGTTAGTTACAGAACTCAACTTAATAATCGTTTCTTTAAAGATTCAAGAAATAAGAATCAAGAAGCAGTTGGAGATGAAGGCTATAAATATAAGTCGAAGTCGAAGATTGCAAAGTTAGACAAAGTGAGAAAAAGTTAGCTGGATTACATCTACGTGATCGTAAAGAGCTTATTGTGCAAATTAGCTGAGAGCTATTTTACTGTAACAAGTGTTCAAATACTTTTCTGAGAAAAAGTAGTGCAGATAGCCTGCAGAGGCCAAGTGTGAAAGAATACTGGTTGTAGAGACCTGAAGAGGCTCGCAAAGAATACTTGTAAAGTTGAAGAGATAGTGAAATCTCAGAAAAAAATTTGAGGACTGGACGTAGTCCACGGTTTGGGGTGAACCAGGATAAATCTCTGTGTCAAACTACTCTCACTCTCACTCTCTATTTTAGATTCAAGTTTATCAGTACTTAATTCGTAAACAAAGTTTTCAAAAGTTTTGATTAATCAGAATCTATCAGAAGTTCTGTAAAGGATTTTATTTCTAAGAAACAATTTTTGAAAGAGTTTTTTTAAAAAAAGGGGAATACACAATTCAACCCCCCCTTCTCGTGCATTCTATATCGTTTTGTAAGTATTATATTAACATGTGATTCACTTCACCAACATTCTCATACAACCTACAAAATAACAACAAAACCATTGTATCACCTGATGAGTCAAAACCTACACTAGTACAATCTTGAAACAGTACAAGAAGGTACATGAGTAATTATGTAGCTGAAAGTAACATGAATAATTTAGTGAAAATGCTACAAAAATGCAATTTTCAAATTACAAAATATGAAAAAATAACAACAATTCTATAGCCAAGTGATTCATAAAGGTGTCAGAAAGTTATCTTACAAATTCTACGCATATGTCATAATACAAACAGAGAGTCATAAGAATCAACATTTAGAAGACGAAAAAATGTCTTACTTCCACAATTCAGGAACAGGACCCTGCTGGAGTGTCAGTGGCATCCATTTGTGTAGTGTCATTACCAGATGGGGTTGGAGATGGCACATCCATTCCTTGCACCTGCCAAGCCTTTTCCAATTTGTCGCCCACGTATTGCAGATCCTCGAAAATACCCTGCACTCGATCATTAAGATATACCCATCGCTGATTAAGTCTATGCACCTGTTCCTTAATTTCATCCAACTGCTGCTGTGTGCTGCTGTGGTTTTCAACCATGAGTTTTTGGTTATCAAGCATGTGTTGGTGTATCGTGCCCAAATCAGGTTGCGACTGTTGTTGGTGTTCCTGTTGTTGTGCGAACTGATGTTGGGGTTGCGGTTGTTGCCCCTCAATCTCTGAACCATATTCAAGACCGTGACCTATAGAACTTGACTGTGTCGTTGCCAAGCTACGCTTCAATGCTGTACGGGTTAAAGGATCTCGTAGCTGCATGATTTTCTCGTGTATAATCTCGCACCGTATCAGGTACGGTACATCGAAAAAGTTATTTCTCAGCATGTTAAACTCACTAGTATCAATCCTAAACAACTCAACCAATGCAGTTGCTAAATAACCCATTCCCAGGCTGTTCCCCCTTCTCCCCACTAATTTGATCAAAGTTCTAGAAACATAAGCGAACATGTTTCGGCTTATGTCCATGCTCGATGTGTTGGTTTATGCCCTACAGCCAATCGCTTTGGTTGTAGTTTAGTGACAAATTATTTAAAAGACATTCTTTATCTTGTACATGTTTAGATGTATATGATAAAGTCCATGAGATAATTTTACATTGCAAATGAAATTATAATGAGATTATAATTATGAGATTCATATGCATTTATGAAATATTCCTAAAATGTTCCTAGTCATTGTTATATTAAGATTGGACATTAATAGAACGTAAAAAGACTAGCACACGTTTAGTTTTTCCTTATGAAGGAAGTAGTCGATCTCATAGGCTAAAGTATAGAGATACTTAAACAAACGTGTGGGTGCTTGTTAGAGAACAAGTTCATCGAATGCACGATATGAGAAATCCATTTGGAACATTACTTGTATGTCTATAAATTCTCATTGTGATGATTGTATAAGTAATCCTCCGACTTGAGATCATCAAAGTTATCTTGTATGGGGATTGTTATGTTTTGATACTACTCGTGATCTATAAAGGTCGTTTAAACGGTAGTCATTGGATATAGCATGAACTGTATGGAGATAGTTGAATGATTAAGATATGATTCATCACCCTAAAGTAATTAGGGAGAATGTTCCGTTGTTCTCGATTAATATTGATTCGGGAAATCCTTGGCCAAGGTGGAATGATATTTTGTAAACAATTTACAAATATCATTAATTAAATCAATAGCTAATGGCGAAGAACTAATATAATTAGACTCAAAATAGAGTAGACATTAATTCCATGCTTTATGTCTAATTGGAACATTAGTTGATGAAAGGATTGAATTATACGGAAAAATCATGCACAGAAAGGTTAGTCAAAACTACTTTGACATTCCTAAATATTTGGGTGGTTATGATGCGTTGCTAGACGCCAATCTTGATCTATGATTATAAATTGTTTAATTAGAGAATTAAAGATAAATTAAAAGGAGTTTTAATTTATCTAATTCTAATTATGAATTAGAATTATAATTTATAATCATTGCCAACATATTTGGGAACCTAATGGGTCACACATATAGAATGGGTTGGAGAGAGCAAAGTTAATTTAATCAAGTTGGACTTGATTATAAAGTTTGGGAAACTTTAAGATTAAATATGAGATATTTAATAAATAAGGATCAATATGAGATATTGAATCTTATATGGGCACAATTGGTATTTAATTAGAATTATTTGTAATTCTAATTAAAGTTTAATTAAGATTAATATTTAATTTTAATTAAATTACTAAAAATGTCCTAAACTTATTATAAATAGGCTTAAGCTCTATGTAGTTAGCACTTCATGCTTAACCCTCTCTGTAAAAGTTACAGAGTGCTCTCAACCTGTTACAGTTCGAGGGATACATCAAGACAAAGATCAAGGTTCGGAATAAGGTACGAATTAAATTCTGCTTTATTATGATTTGTGTTAATCATTTTATAGAATTAAATAGATCTTGGTTTTTGGGAAATCAAAAGTTACGAAAAAGTTTCGTGATTATTCCACTGCATTTTCCAACAGTGGTATCAGAGCGAGAATTTATTTCTATAATTTGATTAAAATCTTATTGTTATTGACTGGAATTCGGAATAAGAATATGAATTGTTCATATTCTGGACCAGAATTGTTCTGATTGTGAGTTTCTGGAAAATCAATTGTTTGTGTTTTGATTCTTGCGTCTGGAGAGATGTGAGCAACCCAAAATCTGGAAATTAGTTTTTGAAATACCCTGAAGAAAAATCGAATTAGATCCGATTGGGTATTAAGAAAGGTTTAATCTTCTTGAAAACCCAGATATGTGATTTGTTGGTTTTGTTTTTGTTTGGGATGTATCTGCGTGCGCTTGTATCTGCGTCTATCATGTTGCTTGTCATTGTGCGATCGCATGAGATGGGGTCGATGGCGACGAGCCTGCTGGAAGACGCATGGTGCGGTCGTGGGCAACGATCAGGCATAGCTGGAGCAAGTGGCGTTGAGGCCAGAGAGAGTCATTGAAGGAGACGTGAGTAGTGGTTTTGAACCACCTTCTTTAATTGTCCCATCAATGAAGCCTTGGCAGAGACGTGAATAAGATTGTGGGAATATGATCACCACCATCTTATTTGTCCCATCAATGAACAGTGTAGAGGAACAAGTTTTCCAGTTGCTTCCTTTGGTTCTTCAAAATGGATTTAAGGCTACTAAGTGGCTTGCAAACAACATGCGGATGTTGTAATGTATTAAACTAGAAAAGCAGACGGCGGTGCAGACTAGAGGCCACAAAGATGGCGGCGGTGGCAAGCTTCTTTGAGTTTAGGGTTTCCTAAAGTGAAGAAGAGGCTTGTTTGGAAAAAAGGATAAGTCCATTCTAATATTAGAATAAGGGTTGTTTGAATATTAGAATAAGGTATTCCAAATCTATTATTTGGATTTGTTCGGCTACAAGTTTAAGTATGATTTAAACTTAAAAGGAATAATTAAATTAGGAATAGTGTATTCTTAATTTAATTAAATTATAAACATAATTTTGAAATTGTTTTAAAATTCTAAAATTAATTCCAAAGATAATTATTTTTCTTAATTTGATTAAGATTAATAATTATATTGATTCTAATTAATTTTAGAAAAGTAGTTTCTAAAATTAGAATTAATTAGTTTCAATTAGATTGAAATTAATTAATTAGAAAAGTTATTTCTAAAATTAGAATTAATTATTTTCAATTAGATTGAAATTAATTAATTAGACTTCTTGAAATTAAGAAAATGTTTTCTTAAATAATTAAGAAAGGTGTTTCTTAATTAAATTATTTATTTCAATTTGATTGAGATAAATTAAATTTCATGTTTTATTTGTTTAGAGAATTGTTATTTTATTTATTTAGAAATTGTTTCTTTATTTATGAATAATAAGTTTCTTGATTTTAGATAAAGTATTTTCTTGATTAAATTTTGAAAAGTGTTTTCATTTATTAATTAAGAAAAATGTGCTTTCTTTAATATTTTGAAAATAGTTTTCTAACTTTTTAAAGAAAGGTTTTCTAATTAGTCAAGAAATAAATCTCTAAATAAATAATATATAATAACTTTCTTAATTAAATTTAAAATGTTTTATTTAATTTTGAAAGTAGTTTCCTTTAAATATTAGAAAATAGTTTTCTAATTAAGGGATAGTAATTTTAATGAGATTAGAAATGGTGATTTCTAATTAGATTAGAAATAGTTTTCTAATTGATTAGAATATGTTACTTATATAATTTTGAAAAGAAGTTTTCTAAATTATAATAGTAAGAAGAATAATTTATTGAAAATTGTTTTCAATTAAATTATTATTAAAGGAGTCAAGAAAATTGGAAATAGTTTCCAATTGGATTTGAAAATTTGTTTTCAAATCAAGTTAAATTTCTATTTGGAATAGGAATCTAATTTATTTAGGAATCAATGGTTTTAATCTAATTTAAGTTTTCCAAAGAGTTGGAAATGTTATTTTAGGTTATGAAGATCAATAACTAGAATCATACAAAGCTTGACATTTTATGCATATAATTTGATTATGAATGCATATGTTGCATACTTTATTTATATGGTTGATATATATATTGGATGCATGATAAATTGTATGTTTTATATGTGTGATATTTTACATGCAATTTATGTTTGATGAGACGAATGAAATTAAAATCCCTCGTTAAAATATTAAGTACACGTTAAGAACGTGATTGATACCTTCCGTTGTTATAAGAATAAACCAGAGTTTTGTTTATTGTAAGGATTGTTAAACAAACTCAAGGCCTCTTTAACCCGAATATGTTTAGTATTATAATAGTGGGTTTTACTTAACTAAATTTGTGTGATTTGGATTAGCAAACTCATGATCACATGAATTTAGAGGCAAGGTTAGGAATGACATATAAGATATGTTGTAGCAAGAGTTGTCACCTAACGGATCTAGGAGTCACATGAGATATGATTGATAAAGTTGTTATCTACCTAATTTAAGTATAGTTGGTTTGTTGAGCAAACTCAAGGTCAACTATACTTGAATGGGATCTTAGCCCACTAGAAAGATTAGAGTAATCTTTCCGAATAGTAGTGAGGGCTATTATTTTGAATAAAATAATGGGAGGAACCAAATGCATGATTAAAGTCCTAATCTTATTTGGTAGTCATGGCATATAATTGATTACTTGTTTTTCTTACATTTATATTTTGTTCTTAGTAGAATTCACCTTGTTTAGTATAGTTGATACTAAGTTAGTGAACTCAAGTTCTTGGACATAGGATATGTTTAAGAAAAGTTCTCAAAAAGTTAGATAGAAAATTGTATGTTCATTATGCAATTTTGCTATAATCCCTATTGAGGATATGGTGACAAAGTTGTAGAGATATGTCAAAATAAGATAGATGACAAAATGTATTGACATTTTGAGTTGACTAATGTCTCGTAAACTTTGAAGGCGACATGTAGGATGCATGTCAACACCATGATAGCAAAATGCAAAGGGTTGCATGAAGTAGGACTGAAAGGTATAGTACCTTATTAAAGTTGTTCCACTTAATTTAGCCTACTAAAAGCATAAGTATGGGCTACAATTAAAGGCTTTGCTATAGTATGTCAACAATTGTCATAAGAAGAAAATGATTGCATTATTTTTCTTGCCTATATGTGATATAATTGAGATCATATGTATTTCTAATTCATGCTTATGAGTATTTGATACTGAATTTAGATTCAACATTATTGTAATGTTCATTGCATGGTTAGAAATAGATTGTTAAGTAAAAGTACTGATCCAATTTATACAAAGAGTTTGTATGTGTTGGATTAAAGGAGGCTTATGCTTAACATAAATGACAAGAATAAAATGATAGATAACCGAGATAATCCTTTTATGCCATGTTGGTTAAATCAATAGAACGAGAATCATAAAGTTACATACAAGGATATGTGTATCCTTTTGATTATGAATCGTATGGAACTTGTGAAACTTTTAAAGTTGAAGAATAACCAAATTAACCTTTGGTGAAAGAATGATGATGGTATTGAATTGTTAAATTTTATACATGTGATGTATTGGATGTAATAATAATTCATAAAAGGATAATATTTTATTTTATTTTATTACTAATGAATTTATGTGATATAGTCATATGTATTAAATAAAATGATGATTTAAAATTTTTGAAAAGTTCAAACTGTTTAAATCTAAGTAGAAATTAAGCATTGAGAATGTTGAAGCACATCGATGAGATCGTTGTGGTAAGTTTTAAATTTTCGGTTATTTTAGGGAATGAGATTCTTTAGTGAATTGCTTCACAATTAAATTCATAAGTGTATGGATTTATGTAAGGAGTAAAATACAATATGAGATATTGTATGATGCAATAGTATTTCTTTTATAGCAATGCCTGGTACAATGACTTACCTTCTATAGTTCTAGTTAAATCAATTAACAAGTTTTCATATTAGATATGAAAAACGCTAAGTCTTTGAAATAGTTAAAGCTAATAATTTTAAGATGTGATGCTTAGTTGAAGCATATATTATCCATTTAGTTTAGAACTAAATTGGGTAATAAAAGGTTATGAGATATCCAAAAGGGTTGGATATATTCTTACAAACCCATTGAACAAATTGTTTGATTCAATGTATGCTTATAGGAGAACCGTTCTCAAGATAAGTAGTGGGAGTAAGAAGGAATTTGAAAGATTCAAATCTCATGACTATATACATCTAATTGGAACTAGTGCCTTTAATGATACATTTGATGTATAGTTGAAAGGCTACGAGATATTTAAAGATTCACTTTCATGATTAATTCAAAGAGTTTGTTTTGGAAATGATTGTGAATTTATCACTTCTATAAGAAGGTTAGTGGGAGTATAGTTGCCCTCTTTAGTGGGAGTATGTGGAGACATATTGCTCACAGAGAACAATAGTTCCAACTTTCAATTGTTGAATATATAATTGTCCATGAACAACTCTTGTTGGATATGAAAAGGTAACAGCTTAATTCTAGGAATTAGATCTATGGAGATAGATTGGACGTTGTTGACTTATTCTAAGTCCAAGTGCATAGATAATGTACTAAAGATGTTTAGTATTTAAGATATCATATACTTATGAAGTATCAAAGATATCCCTTATTCTATGTATGAGTTGATATTTGAGTTCAACATGACGAGGATATAACTTTAGAAGTAAATCCTAATTAAGGTCTATTTACTTAGAACAATATCATTTAGGGTTGGAAAGGTTCCAACGTAGCAATGGTTGCTAATTAAGCCATAATACATTTTTCATTTAGTAGAAATGATTAATTGGATCAACAAGTTCTTTAGTGAACTTGATATAGTTTCTTTGCATTGTTCAAGACAGTAACGTACTGTAGAACATTAGAGCCATTTGGCATGGATAAGGAGCTAATGTCTCATCAAAGATCCAAGAATGTGTTTAGGAAAATGTTCTTAATTATGATGATAATTAAGATAGGAGTTGTAAGGTTTAATCAAGTGCTCACTATAGAGAATCTTGTAGAATTCTCTCATTAAGCCACTACTCTAGTAGTAGAATAATCGTCATATGGTGATATGGTATAAGATACTTAAACGATTGGCTTAGTGCAAGTGGGAGATTGTTAGTTTATGCCCTACAGCCAATCGCTTTGGTTGTAGTTTAGTGACAAATTATTTAAAAGGCATTCTTTATCTTGTACATGTTTAGATGTATATGGTAAAGTCCATGAGATAATTTTACATTGCAAATGAAATTATAATGAGATTATAATTATGAGATTCATATGTATTTATGAACTATTCCTAAAATGTTCCTAGTCATTGTTCTATTAAGATTGGGCCTTAATAGAACGTAAAAAGACTAGCACACGTTTCGTTTTTCCTTATGAAGGAAGTAGTCGATCTCATAGGCTAAAGTATAGAGATACTTAAACAAACGTTTGGGTGCTTGTTAGAGAACAAGTTCACTGAATAGACCCGATATGAGAAATCCATTTGGAACATTACTTGTATGTCTATGGAATTCTCATTGTGATGATTGTATAAGTGATCTTTTGACTTGAGATCATCAAAGTTATCTTGTATGGGGATTGTTATGTTTTGATACTACTCGTGATCTATAAAGGTCGTTTAAACGGTAGTCATTGGATATAGCATGAACTGTATGGAGATAGTTGAATGATTAAGATAGGATTCATCACCCTAAAGTAATTAGGGAGAATGTTCCGTTGTTCTCGATTAATATTGATTCGGGAAATCCTTGGTCAAGGTGAAATGATATTTTGTAAACAGTTTACAAATATCATTAATTAAATCAATAGCTAATGGCGGAGAACTAATATAATTAGACTAAAAATAAAGTAGACATTAATTCCATGCTCTATGTCTAATTGGAACATTAGTTGATGAAAGGATTGAATTATACGAAAAAATCATGCACAGAAAGGTTAGTCAAAACTACTTTGACATTCCTAAATATTTGGGTGGTCATGATGCGTTGCTAGACGCCAATCTTGATCTATGATTATAAATTGTTTAATTGGAGAATTAAAGATAAATTAAAAGGAATTTTAGTTTATCTAATTCTAATTATGAATTAGAATTATAATTTATAATCATTTCCAACATATTTAGGAACCTAATGGGTCACACATATAGAATGGGTTGGAGAGAGCAAAGTTAATTTAATCAAGTTGGACTTGATTATAAAGTTTGAAAACTTTAAGATTAAATATGAGATATTTAATAAATAAGGATCAATATGAGATATTAAATCTTATATGGGCACAATTGGTATTTAATTAGAATTATTTGTAATTCTAATTAAAGTTTAATTGAAATTAATATTTAATTTTAATTAAATTACTAAAAACGTCCTAAGCTTATTATAAATAGGCTTAAACTCTATGCAGCTAGCACTTCATGCTTAACCCTCTCTGTAAAAGTTACAGAGTTCTCTCAACCTGTTCTGTGGATACTATCAGAGGCCGGACACTAGTGCAACTACGGTGGTTGAGACGGATCGGTTTCGGAAACAATTCAAGGGATACATCAAGACAAAGATCAAGCTTCGGAATAAGGTACGAACTAAATTCTGCTTTATTATGATTCGTGTTAATCATTTTATAGAATTAAATAGATCTTGGTTTTCGAGAAATCAAAAGTTACGAAAAAGTTTCGTGATTATTCCGCTGCGGTCGGATCAGATCCGGACCTGATTTTCCAACACGATGCACCATAATAGGAAAAGCTCCTTGCTCGAGCATTTTGTAATTTGTCGTTTCCCGAAACAACACCACACATGAATTTATGCAGCAGCTTCAATTCCGCATTAACAATTTGTGCATTTGATGCAATGTGTGGATTATATGCATCCAAGTCTGTTAAATATTTCCAGTACGAAGTTATGCTAAAAGCCTGATGCGCATCTTCAATATCGTTTTTGGCAAACCCGCATATGAATCGTAACACCCTCTCATCCATATAACACACCTGCCCTCGTAACCTAAACCACAATTTCTTCAGTCGGCTTGACACAAACTTCAAAGATGTGAAAAACTCCAGTGTCAGGTCACGGTAAACGGGGTAATTAATTCGCACAAAATATTCCCATCTACCTCTTCAACATAATGTCATAAATATGTCTGTCAACCCTATTTTATCTAGCACCTCAAAATTAAAATACGTTGGAACCTCAATGCTCCTATGTCTTACTTCCCTATACCTCTCTCCTTCTGCCTCGAAATAAATGGGAAAAGGGACATCATACACACCTGTAATGTCTGCAGCATTTTCCCCTCTCACCTCAGCTTCGATGTTTTCCTTTGATTGTCTAGCTCTTCGAGGGGGCATTATCACGGTAGAAGTTGCATATGTGAGAAATAAAGAACCCAAATTATTACGGTTGACCCGGTGTGACATCTAAATTACGTTAAACTTAACTTTAATGATATATAATAGTAAGGGCATGCATTAATCATAGTAACGGCTAGCATTAAAAAACTTGAGTTATCGGATTCAAAATTTAATTAAAATGAGAATGCAAGTAGCAAATAGATCACTTACACATTTTATAGGTAGTAACCAATAAATTTTGACTAAGGTTGATACGTTTATTTTTCCGATGAAATGTTATATCCTTAGCATGGAATCGGATAATGAATCATTTCTAATCTTAGCCAGGCCTTTCTTTCCTATACTTGGAGAAATCATAAATTCTATGAAAGTTTAATCAATCCTTAAGATTAGAGAAGAATAAGGTTTGATCTCAATCTCGATCTTGGATGAAAAAAAACAACAATTTTTGCTTAATAATGAATCATTAAAGACTGCACTTTCTAATGTTTTTCATTGTTGCATAGAGTAAGAAGTTAACGTACTAAGGCAAAGGAAAAAAAATGCCAGAACATGAAAGCAAAGGAAAAATTAAAATAGGAGAACCTTTTTCAAGAATCAAGCAAAAGAAAGTTGCAGAGACACTACCTCATCAACTAATCAACTTTAGGAAAGTCCACGTAATAGACTGTTAAAGAAGCACTTTGTTGGGGAGGCAACCCAACCGAAATCTTCTTAAACTTCATAAATTAAACATCAATTTTCACCCAACCTTTTAGCTTTAACTCATATTTCTTCTAGCTTTTCATTAACTCGGTGGGGAATTTCTTCAAACAATATAGATGCATTCTTTCATATTACCATTGTTAAACATACAAAGTTCACAAATTACCTAAATAAGTTTCACCAAACCGCAATCATGCTCCAAACAATCAACTATTACTAATAAACCAAATTTGAGAAGAGAGATTACCTTAATAACAAAAAAAAACAACAGTTTGTCGTCCTTATCCACAACACAAACAAGAAGCTACCCACAAGAAGCTACCGATGCCTAAGTGAGAGAAGCTATCCCCAACGTGAAAGTACCCAACGCATACAACTAATTGAAAATGGCAAAGGCACTTGAGTAGGTGAGTGTAATCCCGTCGATGTGCACTTCAGACGTTCAGTGATTTTACTTGTGTTTTGAATTAGGTTTAAACAACGTTTTGTGTGGTTTTATTTTTCAATTTTTTCATTTGATATATATAAATTTAAAATTTAGGAAATTATATAGGAGACTAGCAGATATTTGACTAATAATAAATTTGAATTATATAATAGTAATAATAAGTATAATTATAAACAACTTTGAATTACAATAATTACACATAATAATTATATATTTGAATTATTTGTAATAAAATTTTAAACAATAATAAATAAAAATTATATTATAGTAATAATAATAATAATAACATTAATAAATTTGAATAATAAAAATACAAATTTATTATAATAATTATAATAATAATTGCACATAATATTTATAAATTTGAATAAATTGTAATAATAAGTTTTAAAATTATAAAAATACAAATTATATTATAATAATAAAATAAATAATAATAAGATTTAGATAACTATAATAATAATAATAATAATAATATTATTATTATTATTATAATAATAATAATAATAATAATAATAATAATAATAATAATAATAATAATAATAATAATAATAATAATAATAATAATAATTAGTTTTTTTTTCAGGCCAAGTACAAATATTCAAAATATTAAGGAAAAAATTCATCTAATACGGATGTAGGGAGTAGCATTTCGTTCTAAGACCAAAGTTCCACGAACAACCAACGGCAAATCTTTCTCTTGGCGAAATTGAGTCGAAACCCCAGATGATCCAATCCTGGACAAATAATCAGCAACAGTATTTACCTCGCGGTAAACATGTAAAATCAAAGAAGAAGAAGCAGTCATCATATCCTTGATAATTTGAAATTCAGTGTAAAATTGTCATGGCCAGCCTCCATTTCTATGTAATAAAGCCGCAATAACCGAGTTATCTGTTTGAATTTGCGTTCCAGTGAATCGACAAGCATTGCAAAACCTCAAACCGTTAATAATAGCCTCCAATTCCATCTTCATGCTGCTCGATGTTCCCACATAAAAAGCCTCAGCATAGAAGAAAAAACCTGTCGAAAATCTTACAATAAAACCCCAACCCGACTTTCCTGGATTGCCAAGCGATGAACCGTCTGCGTTCAAAACCATAACATCAAAATCAGGGGGTCTCTAACTGACCGTGTGAATCTGTTGCTTCCTCGGTTGTTGTATCGGACATTTGAAATTACGTTCAACAAAATGACGATCATGGAAATCCCTCGGCATCGGACGGTGAGCCAACAAAATCTCGGTAAGTTGCCGATGCATAGATTTGATAATAATTAGCTTATTTGGTTGTATGTTGTCGAAAACAAAATTATTCCTGGACTTCCAAACCTCCCACAGGACAAGTGAAGGTATTATTGAGATGATCATTTGACGAAGAGACGAAGAACTTCCCAAGCGGCACCAATACAAAAACATCGACCACAAACTATGAAAACGTGGGACAATTATTTCTAACAAGGAAGCAAAATAATCCCAGATGTCCAACACTACAAGACAATAATAGAAGGAGTGGTCACAACTCTCAGGACCTGATCGACAAAAGCAACAGATAGTAGGATTCAAGACAAAACCAATACCGACCAAGAAATCAGGAAGAGGCAAAAGTGAGTTCCAAAATTTCCAAACAAATATTGAGATTTTCTTAGGCAGCAACTTAGACCAAAGAAATTTTGTCACATAACAAATGGGAGCACGAAACCGAACAAAATCATATGCGGTTGCCAGTGAAAACAAACCCTGTAAGCTTCCAAAACACACGACCTGGTACATCTGTCAAAACAGAAGGTAAAGCATTCAACGCTTGAATTTGTGCATCGGTCAGATGATTTGTAATGAGAGGTAAACAAGAATCTCTATTTCAAATAATAATAATGATTATTATTATTATTCTAATAATAAGATTTAGATAATAATAGAAATTATTATAATCAATTATTTTAATATTCATGTCGAATATAGTAATAATAATAATAATAATAATAATAATAATAATAATAATAATAATAATAATAATAATAATAATAATAATAATAATAATAATAATAATAATAATAATAATAATAATAATAATAGTAGTAGTAGTAGTAGTACTACTAATAATAATAATATTAACAATAATAACAATAATAATAATAATAACAACAACAAAAACAACAACAACAACAACAACAACAACAACAACAACAACAACAACAACAACAACAACAACAATAATAATAATAATAATAATAATAATAATAATAATAATAATAATAATAAGATAATAATAATAATAACAACAACAACAACAACAACAACAATAATAATAATAATAATAATAATAATAATAATAATAATAATAATAATAATAATAATAATAATAATAATAATAATAATAATAATAATAATAATAATAATTGCATTAATTATAATAAATAATAAAATATCATTCAGAGTAAGATTAAGAATAATAGTCATAATACTCATCATAATAATCATAACAACAATAATAATAAGGATAATAAGAATAATAATAATAATAAAGACTACGAAATTTTTGTTATTAAAATAAATAAATTACAGCAAACAACATTAAATAATAATAACAAACCAATATTTACAAGGAATTTTTTGCTTGGTTTTATTTTTCAATTTTTTAATTTTCTATATGAAAATTCAAAATATAGAAAATTATATAGCAACCTGGTAGACATTGCGTGGCTTTTATTGAATGTGTGTGGCTAGCGAGAGCGACGCAAAGTGGCTGGCTCTCGCGAGTGAGGAATAAAGCCAGGCTCGTGAGGCGAAGCGCCCCTCATGAGCCTCGATAATGTCCGCCAGCTCTCTAATATTAATCTGGAATTAAAAAATGGAATTAATAAATTTTACAATAAATTATATATAAGATTTATAAGAATACTCATTTTCATAATAACAAGTACATATACTCCAGTCAGAAAATTATTAATAATAATTCAATATTATAAGAATAGTTAAATTATTAAGAATAATAAAGTCAAAACTAATAAGAAGATAATTAGTAATTATAACAAATTTCATAATAATAATAATCATAATTAGACATAATAGTAATAAATTTGAATTAATTGTAATTAAAATTTTGAATATTAATAAATACATATTATATAATAATAATAATAATAATAATAATAATAATAATAATAATAATAATAATAATAATAATAATAATAATAATAATAACAACAACAACAACAACAACAACAACAACAACATAATAATAATAATATTAACATAATAATAATATTTATGATAATCATAAGATTTAGATAATAATAGAAATTAATATAATGAATTTTAATAATAATAATAATAATAATAATAATAATAATAATAATAATTAATTAATTAATTAATTTAATAATAACAAATTTGAATAAATAGTAATAATTAATTTCTATACTAAGAGATACAAATAACAATAATAATAATATAATAAAATAATAAATTTATTTAATTTGATGAATAATAATAATAATAATAATAATAATAATAATAATAATAATAACATAATAATAATATTTATGATTATCATAAGATTTAGATAATAATAGAAATTAATATAATGATTTTATTTAATTATCATATCGAATAATAATATAATAATAATAATAATAATAATAATAATAATAATAATAATAATAATAATAATAATACTAATACTTAGACATAATAATAACATATTTGAATAAATAGTAATAATTATTTTGAATACTAATAAATACAAATAACAATAATAATAATATTGTAAAATTATAAAATAATTAATTTGAATAATAATAAATACAAATTAATTATTTTAATAATAACAATAATAATCTTACAATATAATTATAAATAAGATTTATAATAATAAGTATATAAACTAAAGTCAGAAAATAATAATAATAATAATAATAATAATAATAATAATAATAATAATAATAATAATAATAATAATAATAATAATAATAATAATAATAATAATAATTTATAAGAATAATTATATTAATAAGAATACTAAATTTTATAATAATAAGAAGAAAATTCATTATAATTAGCAATTTTATAATAATCGAGAAATAAAGATATATTTATTTAATGATAATAAGGATTTTAATAATAATAATAATAATAATTTTACTATTAAATATAATTTAAATTATTAATAATATTTTTATAATAAGTATATATACTCAAGTTTTAAAATAATAATAATAACAATTAAACATTTTAAGGAATTTAAATATAATCGAATAATCAAGTTCATAATAATAAGAAGAAAATTACTAATTATAACAAATTTCATAATAATAATTAAAATTATTAATATTTTAATCAGCATAACTAATATTATAATACTAATACTAATACTAATACTAATAATAATAATAATTGTAATAATAAGTATAACCAAAAGATTAATAAAATTATTAAAATAATAAGTAATTTAATAATAATATTTAACAGTTATTATAATAATGGAAATCTAATTTATTAATTAATAATAATTATTAATAATTAATACTAAATAAATAAATATACACTTAATATCAACAACAAAATTAATAATGTCTATGAATTATAATTAACATGTTTTAATAATAATCTTTTACTGCAAACGTCCAGAAGTACATAAATAATAAAGGTTTAAACATGGTTTTCAAACCATGCTTCTTTGTGTTAAGCCAAGCCGGTAGGTAGCTTGGCTTTTTACATTTGTCCTTACTCTGTCTAACGTCTACGCATGGTTTGAAAATATTATGCAAAAACGACGTCGTCTTACTCTTGGACAGAGTAAGACATGGAATAGTTAGACAGTTGATATGTTTTCATAATCTTATGCTCCTAAGGATCGAAGGATCTCTCTCTCATTATTCATATATAAAACCTTTCAATTTAACCCTATTATCCTTATCCACACATCAGATTTTTTTATGTGAAATTATGATCTTTTAACCATATTCTTCTTAATCTGCTACACACAAATCTTATACCACAATCATAGGAGGTACAAAAACTTTTTATCTTTATATTCCAGAGATAGAACAAAAATAAATAGAAACAGCAAACAAACACAACAAAATACAGAACATTTATATCACTATCATCTGTCTGCACCCGCGAATACAGGAACCAAACACAATAAAAAGTTGTTGCCCGTCCGGTCCTTCTCGGAAAGGACCAAACTCAATAATCAGTGCTTCCTAGTCCCCACGCCACGTGAAACACGGTTGTCATATTGTCAAAAGGAGCAGCAGTGAGCGGGACTGAGTTCCATCCATCCTATTCTAACCATTCTCACGTGCCCAAAGGTCTACTCCGTGAAAAGTAAAATAGAGCTCACTTTAGATTTTTAAAAAGAATGTGTTAAAATATGACATTTTTTATTTTCTTAAAAAATACTCTTGATTTTTATAAAAAATAAAATAAAAAATACTCTTAATTTTTTGACATATTATTTTTATTTAACTTTTTTAAATGTTATTATCTTAATCTTACCGTTAAGAATTAATGCAATCATTTGAATTCTTCAATTGTGATGCAAGGATGATATTAAGGTAGCCTCTTTAATAATAAAATATATTTTAAAATTTACATATTTATATATTATCAATTTATTGAAATCTTTCTTTACTTTATTTAAAATGTATAAAACGTTAGAAACGGCCTTAATTTAAGATAAGTAATAAGTTTGATGCGTTTAATGTTATAGGTATGATGATTTTAACGTTATGTACTCATTTCATTCTCACTAGTTAGAATATATTTCTTAAATAGAAGAAGAAGTAAAAATAATTTTAGGTTTAGAGCTGTGAAATGGCAATATTGGTGCGTTAGGTTTATGCCTGTAATAATTAAATAAGATATTCAAAAATTATCAAATGTGTCTTTTCATTAAATATATATAATGAGATTATTTGTTATATTTTTCAAAATTATATTAGTAATTATTAATTTAAATATAAGAATATCATGCCCGACCTGAATAAAGATAAACACAAAACGATGATAATTATGATCTGTGCGACTATAAAATATAATGCATCATTGAAGCATATGAAGTCTTGAAGCAAGAGTTTTAATTATTTCAACTAATATTTGATTCTTAAGTCTTAAACCTTTTACATGAATGAAAGGATGGATTAAGATCTAATTTTATACTCACTAATTAAATATGATTAAATATTATGAATACAAAGAGACTAAAACTAAAAGACACGTTTAATTTTATATTAATAAAAATAAACTAGTCAAACTTTATTTTATTTTTATCATAACGGGTTAACGTCTCTAATCAATAAGTTTGAATTTTGACGCATAATTTAAAGTAAGATAAAACACATACTACCATGTAGTCTAAGAAATTTTAGAAAATAATCTGATTCTTAAAAATTGCTTTTGATTTTAAGTTTTCTATAAAACTTATTTTCTCTGACTCAATTAAACTATAATAATGAAACATATACCGTATCAACATTAAACGTAAAGTAATTGAGTGTCACTAATATAATAACTCAATTCAACTATTCAATTTGACTCAAATTAATTAAATTTGATTTAAATAAATAATTTAAGATAATTATAATAAATTAATAGATTAAGTCATATTTAATTAGTTTAATTCTAATTTAAAATTTGATTCAATCATTATGTAAACAACATTTGATTAGTTAATGTTTGATGTTCATACTATGTGTATTTATTTTTAACTATAGTTTAAAGAAATAAGTTTTTCTGCAAAAACTGAAAACAAAAGAAATTTTATTTTAAATTTAAAAATAAAAATTTAAATTGAATAAATATTTATTTAAATTTTAAAATAAAGAATATTGTTTTACTCAAAATAACATTGTTTATATTAAAATTTTGGATCTTTAAATTGAGGTGAACTGGGTAGTCCAAACTCAAACTTGATCTGAAACTCAAAAATTTGAAAGTAATAAAATTCAAATCTAGTATGAAACTCGATCAAATTGAATGAGACCTATTGTTAAACAAGAGTACAAGAGTTTGCATGCTGACTCTAATTATGATATGAGTTGTTTTGTTTAATAAACAAAATTTGATTTTAAGTCGATTCAACTTAAATTTAAATTAATTTGAATTTAGTCAACCTCAATTTTATAGTTTTTGAACAAGTCCAGAGATTGGGACTTCCTATAAATGAGATACGAATAACGAGATTAATTGTCTACGAACGTAATAAAATATTGCTGACTATTCCACGAAGCTGTAAGGAATAGCCTATAAATATTTGTATGTACGAGTTCTAAGATGTCCATAGCCTTATTGGCACCTAATTTCCTTAGGTTTGTTTATTTCCCCTTAATACAATTAACACAGTTTTCAAAGTCTACATAATCAAAGGAATCAAGAATTCTATTAGGTACAAGATGTTCAATTCTTTGTTTAAAGATATGCAATAAGCGCTTATGTCATAATAAAGCAGAATTCTCATTGGTTAATTTTCATTTTATACCTCTACAGACATGTAGAGTTTCATTATATGAGACAATCGTATTAAGCAAATATAGGTTATCAATAAATGATAAAGAAGTGGTACTAGCAAGCATTGAATTTTGAAAAAGACTAAATTGACCATTTCTAAATGAACAAGAGTAATCAAATTTGTCCAATATAGAAATAAAATTAAATTATGTCTAAATTACGACACAACATAAGTCTCATTTAAATCCAAATAATAACCGGTCTTTAATAATAACCTAAAAATTTCAATAGCCTTAACTTTTACCACTTTACCATTGCCCAAATAAATATATTTTTTACCATCAATTAGCTTTCAAAGGCTCAGGCAACCTTGTATAGACACACTTATGTGAGTAGTAGTACCAAAATCTAGCCACCAAGTATATATAGTTACTAAAATTAAATTAACCTTAGAACAAACCAAAACAAAAAATGTACCCTTTTTTACACGTCATATATTTGGTACACTTCTTTTTTTTTTTGTGTCCACTGCTTTTACAGAAATAATAGGTAAAAGCTTCCTCTTGTTGCTTTTGTTGTTCTCTTCTGGTGTGACATCTGTAGCTTCCTTATCTTTCTTTTTTTTCAAGTTCTTATTAAAAAAAAACAGAGTATTCAGCAGTATATAGAAGAAACGACAAAGAAAACTTTCCTTTTCAAAGTATTCAAGCCTTGTGATAGTTAAATAGATTAAACTATGAACAAGTTGTTGAAAACTTTTGACATCCTTTAATGGTTTTCCTTCGTCTTTCATAAGTTTTAGATTTGGCTCCATCGGAGTGGCTTTTGGTTTTGACTCTCCCATGCTAAAACGTTGCAACAACTTCCTTGCATACCCTTTTTGAGAAATGAAATACCCCTGATATGATTTTTCAATTTCTAGACTGAGAAAGCAGCTAGCCTCTCCCAATCTTTTCATCTCAAATCGAATAGAAAACTCATTTTTCAACTTAGAAATTTCAGTTTCATTATTGCCAATAATTATCATATCATCTACATATAACAAAACCAACAAATGCGTATTTGATTCTGATTTAATAAACAAACTTGAGTCTGCATCAGAAACTTTAAAGCCACAAAATATTAAGTATTGAGCAACTTTACCATACCAAGCACTCGGTGCTTGTTCCTTATTTAATCGAAAAACATGACGAGGATATTGCTTCGAAATATATCCTTTAGGTTGCTCCATTAAAACTTCACAATCCAGCTCTCCATAAAGCAAGGTATTCTTTACATCAAGTTGCTAAAACTTCCAATTTTTGAATACTGCAAGAGAAAAAATGGTTCTTATAGCTACCATTTTAGCAATTGAGCTGAATGTCTCTTCATAATCCGATCCATAACTTTGAGAGAAACCACGCGCAACAAGTCGAGCTTTGCATCTATCAATAGTCCCATCTAAAATTTTCTTTAACCAGTAAACCCATGTACAAGTGATTGACTCATAGTTTTCTAGTTTTGGCACTAACTCCCATGTCTCATTCTTTTTCAAAGCTTCAAGCTCTTCTTCCATAGCTACTTCCCATTTTGGATGACCTTTGGCTTCTTCATAATTTTCTGGTTCTTCGTCCAATGCTCCAATAAAGAAGCATGAGGTAACACTGCAGTGATTAAGTTGCAACTCATAATCTTGAAGATAGTCAGGTTGTCTTCTCTCCCTTACTGACCTTCTTCTGCCTTGTTCTAGGCTGCTTGAATTTGAATTACTTGGTGTTGAAGATCCATCATGGTTTGAATTTTGAACGTCTTTGCTAGGAATTTATTGAACGCTTTCTTAAAACTCATCCAAATTGACTTCTTGAAATGAGAAATTTTGGGCAGAATAATAGGTGGATACTTCATCAAACATTACATCTCTAGAAGTGATACACTTTTTAGTTTCTGGATTCATGCACCTCCATCCTTTCCTACATGAATCATAGCCAACGAAAACACATTTCTTGGCTTTTGGGTCAAGTTTAGTTTGATTAAATTTTGGAATATGAACATAACATACTGAACCAAATATGCAGAAATAATTTACACTTGGCTTTACACCATATAAAATTTCGAAAGGAGTTTTTTCTTTACCTGGCTAAGGAGGTAAACGATTAATTACGTGTGATGCACATTGAATAGCTTCAGCCCAAAGCTCTCGAGGAAGATTCTTATCTTGTAGCCATGAAAGACTTGTAGAGACAAGGTGAGCTAATTTCCTTTCTGAAACACCATTTTGCTGGGGAGTATTGGGACATGTCATTTGCCTTAAAATGCCATTATTATCACAATATTGAAAGAAATCTTCTGACATGTATTCTCCTCCATTGTCACCGCGCAAACACTTGACTTTCTTTCTGAATTCTTTTTCTATAGCATCATTGAATTCAACAAACTTCGATAAAGCTTCACTCTTCTCCTTCAAGAATTCCACCTATGTGTACCTTGAAAAACCATCCACCAACACCATGGCATAATGATATCCACCATAACTAGGTGTTTTTGTTAGTCCCATCAAATCTGTATGCATCATATCAAACATATTAGATCTTTGATTCAACGATTTGTCAAAAGGAAGACGGTGTGATTTATCAAACTGGCAGCTTTGACAAACAACATTTTCATGAACGTTTTGTAAAGCTGGTATTCCATCAATCAATTTCCTTGAAGAAATTTGCTGCAGCAATTGATAGCCTAAATGTCCTAATCGAACGTGCCAAATTGCTAGACTATCAGTTTGACTTATCTTCTTCACATAGGTTTCTCCCACTGTCATGACAAATAAGGAACCCCTTTTCTCACCAGTTAGAACAATATTAGCGGCTACATTCTTCACATTATCAAGAACTTTTACATCATCTGGCCCAAACAAAACATATTTCCCGCAATTAGTAATTTGAGAAATCGAAATTAAGTTTCTTTTCAAACCTGGTATGTGAAAAACATCATTTAACTTGATGCTTTTTGTATCATTAATGCCAATCTTCACAACTCCTTCATTTGCTACTAGATATATTGAGTTATCAGCTGTAACAATAACTCGTTCTCCATTATGTCGGTGCAGTTCTAAAAGTAAAGAATTATTTTCAGTTACATGATGAGAGGCACCAGAATCAATGATCTATTTTTGCTTGGAACTTTGGTTGTTAAAGAGGGCATACATAATCTAGAGTTAATTTGACAGCAACATTGCCCGCCACTTCTATCATGAAACAACGATCCCACTCAATCTGTTACTCCTCTTCATCTTCACAAAAAGCGTTTGCCTTGGAGAGCTTTACACGACAATTTCTCCTAATATGGCCCAACTTTCCACACCTATGACACTTGATGGATCTATTTCTTTGTGAGTTATAATCCTTGCTCGTTCCTTCATCGTAATCATCCAGAGTTGACTTTCCTTTTGAGAAAACATTCAGGGTTAAATGCTTTGGCCATTTGTTTAGCTAATGCCTCTTGATTACAAAGAAAACTCTCTCCAAATGTTCAATTGACGGTTGATTCGCCCATCTTTGAATAGAGGTATTGAACGGGCTGTACTCCTTATTTAAACCACGAATGAGAAATCTTCTTAAACGAGCTTCACTGATCTTCTCACCTGCAAGAATATTCTGCAATCAACATACCTCCTTGTGTTGTCGTTGCTAATTCATTTTCCAAGAATTGTAGCCTTGCTATATCTTTCTTGGAGAATAACCTTTCAAAAGTTTCCCAAACTTGCCTTGGAGAACTAATATCACGAACATGATCAATGAGCTTTTTGCTAATTGAAGTCCTTAAAGCAAAGAGAACCTTTCCATATCTGATCTTCCATTTTCTTCGAGGCTCAGCATTATCCGGTGTGTCAATCGGAATCTCTGCATCTGATCCAGCTACAAGTTCCCACAAGTCCTGGCCTTAAAGATAAGCCTCCATACACAGTCTCCAATACGTATAGTTTGTGCCCACAAGTTTCTCAAAACCACTTTGTGCGTTTCCTCCATTCAACGATGCCATACTGCAAACTAAAAAAATTCCCTCTCAAACCTTGTCTTTGATACCATAGCAAACAGAGTATTCAGCAGTATATAAAAGAAACAACAAAGAAAACTTTCTTTTTCTGAATAACTTGAATTGAGAAATTATATCAGATATATAACCAATAACGTTAACTTCCTAAAAAGACTCCAAACTTTAAAAAAAACAATCCATTGCTACTGACTTAAGCAACACGATTTTCATGTATCTATCAAATAGGAACTAATTTATTTACTTAGTAAAACAAGATAAAGCAAAATAATTAATTAATTAAGCTACACTAGCCCCTTAATGCATGCTTACGATCGATGACTCTAAGAGCAGCCCTGAAACTTTCAAACTTTGGCTTTACAAAAGCCTTTGTAAATATATCTGCTACTTGTTCATTTGTAGAGATTCCCTTTAACTCAATTTCTTGATCCAACACTTTCTCCCGAATGTAGTGATGGAGAACTTCAACATGCTTTATTCTGCTATGGAAGGCTGGATTTGATGCAAGTTTAACAACACTTTCGTTATCACAATTAATTTGGACAGCATAATCAATCTTGCACATCATATCTTCTGTTAACCTCTTCAACTACATACATTCTTGTGTAGCCATAGTTGATGCCACATATTCAGCTTCAGTGTTAGATAAAGCCACCATTGACTGCTTTTTACTGCACCAGGATATCATAGCAGAACCAGTACTAAAACAATAACCTAAAGTTGAATGTCTATCATTTGCATCTCCGGCCCAATCTGCATCAGTAAAACTATTTACAAGAAAATTTTCTAGCCTTTTGTACATGAGACCATAATCAAGTGAGCTTTTTACATTACGAAGAATGCTTCTTGTTGCATCTAAGAGAGATGTTCTTGGATTTTGCATAAATTGAGAAACTCTACCAACATAATAAGCTATGTCAGGCCTTGTGATAGTTAAATAGATTAAACTACCAACAAGTTGTTGAAAACTTTTGACACTTATCTTTAAGAGAGTTATCAAATGAGGACTTTCTATCTCTCTTGCTTTTAAGTCCAACAGTTTTAAGTGAATAACAAGTGGAGCTTTATGGTTTTCTTAAATGGATTGATCAACATAACCATGTTATGTTAAGTCCTGTAGAGATTCTAACGTTGTAGCAGATCGGAAACACCACACCTGTGAACTTTCGATAAAGAATAAAGTTCTTTTGGTGATTTGTCTGCATTTGGGTTTTAATTTTGTGAATCTATAGTTTATTTTCCAAATCATTGCCTCCAAAAGAACAGTGTTTGTTCTACTAAGCATCTGTTAATAGTTTTGAATGGAAATATGCTTTTATTGAGTTGAAAAATCAATGTAATAATTAATAACTTAAATGAAATTTTCATATAATAAATCCAAACTTACATCATTCACTTGGATCATTCCCAAACGCTTGATTCCTTCTCAACACACCATGAATGACATTGACGAATCTTGACTTCATTGTTGAGCTCTCCTCCTCGTGATGATGATAATGAAGCTCTCCTCTATTCTTATGAACATGTCCTGTATGGCTTCAGTTCCAGGCTCAACAAGTCTCAGCTCTCTAAAATTCAGAACTCTCCTGCTCATATTGCCAGTCATAAGGACTCCTTCGTTAAGGTAGCCACCACCCACAGCCCCAAGTTTCTCAGGTTGAACCATAAGAACGGCCTGTGGCCAATTGCTATTGGTAAAAGGAAAAAAATAAAATATTCAAAGGCAAAGTCAAGGACACAAAGAGGAACGAAACGAAATGGAAATTTTGGACCATAATCCCACAATTTCATAAACTAACAAGATTATAGCTAACCATTAACTTATTTTGCTTAACCAATAAAACGACCCAATAACCCACTAAATCAACTAAGATTTGAATCATTCATTCAACACTCTCCCATGATTGAAAGTCACATACTCCCAATTGTCGCCTGAAAAAGTGGTGTTTTGCTTGAGGAAGTGATTTCGTAAAGATATTAGCTGCTTGTGAATTTGTGCCACAAAATTTCAGCTCTATTTTACCTTTCTTGAAGATGCCCCTTCGAGGTTTGAAGATAGCACCTCCACTGATCAACTTGACAAGTAGAGATTTTGGTTGAAGCCCTTCGTTGAGTGCCGCCAACATTGTTCACACAAACTTCAACAAAATGAAGAATGTTGCAACTTCTGTTCCGCAATTTGTAATCTAATGTATAATGTATCTCCAGAATTGTAACACAGATTTCTCATAAATTTGTGAATGTATGGCTACAGATTTTTAGTGTATTTGAGAAATGGATGTAGATCTTATTTGAATTCAAGAAGACAACTTCAGTATTTCGCAAACTAACTGTTTTGTATGTAAGCTACTTCAACTGCTCACACTTTAAAATTAACTATACTTCTGGAAGAAAGAAAACACTATGAAAGGACAATAAAAGTTGATCAAATGAGCTCAATTGAAATTTATGTATTGATGAAAATTTGTGGTTTTCACTCTCAATTCTAATCCTAAGCTAGCTTCAGGTTTTATCAGAAAACAAAACAACTATTGTTGCTGTTCAACTTTTGAAGTTCACCTTCTGAAAATCAAAATAGAACACAATATGAAAACTGGAAATAGAACTGAAGTTTTGTATTGATGATTTTTGGTTTTTCCATACATCTGAAAATGAAAAGATGATGAGCTTTATATGTTAGCTCTAGAACATTCTGCTAAATCTTTTGTAAAAGCTAAAAGATAAAGACATGAATTGATGAGTAATAACTAGCCTAGTACAACCTTTTTCTGATTTGACAAAACACAAAACCAACAAAAATGTCCTTAGCAAAAAACAGAAACTGATATCTTCAACAGCTATTGATTCTTTAGGAGGCAAAAACTGACATCGCAAATCTGATTGTCAGCATGGAAATGAGATTTTTGATGTACCAACTACACGCGTGTTGTTTAACTCTAATAAAACTTGGTAACACTAATTAATCTTTTTGGAATCATGCTTCAGATTTTTGCTATTCTTTTTGCTCTGCATTTCTTCGTCTGTTTTGTTCTTCTTCATTATGCAATTCTTGAATTTTTCATTGCTGCTTCCATATGCTCTTCATCTTCATTTTTGCATTGCCTTTCACTTAACAAAATTTGATCTTCATTCCTTAGATCCATACATTCTCGAATTATGTTGAGGATCATCATTTTTAGCTTCCATTTATTCTTGAACTCCTTTTGTTTCCCTTTTAACTTCCTCTTCTTCTGAATTTTTACGGACATTGCCAACTCTTCTACCTTTTTCAACACTTCAGGCTGCACAAGACACTCAATTCAATAGCTCCTCCTTTGTTTTATGGAGTCTGCACATCTATCATCTTCTTAAGGGACTCAACCTTGGTAATGCTTTAGTGAACACATCCGCAAGTTTTTGAAAGCTTGATCGACAAAAGGCCATCTTGATTTCCTTTTCTTCAATCAAATTTTTAACATAATGGTACTTCACTCTCATATGCTTAGTTCTCACATGATCAGAAGGGTTTTCTGCCATTGTAATTGCTGCACTAGAATCATAATATATAGTCACGCATTTTCCTTGCAATTCCTCAACATCCATCAAAATTTTCTTCAACCATTGTGTTTGCTTAGCTGCCATATTCACAGCTACATACTTAGCCTTAGCTGTGGATTGTGCTACCATCCTCTGCTTCCTTGAGCTCCATGCAAAGATACCAGTCCCCAAATTACAACAATATCCACTCCTACTTTTGCAATCATCATTTCCAACATAGCTTGCATCACTAAATACGTACAATTCCACATTTTTCCTTCTTCCATACCATATATCATGATCAACCGTATGCTTTACATATCTGCAAATACGTACAATTCCACATTTTCCTTCTTCCATACCATAAACCATGATCAACCGTATGCTTAACATATCTCAATACTCTCCTAGCATACAATGTATGACATCTTGAAGGATTACGATTGAAACTAGCTAAAATGTTAACAACACAAGCAATGTCGAGCCTTGATGTACTTAATTACATTAATGAACCAATCATGCTTCTATAGTAGGTTTCATCAAATTGTTCACCTGGTTTTGTAGTTTCCAATTCCAGTTGATGCTCCATAGGTGTTGTCATGCCACTGTTGTCCTTCAATCCAAATTTGTCAATCAACTCCTTAGTATACTTGCTTTGATGATTAAAGATCCCATCTTCTCTTTGCTGAATTCTAAACCCAAAAAGTATCTCATCTCTCCCAAATCAGTCATTTGAAACTCTGATTTCATTAAATCCTTGAACTCACTCACAAACTTATCTTCAACTCCTATGAGCAACAAATCATCAACATACATTGAGCATATCAATTTTCCTTCAGCACAAGTCTTAACATATAGTGTTGCTTCACTCTTGCTTCTCTTAAAACCATTTTGCATCAAGTAGTTGTTGATTCTCGAATACCAACCTCTTGGAGCTTGTTTCAAGCCATATAATGCCTTTACCAATTTATACACCTTCTGTTCTTGTCCCTTCTTCACATAACCTTCTAGTTGCTTTAAATAGACTTTCTCATCTAGCATTCCATTCAAGAATGCACTCTTGACATCTATTTGATGCACTTTCCACCCATTATTTGTAGCCAGAGTCAATAACAACCTCACAGTGTCCATCCTTGCTACTGGAGCATAAGTTTCATTATAATCTATCCCATACTCTTGCTTATATCCCCTCACAACAAGTCTTGCTTTGTATTTGTTGATTGAACCATTCGGATTCAGCTTTTCCTTGAAAATCCACTTCGAATCTACAACCTTAGTTTCTGGACTTGGTAAATCCACCAACAACCATGTGCCATTCTCTTCAATTGCCTTGATTTCTTCATCTATTGAGGCCTGCCAAACTCCTTGTTTGATTGTTTGTTTAAATGTATTCGGTTGAAGTACTGTAAGCAATGCTTATTCAACAATTGTCAAGGCATCATCAAGTTCTTCTTCATCTATAACATTGTACCTAAAATCAAAAATAGCGTTAGTTTCATTATAAATTGATGCCAAGTCTTTGGTTTTGTGAGCACTGTATGAGCTTGATGTGTCTTCTTGAGAATCCGAGCTCAATCTTCCAATTCCAGGACTTGACAGATACTCCTCCTAAGTTCCATCACTATTAATGCCATTTGAGCTTTGTGGATCCGAGTGAGGTGTCTCCTCATGAGATCCATCATCTCTAAGATTGTGGTATTCATTTGCATCCTCTCTTGCTGTTTCATCTACATTTGGATCATTTAATGAAAATTTAATTCCTACTCTCCCTGATCTTCTATCAATCAGCTCTTCGCACTTTTATTTCTCATTTTCATCAAATCTGATATCTCTAGTCACCAGAATCTTTCCTGCTTCTGGATTATAAATTTGGTATCCTTTGGACTCTCCACTATAACCCATCATGACTCCTTTAATTGCTTTCTCATCCAACTTAGTTCTTTTTGCTTCTGGAATATGCACATAGGCTATGCATCCAAATACCCTCAAGTGTTGCACCTTTGGTTTCATTCCAAACCAAACCTCAAATGGAGTTTTTCCTTCCAATGATCTGGTTTTCAATCTATTATGCAAATACACTACTGTATAACATGCTTCAGGCCAAAATTTTCTTGGCACTTTCATTCCAAATAACATTGATCTAGCCATCTCCACTATGCTCCTATTCTTCCTTTCTGAAACTCCATTCTGATGAGGTGAATAAGCAATAGAAAATTGATGGAATATCCCTTCATTTTCGAGGTATTTCTTCATCTCATTTGAGACATATTCCCCTCCCCTATCACTTCTCAAGCATCTCACCTTATTTCCACATTGACTCTCAACTTCAGCTCTCTATACCTTGAACAATCCAAACACCTAATCTTTGCTTTTCATAAAATAAATCCATGTGTATCTTGATGCATCATCAATAAACTCCATATTGCTCCCTCCAACTGATAGTGTATCCATTGGTCCACAAACATCAATGTGCCCCAATTGTAATATTTCTGTTGCTCTCCAATCACTTATTGGATAAGGTCAAACATGGCTTTTGCCTTTTGCACAAGCCTCACACACGGATTTTAACTTGCTGCTCAATGGAGGCATTCTATGAACCAAGCCCTTTTTCTGCATATCAATGACATACTCCAAGTTAGCATGCCCATTTCTTCGATGCCATAATTGAGTCACCTCTGTCAATGAGAGAGTAGCAAATGCTCCATCCACTTCTTGCATTTTAATCTTGAAAATTCTGTTAACCATTGGAACTTTATGCACTAGTTCACTTTGCTCATTGAAAATCCTACACATTTCATCTTTAAAATACACCTTATACTTCCTCTCCAGCAATTGCCCAACACTGATCAAGTTTTGATCAAGTTCAGGGATACAATATACTTCATCAGGGATTGTATTCCCTGCTCTTGTTTCTAGATTCACAGACCCCTTCCATTTAACAGGTAAAATTTCACCATTTCCTATCCTAATCACATCATTTACTCCATCATTCTTCTCTACAAATGCCTCCCTTTTCTTTGTCATGTGGTTGGAACAACCACTACCTATTAGCCCCTCACTTCTCTCATTTATCACTTTTGATCCGTAAGCATTATCAACAGATTCCATTTTCAAGTCTTAACACACTTCAACTACAAATACACTCTCTTCGGTTATGGTTTTCTTTGATTGATTTTGGGTTTGTGAAGGTCCAGGTAGGTTGTTTGACATGTTTGATAGGTTGTTTTGAGAGTTTGAATGAGTTTATGATTGTGAATATGGCACAGATTCGATCGTTGTGTTTGTTCCTTGGGATTGTTGGCTTGATTGGTTAGACATTATTATTGGAGTGGTCTGTTGAGTTTGATATATTGGACTTGATTGAGATAAGTTTGATTGAGTCATTTGAGGATAATAGGCATAAGGTTGAGTGATTAAGGAAGGTTGAGTCAATTGAGGTTGAAACATATGCGGTTGAGGTATTGCAAATGGGATTATGCAAGGTTGAGCTAGTTGGGAGAGTTGATGATTTTCAGGTTTTCCAGCAAAGTGAACTTGATGTGTTTATGTTTCAGAGGAATGTTAGTAAGGCTGTGGTTGAGATGGCGTCAAGTTTGGAGAGGTATTTGATCTGTGTAGAGGATGTATTGGTGGTGGCTTGCCAAATAGAGTACTTTGTGGATTTTGCTGCTATTTCACCCATTTTTCATAACATACCCTTCTTGAGTGTCCCTTTTTCCTGCAAAAAATACATTCAACATTGTCATTCTAATAACATTCCTAAGCTGCATGGTTATTCCTTCCATAGAATTTGCAATTTGCAAACATGCCCCATCTAGTCATTCTGGATCCTCCTTGCATTCGAGTGTCTTTGTTTCCAGGATATTGGCTAGTTTTGTTGAAGTTTGGATAAGGAATGTATGAGTGGTATTGTGTTTGAGGGTAAGGATGGCTCGGGTAAGATTGGTTCTGAGAATAGGAATTCATCTGGTGAGGAACTTGATTGTTATAAAGAAGATTTGGTGGATTCTAATAGATTTGGACTTGTGCAGGTTTTGATTCAAGTGATCTTTGGTTCTGTGTGTAGCAAGGAGGGTTTTCTAGTGTCTTGAACCTTTCAGCCTTTAGTGCATACTTTTCCCCTTCTCTTCTATTCCCATGTCTTTCCTCACGCATCTTCAAAACATTGAAGACTTGCTCCAAGGAGACTGAATCTGGGTCATTTGTGAACTGCCACTCCACAGGTGCTACACTTGCTTCAAACCTCAACGGCAATTTGCTTAGGAACTTGTCTACCAACCTTTATGTGCTAGTATTTTCCCCATATTCCTTCAGCTGCTGCACCAAGTTCAAGAATCTGGCTTTTGCTGTTGATACACTCTCATCATCCTTCATCGAGAAATTCTCAAAATTCCTCATGATTGCTTGTTTCCTTAGCCTCAATATTTGAGCTGATCTCACATACTCTACTTTCAGCATTATCCCATAACTCCTTGGCACTCCTACAGCTTGCATGCCTCAGTAAAATTGATTCACTCACAACAGATCTCAAGAAAACAAGTGCTCTAAAATCTCTATCTCTATCTTGGTTTAATCTGGCCAAATCTGCTTGAGTTGTGGTTTCAAGATCTTCAGCTACTCCATCTGTCACTACATTCCAACAATCATTATTCCTAAGACAATCCTCCACTCGAAGAGACCATGCTTTGTAGTTTTCTCCAATCAATACTAGTATATTAGCCTGAACATTTTGCAAGTTCATCATTGGGGGATTCATACCTATTATGGCTTTGTTTGGTCCAGATTAAGTGAACCTTGATGCTCTGATACCACCCTTGAAGATGCCCCTTTGAGGTTTGAAGATAGCACCTCCACTGATCAACCTGACAAGCAGAGATTTTGGTTGAAGCCCTTCGTTGAGTGCCTCCAGCACTATTCACGCAAACTTCAGCAAAATGAAAAATGTTGCAACTTCTGTTCCTTAATTTGTAATCTAATGTATAATGTATCTCCAGAATTGTAACACAGATTTCTCACAAATTTGTGAATGTATGGCTACAGATTTTTAGTGTATTTAAGAAATGGATGTAGTTCTCATTTGAATTCAAGAAGACAACTTCAGTATTTTGCAAACTAACTGTTTTGTATGTAAGCTACTTCAACTACTCACACTTCAAAATTAACTTTACTTCAGGAAGAAAGAAAACACTATGAAAGGACAATAAAAGTTGATCAAATGAGCTTAATTGAAACTTATGTATTGATGAAATTTTGTTGTTTTCACTGTCAATTCTAATCCTAAGCTAGTTTCTGGTTTTTTCAGAAAACAAAACAACTACTGCTGCTGTTCAACTTCTGAAGTTCACCTTCTGAAAATCAAAATAGAACACAATATGAAAACTGGAAATATAACTGAAGTTTTGTATTGACGATTTTTGGTTTTTCCATACATCCGAAAATGAAAAGATGATGAGCTTTATATATTAACTCTAGAACATTCTGGTACATCTTTTGTAAAAACTAAAAGATAAAGACATGAATTGATGAGTAATAACTAGCTTAGTACAACCTTTTCCTCATTTGACAAAACACAAAACCAATAAAAATGTCCTTAGCAAAAAACAGAAACTGATATCTTCAACAGCTATAGATTCTTCAAGAGGCAAAACTGACATTGCAAATCTGATTGTCAGGCATGGAAATGAGATGCTTGATGTACCAGCTACACGTGTGTTGTTTAACTCTAATAAAACTTGGTTACACTAATTAATCTTTCTGGAATCATGCTTCAGATTTTTGCTATTCTTCTTGCTCTGCATTTCTTCTTCTGTTTTGTTCTTCTTCATTACGCAATTCTTGAATTTTTCATTGTTGCTTCCATCTGTTCTTCATCTTCATTTTTGCATTGCCTTTCACTTAACAAAATTTGATATTCATTACTTAGATGGATCATCATTTTTAGCTTTCATTTGCTCCTGAACTCCTTCTGCTTCCCTTTTAGCTTCCTCTTCTTCCAAATTTTTACTGACATTGCCAACTCTTCTATCATTTTCAACACTTCAGGTTGCACAAGACAACTCAATTCAACAACCTTCACCTACAAGCTTGCGAATGAAGTGTTGCTGCACATCGTTGTGCTTCGGTCGATCATGAAAAATAGGATTTTTTGTTATTGCAATTGAAGAGCTGTTGTAAAAAAAAATCTCTGTAGCTTCCTTTTGCTCAAGGTTAAAGTTAGTAAGTAATTTCCGAAGTCATAAAGCCTGCCTTGCTGTTGAAGTTGTTGCTGCATACCCTACTTTAGATGATGACAAAGCCACTATTTCTTGTTTTTTTAAACTCCAAGTTATAGCTCCAGAATCAATACTAAAAATGCTGCCGGAAGTACGCTTTAAAATCATCTAAGCACCTTGTCCAATCACTATCACTGAAACCAAGTAATATGAAATTTAGTACTTTAGAATACGAAATGCCAAAATCAGCAATTCCACCGACATAACGAAGAATTTGGCTGTTATTTTGTAGGACAGTGCATAAACCTGGAAATAACACTAACAGAAAATGAAGTGGCAGGTTTAGTATATGTTAAATAATTTAAACCACCAATTAGGCTTCTAAAGAGCATTGGGTTGGCTTTCTCAGTCCCATCTTCACAACATTCATCGGAGTTGCTGCCATCTCACAATTTATCATATTGAACCTCTTTAAAAGATTGGCACAATATTTCTTTTGACACAGAAAAATCCCAACTTGCATCATCTCAAGTCTCAAAAACTATTGTAGTAAACCCCAATTTGTCATCTCGAATTTTTCATCATGCAACACTTGAAATCACCGGTTAATGAAATTTAGGAGCCCATATAAATCATATCATCTACATATAGACAAGCCACTAAGAAATCACCATAGCTATTTTTCTTCAATTATAAAGTGGGGTCATTTTCACTTCTTGTAAATCCACTTTCTTGATAAAACAAATCAATTTTACAGTACCAAGCTCATAGGGTTTGTTTTACGCCATAAAGAGCCTTTTTAACTTGTAGACTTTGTTTTCTTTGCCATCTATAACAAAGCCTTCAGGTGTTTGACATAAACTACCTCCTCTAAATCATCATTAAAAAACGTAGATTTTGCATCAAATTAATACACTAATAATTGAAATTGAGCAGCCAATGCTAAAATAACTCTTACCATTTCCTCAAAATCGATTCCTTGCTGTTATGAGTATCCCTTAGCCACAAGATGAGCTTTGTGCTTTTGAATACTACCATCGACATTGAACTTCATTCGAAACACCCACTTGAGCCCCACAACATTGAGCTGGAGGGAGTATGGGAGCCTGTTGGAGTTGGTTTGCTGCTGCTTGATAGAGTAGAAAGTGGAGTTGAACCACTTTTAACAAAATATGAATTTTTTGCTTGTGGTTCTGCGTCTACTGCAGATGTATCATCATCTAATGAAAGAGGTATTGGATTTTTATCCTTGCTGAAATCCCAATTCTAGCTAACAGTTTCATTAAACACGACATCTCTACTTTCAATTATTTTGCCACTAATTATATAGTCTATATGCTTTGGATTGCAAGCTATAGCAAATAAACATATAATTTTCATATTTTTCATCAAGTTTGGGATGAGGTAATTTCACCAAAACATAGGCACTACAACTAAAAACTTTTAAATGGCTTACCCAGGGTTTCATACCTCTCCATGTTTTATAAGGATATGTTTGGATGTGGGTGGAGGGATGGAATGTAATGGCCTAAATGACTCAGGCCATTGTTTGAGAGTCTATTTTGAAATAGGATGGAATGATAATTAATAGCTTTGGAAGCCATTCTTTGCCATCCAAAATCTAATATTTTGTGACCTCCCAAATTGGGGGGTCAAGGATGAAATGGCATGACTTACCTTCCAAACCTTAATTTAATGACAAAAATGCCCTAAAAAATAATATTGCTTAGAGGATATTACAATTTATAGAACTGTTAACCTCAATGCTATAAATAATAGTTACGTTAATGGTAATAAGGTGAAAAAAAAGTTTTTTTTTAATATATTTGAGTACGCAGCAAATGAGCTTCATATATTTGTGAGACACAAGCTTCATTTTTCAACCATTACGTCAAAAAATTAAATTTAAAATATGTTATTAATAAACACGGCTCAAATGTTCTTGATAAAGCTAGCATTGTGAATGTTCATAAATTTTAAATATATTATTAATATACACTGCAAAATGTAGAAATAGGTTTACAGTGCCAATAATGATTATCAACCATAACAAGACACACGAATAAATGCTTAACGAAGAGTACAGTGTGATGACGGTTAATGAAAAAGAATAAAAAAAGTTGATTGCTTATATAGGAAAATGAGAAAACTATATTCTGAGCATCCTACAATTTGAAATGTTTTTGGGGTTATTAAAATAGTTTCATGACAACTATGCATATTTTATTACAAGGGTAATTTTGGAAAAAATATTACAAGTCATTCCATTCCATTCATTTTTAGTATCACTTCCAAACAATGGCCAAAGAAGTCCCTCTCTTATTTTATTTAAACTTCCAAACAATGGAGTGATCTATTTTATTCCATTCCATTCCGTTCCATTAATTACGATTCAATTCCATTCCATCCTGAACTCCCAAACATTCCCTAAGGTATCTTATTTAGAACTGCTTTTGTGGGAGAAAGATTGAGTAAATACACTGTTGTTTGGAAACGCCACACTTGTGAATTTCTGATGAAGAATAAAATTCTTTTGGTGATTTATCTGTACTTGGGTTTGAGTTTTGTGAATCTAATGTTTGTTTTTCCAAATCATTGCCTACAAAAGAATAGTGTTCGTTCTACTAAGCACTGAGTGTGTCTGTCAATATTTTTTAATGGAAATACGTTTTTATTAAGTTGAAAAATCATAACTTAAATGAAATTTGCGTATCTAACAACAAAGATAAACAATAATTGAACAAATCATTTTGTAGGTTAGCAAAATCTAAACAATCCAACTAAAAATAAGTAAGTTTTAAAATAATTTCACGTTTGACTATTAATTCAATTCAATTCAATCTTAAAGACTTTAATTGACTTAATCCCATATGGTATAATAACATCATTCTAATACATGATTAAGTATACAATTAAGAAAATTTTGATTGATTATAACCTCTTTTAAATGAGAGAGAAAACAAGAATTAATCAATGATTAAAAAACTTAATCAATTTGTTTACTTGTAAAATTTGGAATATCTATTAAATATATTATTAAGTAGCAAAATTGGAACTATAATAACAATTTTAAAGAAAAACTCAAGTCTCCTCTAGGTCATAAGACTTTGTGATTAATAAATTATGTAATTAAGGGAATCTCATGACTTTAATAAAGCTATGGTTAAAGAAATAGATAGGGTACAAAAGAGATAAGATTGAAAAAGAGAAAAGGTGGAAACGTGAGTCATAAAAGAATAACATCACTTCCTTCTTTCTTTATGTCTTTATGGTAATAGCCAATCGGTTTATGACATTTGGTTGGCCCAAATTGACAGGCCATGAAAAGAATATTACTAATTAATAAAATAAAGAGTCTATAAAAAAAAGAAAGAAAATAATATTCCCTAATTAATTCTTTTAAACATCTTTCTTCAATTCTTTTGTTTTATAATTAATCTTAATATTTTGATTATATATTACTTTCTTATTAGTCATTTAATCTAAGTAGTATTTTACTTGGTCTAATTTCTTTATTATAATGGTTAGTTTGATTTATTCTTTTGTTTATCTTTTTTTGTTGATTTATTTATTTATTTTATTTATTGTTAATTTTACCATATTATATATATACATAATTATGTATTACCTTACATATTTTTATTTATACAATTTTTATATTTTTATATTATTATTATTTTGCATTGCATATGGATCTCTCACAAACAATCCCTTTATCAATTAGGGGTAATATTGTGTACTATTGAATCTTTAGATCCCGTATTTTAGCGAGAATTTTATTGAATGTTGTTGTTGTTTATATTTTGTTAAATATTTTGAAATATTGAATTTTAAATTATAAATTGAATTAGTTTTTATTATAAGTAATATTTTGAGCTCTTGTAATTAACATTTTATCCTAACGCAAGCTTAATAAAAATGAATTACGATCCATTTCTTTTCGGGATACTATTAGATATTAAAAATTTTATAAATAGAATTTCACCGTAAAAGTTCTTATTATTTAATCATTAGTAAAATATATCCTTCTCAAAACCAATAGTTAAACTATAATTTTAATTAATTATTTCCAAATAAAATTGAATGAATAACTTTATCGATTAAGCACTATTAATATATGGCAGAAGAAAAATTATGTGATGAATAACTAAACTATAGTTTTAATTAATTATTTCCAAATAAAATTAAATGAAATTCTTTATTTATTAAACACTATTAATATATGGGATAAGAAAAATTATGTGATTATGTTAAAATAATAATAAATTATTATTTTTAAATAATAATTATATCACCTCTTTATTCAGTGATGGCCATTAAAACTCATCAATAAGCTTATCATTAGACTAATCTCTATAGCATCTGATCTCTTCAGGAATTCTCAGGAGTCCATTTCTGCGACAAGTATGGGACTTGATACCGCATGATTGTGTTGATCACTCCATTTAAGGAAAGCATAGCTTTTGTCCGAAGTCAATCTCTTCCTTTCAATTTCCAAGTTCAGTGTGTAACTTCGCTTTTGAAACTTTCTGCTAAATGATAAAGTCTTAGGCTCCACCGTGATCTTTGTCCCAGCCGGAACATGCTCGATGGTTGATCGGTAAATGGAGTCGCCATCTCCAACATTCGTCACAGTCCTGGTATATTTCTTCACTATGTGAGAGCCACTTGAATTGGTCAGAACCGCCATGAAAGAAGGATAGTTAAGCTGGGATTGGTTGCTGCAACTCCAATGGCTTTTCCTGATGAGTGCTCGAATCTGCTTCTCAGTGTATCCCAGTCCACATATAAACTCTACGTAACCTTGGAAATCAATGTCATAGATGAGTCCAGGATCAATGGCTTTGTTAGGGTCGACATGTCCAGAGCCAAAATCTAAGGGTGTGCCTGCTTCGCCGGTCTTCATGTCTTTTATTATCGAACCTGTGTTATCTGTGACATAAGCGGTGGTCATCAGGGCTGATCGGATTGCTGACGGACTCCATTCAGGATGAACATTTTTTATTAGAGCTCCAATCCCGGCAACATGAGGAGCAGCCATTGATGTACCTGATTCAAAAGCATAATCGGTCACAAAATCATATGATCCTAACTTCATGTACGGCTTGTTAGGTGTGTAAGCCGCAAGAATATCAACTCCAGGAGCTATTATATCTGGTTTCAGAGTTCCAAGACTGACTGGGTTTGGGCCCCTGGAAGAGAAAAATCCCAACTGTGGTGCTGGTTTAGTTCCAAACTTGGTGGATGTCATGTCCCAGCTCTTCACTTTAGGTTCAGTATTGAGTCGTGACAAGTGTTTGATGAGCGAAGTTCCAGAGGCAGAAGGTAAGAAGATGGTTGGAATAGGATAACTAATCGGAGCTATTAATAACTCATCAGCAATTATTATTGCAGCTAATGCACCCTTCCTTATAACTTCTATCCATTGATCTGCGATCCGAACTGGCTCGGTTTGATCACAAACAACAACTTTTCCTGCGATTTTACTTCTATCAAGCGCACCAGGAGCACATATTGATTTGTTGGAGTGACCTTTACCATGATAAAGTGAAGTGTTAGTGATCCTGACGTTTTGCAGGTAGTAAGATTGAGCTTCAACTTCAAAACCACTTTCTAGTTTCAAGGTAGACGTGAAAGTTCGATCAATGGTTGAAGCTCCAACTGTTGTAATCCATTCCGCTGCAGCTTCCACCGTGCCGTAGTCACCGTCGTTACTAGCAGAACATGAAACGAAGATCCCTTTTTCCACAGCTGAAAGAGCTCCAATCGCGATAACATCTTTGTAATAATGCATCTGACCGAAACCAAGAGACATAGACAAGATATCGACTCCATCGGCGATTGCTTGGTCGATGGCTGCAAGAACATCAGGAGTTCCTGCAAGATTGTCCATGTCCGTCTTGAACAAGCCTTTGTACATGGCGATATGTGCTCGAGGTGCTACTCCTCTCGCTATGCCTCTTGCTTGTCCAAAGCAATTAGCTCCAGCCACATGGTTCCCTGCAGCTGTGGAAGCGGTGTGCGTGCCATGGCCTTCAAAGTCTCTCGCCGAATCATAATCTTCCTCAGGTGGAGGAATCTTCAGGCCAGCTGCTCTTAACGCCTTGCTAAAAGATCGAGCTCCGATGAGCTTCTTGTTACAGTTGGAAGAGCTAAACTGTGTGCCATTCTCACACTTCCCCTTCCATTTCTTTGGAACTTGTGGCATGCCCTTGTCACTGAAACTCTCACTTTCTGGCCAAATCCCAGAGTCGACGACTCCTATGATCACCCCATCTCCATACGAGGAACTAGGCCATAACCCGAACTGGTGATTCAGTCCAAGAAAATGGGAACTTCGTGTGGTATGAGCCTTGCCAAATGACGCCTTATAAGTGGCAAGATGAGCAGGGGAGTTCTCAATCTCAGATAGCTGAGACTCTGTGAGCCTGGCACTGAAGCCATGCAAGGCATTACTGTACGAATACAGCAGCCTTTCTGGGTCATCAACTGGTTCAGACAAAGATTTAAGGATAGACCAGTGCCATGAATCGTCTGCCGAGAAGGAAGAAGACATATGGGAAGGATCTAATTGGATGATATATGTCTGAAGTTGTTGTTCTGATCCAGCATTGATGATTCCTGCTAATAGAAAGAGTGACATCCATGGAAGCAACTGATAGGAAATGTAATTGGAGGAACTCATCTCGATTCGTTAGGTAGAAGAAGATGGTTGAAATGGGTGTTCTGCATTAGACATTATGTGGGTCTAATCGTCTATAATGTATTATGTGGTTTGATGTCGATCTTTTAATAGAGTCTTATTGATGTTAAAGTTCTTCCCAGACATTATCAAACTTGGCATGTTCTGTTGAATCGTCTAACCGAGTGCGTCTTAGTCCCCACGCACTATATGAAGAGAATGGAAGATGAGTCGACTGAGTTTTTAGGTTTGAGTCTGAATTTTATTGGAATTGAGAAATTTTTTAAAAATATATAAATAATTTATTTTATGTGGAATTACGTGGTTGGATGTAGATCTTTGAGTACGGTCCAGTTGATATCTAATCGAGCCGCGGATTGGCTAGCGCACTATGCCAGATCCTTAGATCTTGGTATTTATTGGTATCATTATCCGCCTGTAGGTTGCTTTAATATTCTCGTAGAGGATATAGCTGGTTTTCTTTTCTCGTTTGATAGCGTAATATGTGTATTCGTTTCCTTATGAAATAAAAAAGTTGTTCTTTAATATATTCATAAAAATATATTCAGAATAAATATATTTTAATTTTAAAAATAAAAATGTGAATTTACAAAAAAAACAACATTGTTTATGTTAAAATTTTGGTACTTTAATTGAGTTAATTTGAGTAAAATTTAATCATTGAGTTATAATGATACGTTGGTAACATTTAATTATCACGTAAATAATATTTTATTAATAATTCAAATCGAAATTAAAAGTTGAATTCAAATATTACGTAAATAATATTTTATTAATTTTATATATTATTTATGTTTAGTGTATTTTATTGTTATTTATTTAATGTAAATTTAAGAAAATGATATTAAAGATAATTAATTTTAATGAGTTTATCACTACCTTTTACTTTAATTATATATAAAACAATTACTAGTGATATTTTTATTTAATAAAAACTATTTTATTTTATTAAATTTTATTTTTATTATTTAATGAATCTCGAGCGTTATAAATTCATGTCTCCTGATATGGTCTTTGCTACGTAAAACCTCACCTATTCAGACAATGATGTGTTGTTTTGATCCAATTTCTGTGTTTGTTTTGCTCCTTTGCCTTCTTCTCTCGCTCTTGCCGCTAGAAACTGGCAAAGCTTTCTCAGACCAAAATGAACGGCTCCAAACTTACATCATTCACTTGGATCATTCCCAAAAGCCTGATTCCTTCTCAACACACCATGAATGGCATCGATCAATCCTGCCTTCATTGTTGAGCCCTCCTCCTCATAGTGATGATAATGAACTTTCTCCAAAGGGCTTGTCAGCGAAGCTTCCAAAGTCCTCTCGGACGTGGATTTCAACTCTGTAAGAGATTAACATGTCCGGAGCCAAAAATCTAAGGGTGTGGCTGCTTTGCCGATCTTCATGTCTTTTATGTTAAGATACTGTATTAAGATACTGTATTTACTGTACTTATCCATTTATTTGTCGTTTACTAAGGTGTTGTCGTTTTAATTAGTTTGTATATAGACAGTTGCTTTACCTGTATAGTTCTTTTAGCTTTACTTGTACAGTTATTTCTCATATATATATAAAATCTGACTGATGTAATACGAAGGTGAGATACACAGTGAGTTCTTCACTTCTACTTTATCGTCTCTCGAAGTCTTCGTTACATGGTATCAGAGCAGTAACGATCCCGACGTCGATCGTTGCTGGTGGTTGATTGGAACCATATACAACAAGGAGACTTCTTCGGAGGTGAAGGAAATCGTTGTTTCCATGAAGAGTCAAGAGGTTAGGGTTTCGGAAGTTTGACTAGTCACTTACGATTGTGACCTCAGCTTGTGCTAATTGCAACGATGGACGGTGTCTCAGCGGAATCGCCTACTGGATCAACTCTTGACCCCAGATTGAGAGGCCTGCATGACGAAAATCAAGTATATCTCCAAGGTTCAGATTATCCAGGTATGAGCTTAGTCACCGCTGTCCTGACTGGGAATAATTTTCTGAGTTGAAGTAGGTCTGTTAAAATTGCCCTAGGAGCTAAGATGAAGTTAGGGTTTATTGATGGAACATGTCCGAAGCCTAATCCAGGCACAATTGAATGTGATAAATGGATTAGGACTGATTATATGGTTAGATCTTGGATATTGAATTCGGTATCGAAGGAAATAGTTGAAGCCTTTATCTACACTAATTCTGCTAGAGTTGTGGTCTGATTTGGTGGAGAGGTTTGGAGAAAACAATGGGCCTTTGTTGTACTCCTTACAGAGGCATATTAGTGCAGCAATGCAGGGGAATATGTCAGTAGCTAAATACTTTACTGGTTTGAAGAGGTTGTGGGATGAGCTTTGGTGTCTCATGCCTGTCCCACAATGCACTTGTGGGGTAGCAACACAATGTACCTGTGGAGCACCTAAGGCTTTGGCTGATATGACCGCAATGAATCAGTTAATGCAATTTTTGATGGGTTTGAATGAAAGCTTTGATCATGTGAGGAACCAAATCCTGGTTATGAAACCATTACCTTCTATCAATAAGGCCTATTCTATGGTGTTGAGAATTGAAAAGCAAAAGGAGGTGCAGATGGTATTTGGTGAAGGGATAGATAATAATGCACTATTAGTGAATACAGAAGGTGGTAAACGGGTTACAGATAGAGGAGGCAAACATTCCAAACAAAAATGGAGCAATGGGGACAAGAGTGCATTGTTTTGTAACTATTGTAAGAAAAATGGGCATTTGAAGGAGAATTGCTTTAAACTCACTGGTGTACCGGATTGGTACAAGGAGTTACAAAAAAAAAACGAGGTAAAGGGTATGGGAAATCCTATACTGCTAATTCAGTAAATGATAATGCTTCAGTCACTGTAGATGGCAATGCATTACCAGATACTTCTGTTAGTGCTGCTGCTACTCCTTCACTATCCAAATTGATTAAGCAAGAGCTGCTGGAATTGGTTCGGAACAAAGCACTCCTGGATCCTCTTATGGTGAATCTTGCACAAGTCTTAGATTTTGCAGGTACACTTCCTATCTTGGCTCTTTCTAGTCTTGATGACATAGATTTAGATTCATGGATAATAGATACAGGAGCTTCTAATCATATGTGTGTGGATATTACATTGTTTACCAAACCTATTGTTCCAACCACCTACATTCCTGTTTATCTCCCTGATGGCACTCAGAGTCGTGTGCATCACATTGGAAATGTTCTTTTACCTAATAACCTTGTTTTGACGGATACTTTGCATCTTCCCACTTTCAAATTTAATCTTTTGTCTGTGAACAAGCTTGCCACTACTTCCTCGGTTACCTTTAAATTTTTCCCCACCCATTGCCTTTTGCAGGACTTGAAGACTAATCGAATTTTGGCCATAGGCAAGGTTGTATATCCTTAATAAGGATTCTTTCAAGGCTGATACTATAGCAAAATATTCCTTGTGTACTGTTGCAAATAGTATTGTCAATGTACACTCTGTGTCTATGTACAAACTTTGGCATCAACGTTTAGGCCATGTTTTGGATAATGTACTTAGACATGGCATTTCTTTTGATAATAAAAGTGCTGAAGAGGTTAATATTTGTGATGTGTGCCCACTTGCCAAACAACATAGATTAAAGTTTCCACTTAGTCACATTCATACTGTTTCTATTTTCCAGTTACTTCATGTTGACATTTGGTGGCCCTATAGTCATCCTACTATTTCTGGGGGCACATTTTTTCTAACTATAGTGGATGATTTTAGTAGGGACACTTGGACCTATTTGTTAACTCATAAGTGTCAAGCCTTTAGGTGTTTGGACAATTTTTTCAAGATGGTTAGCACACAATTTCAAAAGTCTGTTAAGACTATTCGCACCAATAATGGGGGTGAATTTTTGAGTGGTGAATGTCAGCGGTTGTTTATTGATTTAGGAATCATTCATCATAGGTCTTGTGTGTATACACCTCAACAAAACGGGATTGTGGAGAGGAAACACAAACAATTGTTACAAATAGTAAGAGCTCTCATGTTTCAGACTTTTTTACCTAGACATTTTTGGGGTGAATCTATTCTTACTGCTACTTACATTCTAAATAGGCTTCCTACTTCCCTTCTTCAGTGGAAAACCCCTTACGAACTCTTGTATGGTTCTCCTCCTATATATGATCATTTCAAGTATTTTGGTTGTTTATGTTTTGCTACCAATGTCAAACCTCATAAAGATAAGTTTGATCCAAGGGCTTCCAAGTGTATTTTCTTGGGGTATAGTTCGGGGCAAAAGGGCTATAAGTTGTATGATTTGATCTCTCATTCCATTCTGGTTTCTAGGGATGTAGTTTTTCATGAAACTACTTATCCTTATAAGTCTGTCTCTACTGTACCACTAGATGTTCCCCTTCCTTTGGTGTCTTCGGATTCCTTTTCAGATGTTTTGGATAGGTAGTCTTCTGTTCCTACTTTTTTGCCTCTTTATGAAGTTCCTATCCATACTGATACTGTTTCTCCTGATTCTTCTTCTTCTTCTTTACCTTGTGCCATTATCCCTACTCCCACTTTGTGTTGAAGTACTAGACTTTCCACTAAACCTGCTTGGCTTAAAGATTTTGTTTTACATACCACTATTTCCCATCTTCAACCTTCTGTTTCTTGTTTTTCCCGTTACATTCTTCCTACTTTTCCTTTTATTCCTACACCTCATTTTTCCTCCACATACATGTCATTTTTGGCTAATGTTTCTACTATTCAGGAACCTCAGTCTTATCATCAGGCTAGGTTTCATGATCATTGGGTCCAGGCTATATAGCAGGAGCTGGCTGCCCTGGAATCTCATAATACTTGGGTTTTAACCTCTTTACCAGCTGGTAAGAAGGCTATTGGTTCTCGATGGGTTTTTAAGGTCAAACTTCGGCCTGATGGGACTATTGATAGGTATAAGGCTCGGTTGGTAGCCAAAGGCTATCATCAAGTGGAGGGTGTTGATTTTACTGATAGTTTTTCTCCTGTTGCTAAGTTTGTCACAGTACGTTTGTTATTGGCTGTTGCGGCTCATTTTTCTTGGCATATTCATCACTTAGATGTCAATAATGCTTTTTTGCATGGTTTTCTTGATGAGGAAGTGTATATGTTGCCTCCGGATGGGTATACTAAAGCTGGTCCTCATCAAGTTTGCAAGCTTAATCGCTCTTTGTATGGGTTAAAGCAGGCCTTTACCTGTACAGTTCTTTTAGCTTTACTTGTACAGTTATTTCTCATATATATAAAATCTGACTGATGTAATACGAAGGTGAGATATATAGTCAGTTCTTCACTTCTACTTTACTGTCTCTCGAAGTCTTCGTTACATTTTATTATCGAACCTGTGTTATCTGTAACATAAGCAGTGGTCATCAGGGCTGATCGGATTGCCTACAGGCTTCATTCAGGATGACCCTTTTTAATCAAAGCTCCAATCCGGGCAACATGAGGATTAGCCATTGATGTGCCTGATTCAAGAGCTTAATCTATCACAAAATCATATAATCCTAACTGCATGTACGACTTGTTTGGTGTGTAAGCTGCAAGAGTTCCAAGACTGACGGGGTTTGGTCCCCTGGAAGAGAAAAATCCCAGCTGTGGTACTGGTTTAGTCTTGACAGATGCCCTTTGAAGGATTGAAGATGACTCCTTCAGCTAACAACCTGTCGAGCTTGAATATGGATGAGGCAAATGATCAAACACCTTCAGCTCACCTCTGCTCAAGAGATAACTCTGTTGCAACAAACTCCTTAAATTTCTCTTCTAATCTTGACTTTGTAATCTTGTAATCAGCTGAATGTATGATGTAAATGATGGAAAAGTATTGCAACTCTGATTCCTCAGACAGATTTAAGTATGTATGCATGGTGTATTTAGAAATGATGTATTTGCTCTTTGGACTGAAAATAAACTTCTGGAAAAAAATTCTCTGTTTTGTGTATGTGTTGTCTTAGCTAGCTATTCACTCTTCCAGAACTACAACTACTTTTGGAAGTAAACTATAATAACAATGCAGACTAATAATGTAAAATGAAAAGAAGGTCGTATATTGATGAGTTTTTGCTCTCACTTTCAAAGAACTAAACTTCTGGTTTTTTTTCAACAAAACAAAAACTACTACTGCTGTCTAACTTCTAAAGATCAACTTTTATAAAAAATGAACACAACATGAAATCTGGAAAATAGTATTGAGTTTTTGTATTGATGAAGGTTTTCATTCCTTTTTCTCTCTTACATACGAAAATGAAGAAGATGAGCTTTTATATTAGCTCTACAACTTTCTGCTACAACTTGGAAAAATAACTAGAGAATAAATGCATAAACTGATGAGTACTGACTTTTCCAGATTTGGCAAAACACAAAAATAACTTTCTTTGTTTTAGCATAACTAAACTAACATTGAAAAAAGCTGAAACTTGTGCAGTGGGGACAATAATAATTCTTTTACAGTAACTTGATTCTCTATCACCAAAAACTGACATGCAAATCTGATTGTCAGTTGTGGATTAACACTAAACTTGATTTTGCTAATTAAACTTCTTGAAATTTTCTTCAACCTTCTGCTGTTTTTTCAACTCTGCACTTCTGGTTACTTCGTGGTCGGTTACTTCCTTCTAAGTAACTAACTGGAATCCTCAACTTCTGCTGTGCACCTGATGAGCTTGCATCTTTCATTTTCCATTCTCTTCTCTGCCTTGTGCTTCATTCATATGATATTTGACTTCATTTGTTTGCTCCATACATTGTTGAATTATGCTTAGGATCATCATCTTCAATCTCCACTTTCTTGTAAACTCCTTCATCTTTCCCTTCAGCTTTCTTTTCTTCCTAATCTTCATTGTCATTGCTAACTCCTCCACTAATTTCAACACTTCAGGTTGCCCAAGACAACTCATCTCAACATTTAGTTCCAAACCAGTGTGGATATCATGTCCCAAATCTTCAATTTTGGCTCAGTACTGAGTCCTGACAAGTGTTTGATGAGCGAAGTTCCATGGGTAGAAGGTAAGAAAATGGTTAGAATCGGATAACTTATCGAACCTATTTGTAATTCATCTGCAATTAATATTGCAGCTAATGCACCCTTCCTTGAAACCTCTTATCCATTGATCTACATGTTGGCTTTTAATCACCTTAAAATATAGGATTTGTTCATATCAAATTATCAAGAATAAAATAAAAGTGGAAGCATACCTGAATCTATTGTAAAATCTGCACTGGAATTTTGTGGTTTTTGTCTTTCAAATTAAAGTGTAGCCCCTTTTTCTAAAGTTTTTCGGTAACTCTCTGTTTTTTTTTATGATGGGATTTTATATAAGAATTGAGCGTTGATAAGTGCATATTTGTCTAATTTTGTTGTTTTAATTATCCCTTTTTATTTCTCTTATTGATGCAATTATCGGGACTTAATTTGATTTAATATTTCCTTGTATGAAAATATAATTGTGCAGAGAATCATGCGTAAATGAGGCCGACTCACTGAGGTTCGTATTTATTGTCTTATAGGAACATGAGGGAGGCATTAGGAGGATTTTTAAACCTACACAATTGTCACTGCATAGAGGACGCAACATGTGGATTGATGGAGCAATTAATGGGCTCAAAAAGGGAAGTGCGGCACTTGGGAATTAAAGCAATTTGGGCTGACGTGGAATTAAGAGAGGGGCAAGACACAACAAAGCAAAGAGAGAGGCAGAGGTTACGCACGCAGCCACGCAAGGAATTCTGTTGGACTGAAAAACACACACACAAGACAACAAAAATAAGGAATGAAGTGGACTGGACTTTGAGAAGAGGAATCACGCAAAAAGGCTGGAGGCTGTAGCAAAATTAGAGAGGACAAACAAGAGGGGCCCACAGCAATTAAAAGACTAAGGGGGCCCACAGCAATTAAAAAGGAAAAGAAGGAAAAAACCGAGGAGGGGAAATTTTTCACGGAGACCTAGGCAGGGACGCACACAGAAGGCAAGAGGGAGACTGTCGGCTGCGCAGAGGACAAGTCTCTTTTCTTTTGGAACTTTGGTAACGAACAGTGACGAGACAAAAGGGAAATAGCATCAGTGACAGTGGGAGATTAAAGAGCAGCAGCAATTAGAGAAGGACAGCAATCAGTTTCGACACTTTGGGGAAATATTCTAGTTTTTCTTCTTTCCTTTATTTTTAGATTATGTTAATTAAGAACTTTATTTTATTTAATTTCCGTATGAGTAGCTAATCTGTTTTAGTCTGGAAATTCCAACTATTATGCTTTGACCCGTGAGATCTTTTGTTCCGAATATTTGGTTTATAATATTCGCACTGTTTCCGTTTTACTGTCACTGTTTATTAATTGATTCTGCGATTAGGGCCCAATTGTAGAGTCGGTTAATTAACATATCGCCGACTGATTTATTTGGTGGAGTCTAACTGGGTGATTGGTATTTGCGGCAATTGACACTAGGGCATAGTGCTTGTCTGATTTTGTGTTGAGAAACTTGTGATCTAATTAGATGAAGCATGAGTCTGTGCGTAGTCAGTTAGGGTTAGTGTTTCTTTAGAGTTTATTGCTGTTAATTAATTGAATCTCGGAGAGAGTCTCGAATGGGTTATTAGTTAATTAGGGAATAGTTCAAAGGAGTTTCTGTGACTATTCTAAAATTAAGAAGAAACGAGGGAGCCAGAGGTAGTTGGTAACTATAGCTAACCTATTATTAAACCAAAGAAAATATTTGAGTCGATGATCGTGGTCTAAGCATAATTAGGAATTTCCTGGCTAAGCTGTCGTTTATTGAGTTTATCAATTTTATTTGCGTTCTTTGTTGGTTATTGTTTTATTAATTTGCGTTAATCTTTATCAGTTGTTATTTCAATTAGTAGTTTTAGTAGAAAACTCTAAACCCCCCATTTTAATTATTTTCATTCGTTCTTTGGCATTTAAATAGAATCAATTATTCCATTCTCTGTGGATCGACCCCATTTACCACTGTGCGCAATTTATTTTCGTTTGGTGTTTGGGATTTATTTTTGGTGGATTCGACACCCATCAAGCGTACATTTAATTTAAGGACCATAACCATTTATATTAGGATAAAATCCTAATCTAATTTCTCGTTTGGCCCATCATAAAACTAGAAATTATAAACCCGGTCTCTATACATGTAGAGTCCACACTTAAAATAGATGCATGAAGCCCAAAATACCATAAACATATTAGACCACTTTAATTAATTGAGCTCAACTTTATATGACAACCTTTATATACAATTATACACATATAAGCCCACATGTTTGATTAAAAATCCTTACAATCTCCCACTTGGGCTCTATGTGTTACCTTAAAATTGTATATTAACCGTATAAGTACTCGGAATTGTGTTATCATTACTGTATGCATCCCCAGACAATCCGATCCATCAATCATACCAACATAGGATCAAAGTGTCTTTAGCTGCAATTATCGTAACTAGAACCATCAATGGTCACGTATGTTGATATAACCAAATGACATAGATCAAGTATGGATGTGTAGCATGGAAATTATAAGCAATGTGATCTTAGCATGCTTATTTATAACTGGTCCAACCTTATGCTTTAGTAAGATCAATTTTAAATAAGTTCAGAGACAAAATAAACTAAATATCTTAAAGCTGAAAATAACCTCGAACAACTTAACCAAAAATTGTATCCAAAATGATAGTGAAAAATGTCTAATCCGAAAAACATCTACAATACAAACTCCCACTAAAACTATATATCCTGAAAAGATGCAACACCCAGAGCAGTGTGCTCATGAAAGACCTTGGGTGGCACTCCTTTAGTAAGCGGATCCGCAACCATAGAGTTTGATCCAATATGCTGTATAAACAGTTGCCCACTCTAAACTCTCTCTTTAACAATTAGGAACTTGATGTCGATGTGCTTCAACTTTGTCGAGCTCCTATTGTTATTGGAATATAGCACTGCAGAGTTTTTGTCATAAAATAACTTAAGTGGTCTTTCAATAGAGTCCACAATGCGCAGCCTGGTGATAAAGTTTCCCATCCATATCCTGTGGTTGGATGCTTCATAACATTCTATAAACTCTGCTACCATAGTGGAAGAAGCTATAAGTGTCTGCTCATCACTCTTCCAGGAAATAGCTCTTCTAGTAAGTAGGTAGATATAGCCCGAAGTGGATATCCTACTATCTTGGCATCCAACAAAATTGGAATCAGAATAACCAATGATCTCTAGCTTATTCGATTTCCTATATGTGAGCATATAATCTTTCGTTCTCTGTACGTAACACATTACCCGTTTGGCTACTTTCTAGTGATCCAATCCCGGGTGACTTAAATATCTCCCTAGCATTCCAACAATGTATGCAATATCTGGATGCGTACAAACCTGAGCATATAATAGACTTCCTACAATCGAAGCATAAGGAATCTTCTACATTTCCTTAGCTTCAAAGTCATTCTTCGGGCATTGACTTAAGCTGAACTTATCTCCCTTAGACATAGGGGTATCACCTGGTTTACAATCCTGTATGCCAAACCTTTTAAGTATCTTTTCGATATAGCTCTTTTGTGATAATCCAAGAATACCTCTAGAGAGTTCTCAATGTATCTGAATCTATAAAACAAAAAATGCATCACCAAGATCTTTCATTTCAAATTTCTTTGACAGAAATCTCTTGGTTTCGTGCAATAAGCCTCTATCATTAGTGGCAAGCAATATGTCATCGACATATAAAACTAGAAAAATGTACTTACTCCCACTGAACTTATGGTATATACAATCATCAGCCAAGTTCATCTCAAAACTGAACGATATGACAACTTGGTGAAATTTGTAATACCATTGACGAGATGCCTGCTTGAGTCCATAGATGTATTTCTTTAGTTTGCATCTCCTGATACAAAGTTTTCTGGCTGCACCATATAAATCGTCTCATCAATGTCACCATTGAGAAACGTTGTCTTAACATTCATCTAATGTAACTCAAGATCAAAATGTGTCACTAATGCCGTTATTATCTTGAAAGAGTCTTTCGAAGAAACCGGAGAAAAAGTCTCTTTATAATCAATGTCTTCTTTCTATGTAAAGCCCTTTGAGACGAGACGAGCTTTGTACCTTTCTATATTGCCTTTTGAATCCTTCTTGGTCTTAAATATCCATTTGCAACTAATAGGTTTCACACCTTTAGGCAAAGGTACAAGGTCCCAAACATCATTGTCCTTTATGGACTTTATCTCTTCATTCATGGCATTAATCCACTTTTGAGAATTAGAACTTTCCATGGCTTGATGGAAGTTGATTGGATCATCTTCCACCATACCAATGTCAACTTCATGTTCTTGAAGAAATACAATATAATCATTTGGAATTACACTTCTCCTCTTTCTAATGGATCTCCTTAATGACATAGGTTCTTAAAGTTATAGAGTTTGTTCTTATAGAACAAGTTGTTGAACTTGGGGAGGAGTTTCTATGACATTTTCTTGATTCGAAACTGCTTCTTAAACAATGTCAGGAATGGAAACCTGACCTTGATCATTGTCAATAGCAATTAGAGGAATTTCAACGTGTTCCTCTTTATAAACAAAGTCCTTAATCCTTTCTCCCCCCGCGCAAACTCAACATCTTCAAAAAATCAGGCATTTTCTGTCTAAAAAATTGCCTTAGTAGTGGGATCATAAAACTTGTAACCCCTGGGTCTTTAAGAATATCTAATAAAGTAACAACTGATAGTCCTTGAGTCCAGTTTCTTTTCATTTGGCCTATAAGGCCATGCCTCAGTTGGATATCCCCAAATGTGTAAGTGTTTTAAACTAAGCTTCTTACCTGTCTAAAGTTTATAAGGGGTCTTATCAATTGTTTTAGTTGGAACTCAATTGAGTATATATGCTGCGGTCTTTAGTGCTTCTCCCCAGAGTGATTCTGGCAAGGTAGAATGACTAATCATACTCCTCACCATATCCTTAAGCGTTTTGTTTTGTCTTTCAGCAATACCATTCATGCTACGCGAACCTGGCATAGTGTACTGTGGGACAATAACGCATTCCTTTAGGAATTTAGCAAATGGTCCTGGACATTGCTCACCTGATCTGTCATATCTACTGTAGTACTCGTCATCACGGTCAGATCTGACATTTTTAATCCTTTTGTTGAGTTGGTTCTCAACTTCAACCTTAAAGTTTTTGAACACATCCAAAGATTGTGATTTGTCATGAATGAGATAAAGGTAGCCATATCGCGAGAAATCGTCTATGAACGTTATAAAATACGGTTGACTATTTCAAAACGTCGTAGGGAATGACCCACAAATATCCATATGGATAAGTTCTAAGATGTTTGAAGCCCTATTGGCACTAAATCTCCTGACATTTATTTGTTTCCCCTTAATGTAATTAACACAAGTAGCAAAATCTGTAAAATCAAGGGGGTCGAGAATTCCTTTGGACATAAGTCTCTCAAATCTCCTTTCGAAGATGTAACCTAATCTCTTGTGCCATAACGAGGTATAATTCTCTCTGGTTAATTTGCACTTTAAATTTCATGTACCAACATGCAAGGCTTCATTAAATGAAGTATTAATGTCAAGCATATATAGATTATCGTAACCTGATAAAGAACTGGTACCAACCAAATTTGAATTTTGAAAGAGACTAAATATTCCATTTCTAAATGAACAACAATAACCATATTTGTCCAAAACAGAAATAGAAATCAAATTCCATCTAAAAGACAGTATAATGAAAGTCTAAACTAAATCCAAATAAAATCCAATTCTTAACAATAATCCAAAAGTCCCTATTGCTTTGACTTCTACGATTTTCATCAACTCAGGCAACCCTACATAGACACACTGATGTGAGTTGTTGCACCATAATCTAACCACAATGTGTGTCTAGGTACTGAAGTCAAATTAACCTCAGAATAAACCAAAGTAAGAAGCATACTTTTCTTTGCACACCATGCGTGATAATTGGTACTCTGCTTCTTTACATGACCTTCAGCATCACAAAAGAAACAAACTTTTGGTTTTTCTTCCTTATGTTGTTTCTTTTATGTTGCTGGAACTACAGCTTCCTTATTTTTCTTTCTTTTGTTCCTTTTGTCCTTAGATGTTATGGCTAAGTGAGCACTTCTTGCCTTATCATGCTTTAACCTTTCCTCTTCTTGGACATAGTGTAAGATAAGCTCATTAAGAGACCATGTCTCCTTTTGACAGTTATAACTCACTTTGAATTGACTGTACTTGTAACATTTCGATACCAATGTTAAGGCTAGAGTAGTAATTTATGAGAAAGTATTGTAAAATTAGAAAAATGCACATCATGCATAAGTTAATTGTGACATACACATTTATTTTGCACATTCATATGATTGTACTTGCATTCATTAGCATTTCTGGGTAAATTTGATTTATAAGTAAAAATTGTGGATTAAATTGGAGTGTATTAATTATGATTTGGCAATTTTGGTATATTTTGAAATTTTGATGAATTATTTGAGCTAAAATTTATTTGGTGATAATAGTTATTATTTCAGAATTTTGGTGAATTATGGATTAATTATCTTGAAAAATTAAATTTGGTGTGTATTAGAATTTATTCGCATTTTGGAGACATTTTAGATATTTTGAAAATTTATCAAAAATTGAGGTATTTTAGACTAAGAAAATATTGAAATAAGGGATAAATAGAAGTGTGACAATTATATTAGAAATTAATTGATAAATGGACAAATTATGGAATGACAAATGGATAAAATCATGTGTGACATGTGGACCTATAGTTATGAGACAAATGGTAGCTTGTCTAGTTGACAAGTGGAAGACATGCATTGAAGACATGTGTTAAAGTACTAATGAAACACCTAGGCGAAAAAGAAAAGAAAAGTTTTTGCAGTTGTTTTCCTTGGTTTCACCAAAACCATCTACATTATTTCCTTCTTATTTGCTCTCCCCATTTCTGGAATTTTGTTGAAGTATAAACCAAGTAAGTTACATTGATGTTTTGATGTTTTAATAGATGCATACATGAATGGTGTATGTTTTCATGCTTATGGATCAATACATGAGTGGTTGTTGTTGGAAGAAGAGTTTCAATAATAGAGGCAAAACGAAAATATGTAGAAAGTGAAGGTGAGATTTCTGATTTTGATGATTAAGTTTGAACCTTGGAATTTTGATTTGTTGTGAGTTGTTGAGCCGAAAGGAGAGTAGGAAAGCTGATTTATGTAATGGATGTAGTAGATATGAAGTGTAAAAATGGAAAAGTGAAAAAAAGGGTTTTTGGTGGAGAAGATGGTTTGCGTTCTAGAGAGAGAAAAGATGATGGGTTGCATGTATGGGTTATGAATGGGAGTATTTCATTGAATAACCCTCAGTCTTTTCGCTATAACTTTTTCATCCGAACTCCAAATAAATTGAAACTTAGATCAATGGATTCCTTTCTCTCTACTCTGAATTAAATTGAAAGTGATTGATAGGATGAAAGGGTGGAAGGTTACTAGAATGCTATGAACTGGAAAATTTTCATGAACATTCTTCGGTATTCTGATTATAACTTGATCTGTAGATTTCCAAATAAGTTGATTCTTATTTCAAATTAAACTAGGGACATGAGTCTATAGCTTTCTTGAAGAAGTCAAATTTTAGTTCTGTCTCTAAGACATTCAAAATTGGCATGAAACTGAGTTTTATCTTAGGTTGTAGCATTACTAGGGACAGAAATCATATCCTACGGTTATTGAATAAACTGTATTGATGTAGGCCGAATTAGGCCAAGTTTTCTTCAACAAATTTGTAGCTTATTCTCTTAGCTTTAAATTGGTATAAAGTATGTAATTTTTGGATATCTGAGCTGAAAGATATGAGTTGTGCTATTAGAGGGAATGATCATATACTAGTCAAAAGTTCAAATGTGCACAATCTGTGGTTTTTTGTGCATAAATCATTGAATACTGAATCAAATTGTATGATCTTGGAGGCATTAAAAACTTAAGACATTGTAGAACTATTTCCACAAGGAATCGTCATTAACCAGCCCACCAACATTGGAATTAAAGAGCCTACCTAGTCATTTGAAATACAACTTTTTATGTGAGAAAGATACATTGCCTCTTATTATTTCTAATCGACTTTCGAATGTGTAGGAAATTTAGCTGGTTAACGTATTAAAGGAGAATAAAGAAGCTTTTAGTTATATAGTAGCTGATTTGAAAGGTATTAGCCCCACTATCTGCATACACCAAATTTTGATGGAAGATGAAGCGAAGGAGGTGAGGCAACCAAAATGTTATAAACCCACTCATGATGGAAGTGGTGAAGAAATAGATTTTGAACCTTCTTGACACAGGCATCATTTATCCAATTTCGGATAGTAAGTGGGTAAGTTCGATCCAGGTAGTTCCTAAAAAAACTGGTGTGATTGTAATTGAAAATAGCAATGGTGAGTTAATGCTGAATCTTGTCCAAAATGGTTGGAGGGGATGCATAGATTACAGGAAGCTAATTCAGTTACTAGAAAAGATCATTTTATGCTTCCATTTATTGATCAGATGCTTGAAAGACTTGCGGGTAAATCTCACTATTGTTGTTTAGATGGCTATTCAGGATATCATCATATTTTAGTGGCACGTAAGGATTAGGAGAAGACAACCTTCACATGTCCATTCGGCACCTTTGATTACCAAAAAATGCCATTTGGATTATGCAACGCACCTGTGACATTTCAACAGTGTATGATAAGTATTTTCTCCAATTTTTTGAAAAATTGTATGGAAATTTTTATGAATGATTTCACGGTATATGGGGAGTCTTTTGAAACATGCATTGTCAACCTTGAAAAAGTACTAAAACGTTGCATTGAAACTAATTTTGGTTTTAAATTATGAAAAGTGTCATTTCATGGTTGATCAAGGCATTATTTTGGGGCATATTGTTTCCTCAAAAGGAATTAAAGTCGATAAGGCTAAGATAGATGTTATTTGATCTTTATCTTACCCTGCAAATGTGAAGTCCGTTCTTTTCTTAGTCATGTAGGATTTTATCGGCGATTTATCAAGGACTTCTCTAAAATTGCGCAACCCATGTGTAGATTTTTCCAAAAAGATGTGAAATTTAATTTCGATGCACCATGCAAAAGTGCATTTGATGACCTTAAGGAACGACTCACTATAACGCCGATTATTTAACCACCGAAATGGGACATGCCTTTCGAGTTGATGTGCGATACTTCAGATTATGCAGTTGGCGTCGTGTTAGGCCAAAAAGTGGACAAGATATCTCATGTTATTATGCTTCTATGACATTTAATGATGCTCAGAAAAACTATTCTATGACGGAGAAGGAGTTTTTAGTGGTCGTCTTTAGATTGGAAAAGTTTCGGTCATACCTATTGTTGGGACCCGATCCGGGAACCGGATCCCAACCGAAAAGCAGGAACGGATACGAAGAACGAGGCAAATTCAAATAGGATAAATTGAATTCGATAACGACAAACAAAGCAAAAAACGAAAGAAAAGCGAATGCAAATTGAATACGGAATCGGAAGAAGCAAATCAGAACGGTTACAATCAAAGTCTACAAATGAAGACAAATCGAATCACATAATAAATGTCCGGCATCAGTGAATAAAGAAGCAAATCGGAGGGAATGTATCGAAAGCAAATCAAATAAACATAGCGAAACGCAAATGCAAATCGAAACCGAATAACAAATCGGAAGAATCCCTAGAATCGAATCATAAGGCAGAGACAAACGAAATAATCAATCGAACCGAAACAAATTTCCGACATCCGTTGGAACAAATACACTCATCGGGTTGGAATTCCTTTTACTCAAACTGTCCCAAAATCTGGTATAATTTTTTTTCTTTTCTTTTTCTTATAACCATCATATTCAAACTCATGCCAATCAATTACAAATAATTCCCACTTTTGGAAATTCATCCATATACAAATCTCAGATTTATCATGCTCTTATGTACATGCAACTAAGTCCAAAATCTCATTTTTATCCTAATTTTATCGAAAATTCGGCAGCATAACGACTACCTTTGACCTAACCCAAAACCTGCAAAGGTTCAAAATACACTTCTAAAATTCCAATCAATTACATTCTCATCAAAATCCACCGGACCCTCCATCTGGGATCTCAGCAGATAAACACAAACCTATTTTTAAATTGTTTCAAATTATTATTCATGTCCAACTCATTTCAGTCTTCAATCCATATTCAAAACACATTCTACATATCCAAAGACTATGAATTCTTCAAGTCAATATACAAATCATAAATAGAAATCAATCATATTCAAATCACATTCATATCTTTCCATAGTTCGCATCCAAACACAACCCAAATTTTATTCATAAGCAAATCCCATAATCCATGAACCGCATATAAATCCATTTCCATAACACAATTTCTTATACAATTTCAATAATTTCATACATATCAAAATTTAATTTCTTACAAATCCTTAATGGCTTTTCAAGCCATTTACAAACTTATACAAAGATCCAAACTACTTAAGATACAAAAACATACACAAATCGAACTGGTGTCCTGACAGTCTTTCATCTGATCTCCTACTCGAATACCTGGAGATGGGGATGAAAGGGGGGTGAGCTAAAATAGCTCGTGGATAATATGTTTATATATTGAAAAATAAGCGAAATCATTCTATCAAATGGCTAAGACTAGAAAACCTTTAACAACCTCTGGATGCATCCAACATACAACTAGTTCTAAATAACTCCAAAACCCATATATATCTATATCCCTTACAATTTCGCATTTTATCATTACCTCTATCGTCATTAAGTCTCCCAAAGTGCCAAGTTCGAATATTAATTCGTCCACAATTTACTTTGATCAAGCTAAGATTCACTTTTATGAAACTTTCATGATATATAAGATTTCCTCATCTATGCAAAATATTCTTCTCCAATTTTCAAATACGTTCAATATATCATCAATGCTCATAGTCACTATCCAATCTAAACTCAATTGAGACATTTTACTTTTCAGTGATATACTACTATCAGGGGCATTGATATCTCTGACAATTACAACCCAAAACTCCTTATACCCATAATTGATTCTCATAACTCTTTAAATATCTGATTTCCGTAATGAGGAAAAATTTTCTGATATTTTTCTCAGTTTCATAATGCCGTGTTCTGATATATGTTCCTTTACACTAGTTTCTCCACACATTTCAATTTATTTGAATGCTTCACTTTGTGTGTTGGTATTTTATTCTTCAAATTTAATTTGTATCTCCCGAACATATTTATATCAAATATAAAGGGGGACCTATATTTTTCCCACATTTGCAATAGTGTCACCTCGAATCTATAATTCACTCATATAATTGACGTACAAACTCTCAAGGGCATATTCTGCTTAGGATATGACTCCATTTTTCACTTGCGACTTATCACATACTCATTTCCGATTTGTCTCGTCATCGATTACTCTTAGATAAAATAGTTAGATCAACTTAACTCCATTTAGGGAGATTCTACTTTGAAAGAAGATTTCTTTCTACAATCATCAACACTATTCATAAAAACTTTATCAATCAACTATTTTTCGTCAGTACATATCAGTCATCTTTAATACCTCGAGAAGATCAATTTTAACTATGCATAATATCTCAATAAGATCAATTGATGCCAGGGCTTGCATGATCAAAACATCCCTTATAATGAGGCTCTGGAGGGCACTTAAACAATTTCATTTACTCTAATATCTTGACATACAACGCCAAAATCATCACATCTTATCTGAAGATGTATTCACATCAATTTACCAATTAGTAACTTATACTACTAAGGACACTTTAATCCCATTTAATTCTAGATAACCCTTCTCTTTGTGTGCCATTTCTCAATCATGGGGACTTTGCTATAATCATGTCCCTCTTCATTTCCTTCAAACTCATCACCTATGTTATCATCATGAACTTAAACAGTCTCAATTCCTTCCCAATTGATCACTACAAGTACTCTTATGTCTTACTCTATCTTGAACTTCAAACTATGGGAACTATGATTGGCACTTATTCAATAAGTCACCGATTACTTCCTATATCATTTTCACGCATATTTTTCACATTAGCTTAATAATTCACCAGTTATGGTGATCCCACTATCAGATGTACACTCACAATGACAATTTAATCTGAACTCAACAACTTTTTCGCATATCACTATTATCATCTCACTCATCTTTATTCTCAATCAATTTATAATAGTAGGGGCATAACCTATATGAAGCTTAAATCTCCACTCTACCATTATATTCTCACATTGAATCTTAAACTTTCGTATCGATAATCACACACCAAGTGCATCCTTTCAAGGTCATATCAACTTGGCTTATACACTTTCACCTCATTAAATCTACTTATATCCCTATTTTTCCTTAACAATCCATGACAGTGTATTTACATTTATATCACACTAGAGAACATATTACCCGATTGAAATTTCAATTTCATTTTCACTAATATTTCCATCGATACAATTACACTGAATCTTTATCCATTATATCCAAACCCAAATTCAAAGTTCCAAAGCATAAACATTATAAATTTTCAGTCTCAAGAATACATATATATTCTTTTTCTACTATCTCCTTATACTGAATTACAGACTCTTATCACAATAATCACATAACCATTTCAATTCCAAATTCACCCTTTGGTGATCATATCAGTTTTATGATTTCCTTTCATTATGTCTGTACACATAGTCTCCTCATTTCTATTTACATCCTTATTTTCCCCAATCAATCCATGGCGATATGCCGATTCACAATTATTTCACCCCCAAGGGATATATCACCTTCAAGGATATGCACCCTTTTGTGGGGGACTCTTATCTACCATACAAAACCAGATGCTATTACTCATTTCCAAGATGTCCATAAATCTTATTTTCTCACATTCAGTCAGATCATCATTTCTCTCAATACTTCTAACAACTCAAACTCTTAAGGAATGCTTATGCATGTGACTCATACTGGGGATTAGTTGCCGTTGTCTGCTATGACATGACTAATGTGCATATGATTTGACACATATTTCAGAATGCCCGTATAAGATTGTACTTCTAGGCTCTGATACCACCTAAATGTAACACCCCACTCCCGCAAGACCTGAACCTGATATTGATGGTGATATTCGAGTCCGTGCTCCGCGAGGGTGGCGTGCTACAACATTCATTCTAAACTCAGTATGAACTTTATGTTTTTTTTCAAACACATCCATATCAATATTTTTGTGGAAACAATATACACGAACAATTCAATGGCCTCAGGGCCCTTTTTATAAATCCCATTTATATCAGTCAGTGAATTTACAATTTGACCTAATTAGTCATACAAAAATTCAGAAAAATAAACTACACTATTGCAGGCTAATGCAGACGTGAACTGGTCTCGACCTCTATCCATCATTTGAATGCTGTAAGTATACTCCCGTTGAACTAACGGGGTATTCTTCTTATCCTGAAAAAATAGTTGCAATTTTGGGTGAGTTTGCGAACTCAATGAGAAACCATTATCGATGGTTCACCCAATTCATGCATTACGCAAATAGTGTACAGATTGTCACAATAACACATTCAGAATATCGCATAGCCGTTTACAGATCATTTCCCAGTAGCCTATTCAGAATATCACATAGCAGTTTACAATTTCATAATGCACTATTGTAACATCCCATCTCTCATAGGAAGGGTTTATTGGTAATTTGGGACGGGTTAGAAGTATTAAATTATAACTCGGCATGAACATACATTATATAGCCTCTATAACTGATGATTGTTTTGCACATGCACATGGTATACATGCATTCATGACATTTCCGGCATAAGTGTCTAATTGAGATTCTTTGTGAAATTTATGGGATAATTATATTTGAAAAATTATTTGGAGTGCGCCATAAATTGTTTTACATTTTTAGGAATTTATGAGAATTTTTCCGGAATTTTTCGGGGTACTTGTCCGGACCGGAAAATTTCTAACTGACTGACTGAGTGGATTTTCGGTATTGAAAAAGACTGTCTAATGGCACTGGGAATTTAGGTACATGATTTTAGGAATTATGAATTGTGAGCCATTGGAATTTGGAGACAAATTGGACTAGAAATTAAATTGAGATTGGAATGGACCTAAAGAATGCCTAAGGAGAAGACAAGTGGCAAGTGACACATGTCACTTGCCTACCTTGTCTTATTATTAATGACTCTTTAATAATCTAAGAGACAAAAGCTCCCACGACACTTACCTAGGAAGAGTGAATGAAAGTCATTTTTGAAAGGGCAAACTTCCTCTCATCCGTGGGTTTCTTCTCCTCTGTATTTTTGTTGGTTTTCTCCCTCCATACAAGAAGCTTTGCCTTGCTACTTACTTGCTTCTCTTTTAGTCACACCCAAGACCAAACTTAAGCTTTGAAATTATGATGATAGTGGTGGCTGTAGGTGAGGAGCAAAGGTAGAAAGTTGGGATTGTTTGGAAGACTTGGAAAATTGAAAGCTTGTTTAGGTGAGGCTTGATGTTTTTGTTCTTTAACTTAGTTGTTAGATGCATTAATTGGGAGGTATTGTGCATAAATTATGACTTATTGTGTATTAATGTCATAAAGCTTATGGTTTGCTTGTTTGGGTACAAATTCATGTTTGTGGGAGGATGAGTGATTGAACATGGTTTACATTGATTTTGGATTGGTTTGGATTGAGTTTGTAAGGTTAGATGAATGGAAAACTTAGGAAGATAATTTGTGTTAGTGCTGCCAACTTTTGTATAATCATGTAAGTATATGTTGTGATGAATTTTTGGTTGAATTAGAGGTATAATTGGATGCTTAGGGATGTATTATTGATATTAGAAGTGATAGGAGTTAAGGTAATGTTGAAATCTGGAAAATTGGTGTTTGACCTATTGGAATGTTTTGACCATAACTAATTTTATAGGTGAGCAAATGAGGTGAGGTTTGTGCCCTAGTAAACTTTGGGATGTTGGCTTCATTTTAGTGTGAAATAGGTGTTGTTAAATTGTAATGTTAGAAGGTCGAACATTTGCATGGAAAGTTACTGTTTTATTGCCTGTGAACAGTAACCGACACTATGACCTGATTATTTTGCTGATTTTTATAAATTAATTGATATGGAATTTGGGAAAAGAGTCTTCATGAAAGTTGTGGAATATTGAGTTAGCTTTCCATTTCCACTGATCTTTCTATTTTTCGAGTTGTATATTAGGAGTTATGGCCTGATAACTATTGACTGTTGTTATGTATTGAGTGAAACCTAGCTGGATTAGCAAATTTGGTGTACATTCTGTTTTGGAGTAATTTGAGTAATTTTTGTGAACTGAACTGGTTTTAGGGGTCTACTGAAGAGTTTTAGATGACACATTGATCTTGAAATTGGTGTATGGCATGTAATTTTTGGAAATCAGATGTGGGAGATATGGAATTTCAAAAGCTGAACTTACATTGTGATGTTAAGTGCTGATTAGGTCAGTAACTTACATAACAGATTTGAAATTGTTAGAAATCGAATTGGAGATTGAGTTCTTAATGAAACTTGAAGTTTGAGGAGTTATCTTTTCAGGAATATAAAGTTTGGATTTTTCTGACCTGTGTATAGGGAGTTATGCTTGTTATAAGTGTACTGCTCAAATTGAATGATTTCAGGAACAGCAACATTGAGTGAATTAATTGACTTGTTTAGCAATGGAATTTGATTTTGGGTTGTTCATGAAAGTTGTCGAGGACATTGTGAACTGATTGAGCATATTTATGTGGTAATTTTTGGCTGAATAATCAGTGAGTTTTTGAATTTGCAAGGTACTGTCCAGTGTTGATGGGTTTTGAGTAGGCAGTAGTTTTGATGGGATTTGTGACACCTTAGGGTTGGAATTAATTTTTATGGTCTTCATGAAACTTGTAAAGGGTTTCATTATCTTTCCAACAAGGTATAGTTTGCATTTTTCAGAAATGTGTAGAAAGAGTTATGGGTGTTAGAAGTTTGGTTGGAAATTAGAAAATAAAGGGGGAAATAAGGGTTATATATATATTTAGATATTAATTATTGAGTTTTGGTTTCTTTTGTCAATTTCTTTTCCGTCCGACGTCCGATTGACCTGATTCTTGAGGCATCGGATTCATAGAATATTGAATTTTATTTTGTGAGAAATTGGAAATTTTTAGACGGAAATTGACGTGGCCCGGGTAACGGAACATTTAATCACTGTTTTGTTTAATTGGGGACCTATAGAGGTCCGAATTGCGCACCGTCAGCGCCAATAGGTTTCTAATTTTTAGATGGAATTTTTATGATGGGAAAATTTTGGATTAGTGCCGGGAATGCCATGAACATGCATTATACACGTTTTAATTATTTCATGTGCATTGTTTGGTTATTCTAACTATACAGTTGGTAATGTGTACCCATTTTAATTACTATAGAGGCTCAGTTGGACCGTAGATCCACGGACGTGGCAGAGACTTCCCAGCTTTAGCTCGGAAGTTATTAGGTGAGTAACCTAGATGGTTCCTCAATTATTATTTGGTTATATTTCGCACTTATACAACTGTGGAGATAATGGATGGGAATATGTGTATTTGATTTTGATTGATTTCGGACCATGGGTGTCTGAAATATTTGGAATGAGATATCGAAGTGCTATAATTGATTTTCATGTGATTACTTGGGATTGACATATGTGAATATGTTAAATGGGAATCGGTTATGGTGTAGATTTGGCTATTTGGACATGTGCATTCATACATAATTGCATGATCAGTAAATGGGCAGTTGTGACCAGAGCAGCCAACGAGAGCTTTAAGCTCAACGTGATTGGGCCTTGAGTCCACAGTGATTTAGAGCCTATGGCTCACCGATTAATGCGCCCTTTAAGGGACAGTTTCAGGCGCTCAGTCACAACAACGTAATAAATTGGAAAAGCGTCACATACGCATTTTATGTGCATTTGAATTGGTTTCTTTTGACTGATATCATGATAATCATGTGGTACCTCTGAATGTGTTTTAGTGATATGACTATGTAAATCTGTATGTATCTGTGTTTATGCATGAATTGGGTGAACCATCGATGATGGTTCCTCACTGAGTTCGCAAACTCACCCAAAATTGCACATTATTTTTCAGACCGAGATAGTAGACTCATAGCTCAAGAGACTTTTCTGCCGTGTAGATTGAGTTGGCAAGAAAAGTTATGGCACCTGAGTTGGTCGTCACCGCACTTTTGGAGGGATGACCTAGCTAGCTTTTTGTTTGATTTTCTTTTGAAGACATGTACTAAACTATCGGTTGTATAATTTATCGCTTGAGGTTATGAAATGAAAATTTTATGGTTCCAAAACTTAGTAAACTTCATGTTAATGCTTTATGATACTTGGATGCCATGTGGAGTGTTAGTTTGTTCGTAGCGCACTCTTATCATCGGGTGTGTATCGGAATGACCTACAGGCGTCCCGGTACATATCCTATGGTAAGGGGGTGCTACATAGGTGGTATCAGAGCATGGTTTGGCATCTGTTGGGACTAGTACATAATTAGGCTTGAATTATTGTGAGACACGCAGAAGCTGATCAGAGTTCTTGTTTTGTTATAGGTCATCCGTATTTGGTGATCAGATAGATCAACCAGCTGACCACGGATCTGTTAGAGCTAGTAGAGAGTCCTCGGTGCCTCGATCTGAGGAGTTGCCTCCTAGAGTTCCCGTTAGACGGGAGAGGAGATATGATTTGCTGCGGAAGTAGGGGGCTGTAGACTTCTATGGCGATCTGAGACCCTCTCGAGGTGAGAGTTGGTGGAGAGGACCGAGAGAGTTCTCGACGGATGGATCGAACTGATGAGAGGTTCGATTATGCGATATCTCTTCTGCAGGCCCCGCTTATACATGGTGGAAGACTGCTCCGGCGGTACCACGGGCCTTGCTTACCGACATGGGCGATTTTCCGAGGGCTTTCGAGATAATTATATGCCCAGGTGTATCTGGAAATGAAGATGCAGAATTCTTGGGTGAGAGACAGGTAGGATGACATGGCAGTACGAGGTGAGGTTTAATGAGTTGATGGGGTATCTGACTCTGTGGTTTCTCTTGAGACAGAGACAGTGCCGGAGGTTTGAGATGGGGCTGAATTTGGAGATTCGTGCGGACCGGCCTGCTCGATATGGGCTCTTTTATAGAGTTGAGAGCTGCTTCTTGTGAGAGTAGAGCGAGATAGTGAGACGAGACAATGGAAATGGGTCGGGGTCGGAGGGAAGAGAGTTAGTGATGATCGAGGCGACTCTGGTAGAAGTTTTAGCAGACGCCTTGAGCGGGACCTTTAGATCTTCGGGAGGATCGAGACGATCGAGTTTTGGACGAGAGGAGATTTGTATGACCGGCAAAGGGCAAGCAGATGGCGAGAGGTTTTGGGCAGATTCCTCCATTCTGTGAGCACTGTGAGAAGAGGCACTTTGGAGAGTGTTGGCGATTGACTGGAGCTTGCCTTAAATGCGGCTCCATGGATCACCAGATTCGGATCTTCCCAGACTGCCCAGCTACTTTGGGAGCTCAGTCTGCGGGAAGTAGCCGAGTCGGGAGTAGTACTCTGATCAATGAGTAGAGTGGGTGGATCCAAGCGTGGATCATCTGAGGGTCGAGGTAGAGGCCGAGGTGGTGAGGATCCTTTGGGCGGACCGAGGTCGGGCACCACCACAGCCCCAGCTAGTATATGCCATGACGAGGAAGGAGGCCCAGGATTCCCCTGATGTTGTAGCTGGTATGCTTCTCATCTACGATATTGAGGCATTTGCATTCTTGGATCCCGGATCCACGATTCTTTATTGCACCTCATATGGCATGTAGATTGCATAGGGATCGGGAGATGTTACGGTATGGGCTGAGGTGAGTACACCTCTGGTATTACTATGCATTGGGAGAGGTGCGCAGGGATGCTCGATCCAGATTGATCAGCGATCTTGAGGCGGACCTCGTAGTATTACCTCGAGAGATCGATGTCATTCAGGGATGGATCGGTGGACGCCCATAGGGCTATTATAGACTACTATATCAAGGAGGTTGTTTTGGAGTCTCTGGTCGACTGAAGCGGTGTTCGAGGAGTTAGTCGAGCGATACCAGCCGGATGATCTCTTTTCTTAGTGCCACGAGATTGATGCGGGGAGGCATGAGGCATATCGGCTCATGTGGTTGACACCAGAGTTGAGCGAGAGGCTTCCTGATATTCCGTGGTTAGGAATTTCTAGATGTGTTTCTGATGAGCTACTGGGTTTGCCACGGATCGGAGATGAGTTTACTATTGACCTCATTCCGTGTACCACTCCTATATCTATACCTCCATATAGGATGGCACCGTGGAACCGAGGGAGTTGAAGGTTCGATTCAGGAGTTCTTTGGAGAAGGGCTTTATCGCACCTAGTGTTTCACCATAGGAGCTCCAGTTTTGTTTGTGAAGAAAAGGATGGGATTTTGAGGTCGTGCATCGATTACGAGCGGTGAATCGGATGACAATGAAGAATAAGTATCCACCGCCTAGGATCGATGACTTATTTGATCGATTGCGGGGCTCGGTATTCACCAAGTTAGATCTGCGATCCGGTTACTATCGATTGAAGATTGCAGAGGCCGATGTGCCTAAGAGTGCATTCGAGGAGCGGTATGGGCATTTGAGTTTACGGTGATGCCGTTTGGGTTGACTAATGCCCCACAGCCTTTTATGACCTCGATGAATAAGGTATTTCAGCCTACCGGATCGATTCGTTATTGTTTTTATTGATGATATTTTGGTATATTCGAGAAGAGCATGGAGCATAGTGAGCATTTGAGGATTGTATTGCAGACCATGAGGGAGAGACAGTTGTATGCCAAATTCAATAAATGTGAATTTTGGCTGGATCAGGTGATATTTTTGGGACATATAGTGACTGGAGAGGGTATTCAGGTGGATTCGAGTAAGGTTGAGGCAGTGCTGAAGTGGGAGGCTCCTAGGAATGTGTCAGAGATTTAGAGTTTTCTCGGATTAGCAGGTTATTACCGGAGGTTTGTCGAGGGGTTTTCATTGATCTCAGCCCCTCTGACAAAGCTTCGAGGAAGAATGTACCATTCGGATGGACTGAGGAGTGTCAGAAGAGCTTTGAGGAGCTCAAACATCGGTTGACTACTGCACCGGTGTTAGCTATTCCATCTGGGACTGGAGGATTTGAGGTATACAGTGATGCATCGCATCAAGGATTGGGATGTATTCTGATGCAGCACGGTAGAGTCATTGCTTATGCCTCGAGACAGTTGAGGTCTCACGAGGTAAATTATCCTGTTCATGATTTGAAGTTAGCTGCAGTTGTTTTTGCTTTGAAGATTTGGAGGCATTACCTGTATGGTGAGACCTTCCAGATCTTCACTGATCATAAGAGTTTGAGATACCTATTGAGCCAGAGAGAATTGAATTTGAGACAGAGGAGGTGGCTTGAGTTGTTGAAGGACTATGACTGTACTATCGAGTATCACCCGGGAAAAGCCAATGTAGTGGTTGATGCTCTAAGTAGGAAATCACATACTAATACAGCTCAGATTCAGGCAATGAGGTTGCCTAACTTGATTCAGTTGAGGGCTTTGAATGTTCAGATGAATCTGGAGCAGGATGGAGTCTTATTGGCTACTTTGCATCGAGACCGATGCTCTTGGACAGATCGCAGAGTTCGGACAAGGATCTGTTTTGGTGAGGCCGATTGAGAAAATTAAAGTCGATTCGAGTTTTGAGTTTGAGTTGAGAGATGAGACTTTATGGATAGGGCGTAGATTATGTGTGCTGATGTGGATGATCCGAGGCGAGATATTGGAGGAGGCTCATATGGCTACTTATACTATGCATCCCGGTACTACCAAGATGTATAACACTCTTAAGCAACATTTCGGTGGCTGGCATGAAGAAGCGGTAGCGGAGTTTGTATCTAGATGTTTGGCGTGCGGCGGGTTAAGGCCGAGCACCGAGCTCCATGAGGAAGCTCCATTCGTTGCCCATTCCGGAGTGAAAATGGGAACGAATTACCATGGATTTCATTATGGGTTTGCCTAGGACACCGAGACAGCATGATGCTATCTGGGTCATCGTGGACCGGTTGACTAAATCGGCCCATTTCTTGCCAGTGAGGGAGAATAATACTATGGATCAGTTGGCCCAGAAGTATGTGGTGGAGATAGTGAGACTGCACGGGGTTCCAGTGTCGATAGTGTCTGACAGGGATCCCAGATTTACTTCGAGGTTTTGGCAGAGTTTGCAGTCTGCTATGGGTACTAGGCTGAACTTCAGTACAACATTTCATCCTCAGACAGATGGGCAGAGTGAGAGAACGATTAAGACTGTTGAGGATATGCTTCGGGCATGTGTATTGGAGTTCAGAGGAGCATGGGATCAGTATCTAGCCCTGATTGAGTTTGCATACAACAATCATTATCACAGTAGCATCGGGATGGCACCATATGAGGCACTGTATGGGCGACCGTGTAGATCGCCGTTGTATTGGGATGAAGAGGGTGTCAGGATGATTGAGGGTTCTGAACTGATTTAGGACACTGTGGATAAGGTGAAACTAATTCGGAGTCGCATCAAGGCGGCTCAGAATAGACAGAAGAGCTATGTGGATCAGCATAGGAGGGACATTGAGTATAATGTGGGCGACAGAGTGTTCTTACAGGTGTCACCGTGGCGTGGTGTACTGAGATTCGGTAAGAAGGGCAAGTTAAGCCCTAGGTACATTGGTCCGTATGAGATCACTGAGAGGATAGGACCTTTGGCCTACAGGCTAGCTTTGCTGAGTGAGATGTCTCAGTTGCACGATGTGTTCCACGTGAGTATGCTCCGCAGATATCGGTCAGATCTGACTCATGTAATTCCGGCCCAGGAGATTGAGGTATCGAGTAATCTGAGTTATGTAGAGGAGCCGATACAGATTGTCGGGTCACAGGTGAAACAATTGAGGAATAAGAGTATTCCACTGGTGAAGGTTCTCTGGAGGAACCACTCGACTGAGGAAGCTACCTGGGAGACCGAGGAGCATATGAGGAGACAGTATCCTCATCTTTTCGATCAACCAGGTAAGAATTTCGAGGACGAAATTTTTATTAGGAGGGGAGAATTGTAACATCCCATCTCCCATAGGAAGGGTTTATTGGTAATTTGGGACGGGTTAGAAGTATTAAATTATAACTCGGCATGAACATACATTATATAGCCTCTATAACTGATGATTGTTTTGCACATGCACATGGTATACATGCATTCATGACATTTCCGGCATAAGTGTCTAATTGAGATTCTTTGTGAAATTTATGGGATAATTGTATTTGAAAAATTATTTGGAGTGCGCCATAAATTGTTTTACATTTTTAGGAATTTATGATAATTTTTTCGAAATTTTTCGGGGTACTTGTCCGGACCGGAAAATTTCTAACTGGCTGACTGAGTGGATTTTCGGTATTGAAAAAGACTGTCTAATGGCACTGGGAATTTAGGTACATGATTTTAGGAATTATGAATTGTGAGCCATTGGAATTTGGAGACAAATTGGACTAGAAATTAAATTGAGATTGGAATGGACCTAAAGAATGCCTAAGGAGAAGACAAGTGGCAAGTGACACATGTCACTTGCCTACCTTGTCTTATTATTAATGACTCTTTAATAATCTAAGAGACAAAAGCTCCCACGACACTTACCTAGGAAGAGTGAATGAAAGTCATTTTTGAAAGGGCAAACTTCCTCTCATCCGTGGGTTTCTTCTCCTCTTTATTTTTGTTGGTTTTCTCCCTCCATACAAGAAGCTTTGCCTTGCTACTTACTTGCTTCTCTTTTAGTCACACCCAAGACCAAACTTAAGCTTTGAAATTATGATGATAGTGGTGGCTGTGGGTGAGGAGCAAAGGTAGAAAGTTGGGATTGTTTGGAAGACTTGGAAAATTGAAAGCTTGTTTAGGTGAGGCTTGATGTTTTGTTCTTTAACTTAGTTGTTAGATGCATTAATTGGGAGGTATTGTGCATAAATTATGACTTATTGTGTATTAATGTCATAAAGCTTATGGTTTGCTTGTTTGGGTACAAATTCATGTTTGTGGGAGGATGAGTGATTGAACATGGTTTACATTGATTTTGGCTTGGTTTGGATTGAGTTTGTAAGGTTAGATGAATGGAAAACTTAGGAAGATAATTTGTGTTAGTGCTGCCAACTTTTGTATAATCATGTAAGTATATGTTGTGATGAATTTTTGGTTGAATTAGAGGTATAATTGGATGCTTAGGGATGTATTATTGATATTAGAAGTGATAGGAGTTAAGGTAATGTTGAAATCTGGAAAATTGGTGTTTGACCTATTGGAATGTTTTGACCATAACTAATTTTATAGGTGAGCAAATGAGGTGAGGTTTGTTCCCAAGTAAACTTTGGGATGTTGGCTTCATTTTAGTGTGAAATAGGTGTTGTTAAATTGTAATGTTAGAAGGTCGAAAATTTGCATGGAAAGTTACTGTTTTATTGCCTGTGAACAGTAACCGACACTATGACCTGATTATTTTGCTGATTTTTATAAATTAATTGATATGGAATTTGGGAAAAGAGTCTTCATGAAAGTTGTGGAATATTGAGTTAGCTTTCCATTTCCACTGATCTTTCTATTTTTCGAGTTGTATATTAGGATTTATGGCCTGATAACTATTGACTGTTGTTATGTATTGAGTGAAACCTAGCTGGATTAGCAAATTTGGTGTACATTCTGTTTTGGAGTAATTTGAGTAATTTTTGTGAACTGAACTGGTTTTAGGGGTCTACTTAAGAGTTTTAGATGACACATTGATCTTGAAATTGGTGTATGGCATGTAATTTTTGGAAATCAGATGTGGGAGATATGGAATTTCAAAAGCTGAACTTACATTGTGATGTTAAGTGCTGATTAGGTCAGTAACTTGCATAACAGATTTGAAATTGTTAGAAATCGAATTGGAGATTGAGTTCTTAATGAAACTTGAAGTTTGAGGAGTTATCTTTTCAGGAATATAAAGTTTGGATTTTTCTGACTTGTGTATAGGGAGTTATGCTTGTTATAAGTGTACTGCTCAAATTGAATGATTTCAGGAACAGCAACATTGAGTGAATTAATTGACTTGTTTAGCAATGGAATTTGATTTTGGGTTGTTCATGAAAGTTGTATAGGACATTGTGAACTGATTGAGCATATTTATGTGGTAATTTTTGGCTGAATAATCAGTGAGTTTTTGAATTTGCAAGGTACTGTCCAGTGTTGATGGGTTTTGAGTAGGCAGTAGTTTTGATGGGATTTGTGACACCCTTAGGATTGGAATTAATTTTTATGGTCTTCATGAAACTTGTAAAGGGTTTCATTATCTTTCCAACAAGGTATAGTTTGCATTTTTCAGAAATGTGTAGAAAGAGTTATGGGTGTTGGAAGTTTGGTTGGAAATTAGAAAATAAAGGGGGAAATAAGGGTTATATATATATTTAGATATTAATTATTGAGTTTTGGTTTCTTTTGTCAATTTCTTTTCCGTCCGACGTCCGATTGACCTGATTCTTGAGGCATCGGATTCATAGAATATTGAATTTTATTTTGTGAGAAATTGGAAATTTTAGGCGAGAAATTGACGTGGCGGAGTAACGGAACATTTAATCACTGTTTTGTTTAATTGGGGACCTATAGAGGTCCGAATTGCGCACCGTCAGCGCCAATAGGTTTCTAATTTTTAGATGGAATTTTTATGATGGGAAAATTTTGGATTAGTGCCGGGAATGCCATGAACATGCATTATACACGTTTTAATTATTCCATGTGCATTGTTTGGTTATTCTAACTATACAGTTGGTAATGTGTACCCATTTTAATTGCTATAGAGGCTCAGTTGGACCGTAGATCCACGGACGTGGCAGAGACTTCCCAGCTTTAGCTCGGAAGTTATTAGGTGAGTAACCTAGATGGTTCCTCAATTATTATTTGGTTATATTTCGCACTTATACAACTGTGGAGATAATGGATGGGAATATGTGTATTTGATTTTGATTGATTTCGGACCATGGGTGTCTGAAATATTTGGAATGAGATATCGAAGTGCTATAATTGATTTTCATGTGATTACTTGGGATTGACATATGTGAATATGTTAAATGGGAATCGGTTATGGTGTAGATTTGGCTATTTGGACATGTGCATTCATACATAATTGCATGATCAGTAAATGGGCAGTTGTGACCAGAGCAGCCAACGAGAGCTTTAAGCTCAACGTGATTGGGCCTTGAGTCCACAGTGATTTAGAGCCTATGGCTCACCGATTATCGCGCCTTTAAGGGACGATTTGAGCAGCGCGATCCACAACAACGTAATAAATTGGAAAAGCGTCACATACGCATTTTATGTGCATTTGAATTGGTTTCTTTTGACTGATATCATGATAATCATGTGGTACCTCTGAATGTGTTTTAGAGATATGACTATGTAAATCTGTATGTATCTGTGTTTATGCATGAATTGGGTGAACCATCGATGATGGTTCCTCACTGAGTTCGCAAACTCACCCAAAATTGCAAATTATTTTTCAGGACCGAGATAGTAGACTCATAGCTCCGAAGAGACTTTTCCTGCCGTGTAGATTGAGTTGGAAAGAAAAGTTATGGCACACAGGTTGGTCAACTGGCACTTTTTGGAGGGATGACCTAGCTAGCTTTTTGTTTGATTTTCTTTTGAAGACATGTACAGAAACTATCAGTTGTATAATTTACTGCTTGAGGTTATGAAATGAAAATTTTATGGTTCCAAAACTTAGTAAACTTCATGTTAATGCTTTATGATACTTGGATGCCATGTGGAGTGTAACATCCCACCCCCTACTGGAAGGGTAAAATAGGAAATGGGTCATTGGATGAGACTAATAGGGATGTGTGAGTAGTGTCCGGTATCTTGATGCGTGATTAGTGAATTTGTGCACACGAACTGTTTGGTCATGCATTCATGACATTCCCGGTAATTGGGCCTAACGGCATTTTATTGTGATTAACGTGGTTATGGGATTTGAAAATTATTCTCAGTGCGCCATTGAGCGTTTTACATTTTTTGGGATTTATAGGAATTTTTCTGGAATTTTCCGGAGAAAATTCCCGGACCGGCAAAATCGCCAGATGGCAGCCTAAACTTGTTTTGGAGTAGAAAATGTGATTTTCGTGATTAAAAAAAAAATTATTTGGAGTGCATCATTACTGCTTTATAATTTTAGGAATTTCATTAATTCTCGAAAAAATAATTGGGAAATTTCGGATAGGATAAATTGCCAATTAGCGAATCGATTCGATTTTCGGTAGCAAAAATCGCTACCCACTGGTACTGTAATATTGGGTATATTATTTTGGGACTGAAATTAGGGTCATTGGAATTGATTGGAGTAAAATTTTGATCTGGATAAAAAAATGATATTTTGACTTTTCTTATAAATGTGGACCAATGAGAAATTAACACCAAAAAGCTACATTTAATGCTCCTTGCTTCCTTCTACGGTTTTACCTTATCAAAAGAATGAAAAAGATGGATTTTACCTCTTAAATCCTCCACCATCCGAAACCTTCATCTCCTCTCCATTTCCATTGATTTTCTTCTTCTTTTCCTCATCTTCCTCTAAACATTCAAGAGTTCTTCTACTTCCAACTAAGTTGTGTTCTTGCTATGATGAGGAGATACATGTTTGATGTTAGAAGAAAATAGAAAAGTGAGAAATTGGTGTAGGATTAAAGCATTGAAGGGGGAAAAGCTTAAGTAGGTAAGGTTTAAGTTAAGTTTTCATTTAAGCTTGAATTATGCTTTGAATTGTGCATTAAATGAATCATGATTGTTGATGCATTTAATGGGAGCTATGGTGTGTTATGATGATTATAGAGACCTTAAATTGATGACTAATATGGCTTGAATTAATGGGTGTTAGATGAGGGTTAGTTATGAATTGATGTAGGAGTATGAATGAGTGTTTTTACCTTGATTTTGAATGCTTATGGATGATTATTTCAGTATATGAATTGAGGACTTGAATGCTGCCAATTTTTCAGTATTAGCCCTAGCATATGTATGATTGTAGTGATATTTCATTTGTATTTATTTTGATGTCTAGTGATGTGAAAAAGGCATTGGAAGTGGTTGAACTAAGGTTAACATTGAATCTGGAAAATTGGAATTATAATTGATGTTACTGTTTTGTTCATAATTTATTGTGTAGAAATGCAAATGAGGTAAGGTTAGTGGCCACTGAAACTTTGGGATGTTGGCTTCAATTTAGTGTGAAATGGGTGTTGTTGAATTCCAATGATAGAAGGGTGAAATTTTGCATGGAAATTTACTGTTCCATTGCCTGTGAACAGTAACCGCAACCATGACATCTGAGTTTTGTTGATTTTATGAATTAATTGAAATGGAATTAGGAGAATGGTCTTCATGGAAGTTGTAGCATATTTGATTATCTTTCCATTGCTACTGATCTTGATATTTTAGAATTGTGTATTGGGAGATATGAATTGATTACTAATGACTGGTTTTGAGCAGTTTGGATGAAACCTAGCTTAAGTGTGATTTTGTGAGTTTACTGATTAGAGGCAATTTTAACATTTTAAGTGGACTGAACTGGTGTGAGTGAGCTTCTGAAAAGTTGTAGAGGAAAAGATTACCTTGAAAATGACATATGGTTTGTAATTTTTAGAAGTCAGAATTGGGAGTTATGATTTTTCAAAAACTGACCCTACATTAGGTTATGAGTGGCTGATCATAACAGAAACTTCCATAACAGTTTTGAAATTGTTAGAGATCGAATTGGATGTTGAGTGCTTCATGAAAATTGAAGTTTGAGATGTTATCTTTTCAGGGATATAAAGTTCTGAATTTACTGACTTGTATATAGGGAGTTATGCTTGTTGTAAGGTTACTGCCCATATTGAAGGATTTCAGGGACAGTGACATTGAATGAATTAATTGACTGGTTTAGAAATAGAATTTGATTTTGGATTGTTCATGAAAGTTGTAGAGGACATTGTGAACTTATTGACCATATTTTTTTGGTAATTTATTACTGAAGAATCAGTGAGTTATGAAATTGTAATTGTACTGCCCTGTGTTGATGGAAATTGAGTAGGCAGAAGGTTTGATGGGTTATTTGACACCCTTAGGGTTGGAATTGATTTTTATGGTCTTCTTGAGAATTGTAGAGCCTTTCATAAGCTTTCCAATGAGGTATAGTGGGCATTTTTCTGATTTGTGTGCTAAAAGTTAGAGTAGTTGAAAATTAGGAATTGAAATCTGGAAAAAAAAAAGAAAAGGGCAAGGCAGGGGAACTCGGCCTCTCGCGAGGGCGACTTCTCGCCTCGCGAGGGCGAGATAATTGGCCTGGTCGCGAGGGCGACGGCTCGCCCTCTCGACGAAGCAGGATGATTCAGCCTTGCGAGGGCGGCGTCTCGCCCCCGCGAGGCAGGCTTATGAATATATATATATATATATATATATTACTGTTTTTGATTTTATTTGGTATTAATTGATCCGATTGTTCTTTTGTCAATTTCTTTCCCGTCCGACGTTCGATTGACCTGATTCCAGAGGCATCGGATTCTTTGAATATTTAATTTCATATTATGAGAAAACGGGAATTTTTAGACGGGAATTTGACGTAGCCCCTATTGACGGAACATATAAACACTGTTTTATTTAATTGAGGACCTATAGAGGTCCGAATTATGCCGTCGGCGCTTATGGATTTCTAATTTTGATAGAATTTTATTATGGAAAATATTGAATTGGGACCGGAATTCATGAACATGCATATCTCATCATCATGAGCACAAATTTCATATTTAGTGACTCGTACTTTTCTCGATTCATATAGAGGCCCAATTGGGCGTCGATTGAGCGACGTCACGAGACTTCCGGCATTAGCTCGGAAGCAATAGGTGAGTAACCTAGTTGGTTTCTCAAATTTCTGGTTGTTTACATGCTCAGCGTGAATTACGTGCAAAAGTGAATTGAATGATCAACTGCGTGACTCTTGGCGTGTATGGGATTGTTTTGTATGATTTTACCGCATCTTGAATGATCTTGATAATGACAGATGGGCTTTATAGCCATCATCTTGAACATTGCTATCTTGAGCTTTATAGCCATATCATTGACTTCTTGCTACATTTGGGCTTTATAGCCAAACACCGTACATTCATCGAATCTCGCATCGCATGCATAATTGCATGATCGGATAATGGGCGTGCCCAAGTTGCTATTTTCTTGATAAAAGCTTGAGCTCTCATCTCGTCTTGGCCTCGACCTCGAGGGGAGAAATCACGACGCGTCCCAGCACCGAACACCGATCGAGCACTTGGGCACAATCTCAATAAGCGGAAAGAGTCACATATGCATTGCATTCGCATAAATGACCGCTCGTGACATGTCTTGCTTTTGTAATGGCATGAATTCTCGTGAATGGTTTTACATTCTCGGACATTGTTATTGGATCGCCATCGGGTAATTGATTATTCTTGATCGTCTTTGTACGCCATGGGCGTAATGCATGATTTCGAGTGAACCATCGATGATGGTTTCTCACCGAGTTCATAAAACTCACCCAAAATTTGCATCTATTTTTCAGGTCTGAAGAATACCCGGTTGACACGGAGTATGTCTCTCGTAGACGAGTAAAGGTTAGAGATCGGGATCGGTTAGCGTCTGCATTAGTGTCTTAGTAAATTGTGTTCCGCAATCACCGTATAACAAGGCTTTGTATATTCTTGAGCCCTTTGTGGTTTTGATGTTTTACCGCATTGACGATTGTAAATTATTCTTTGGATGACCGTAATAATGGAAATCGTTTTTATTGAACACGGATTTTAAGTACTTACTGTGTTTGCCGTGTTAACGTGGAATCAATGGCTTCAAAAAAATGTATCTTGAGTTTTAAATCGACCGATGTGACGCCACTCTCGCGAGACACGGACTCGGATATCACCAACGATATCGGGTTCGGTCTTACGGAGATGGGTGTTATTTATGGTATCGAGCCCATGAGTACGTAATGTATCTGGGCACGCTTTGGAACATAGGTTGCATGCATTTGGGTCGCGTCATTGCAGACCGTGGTAACTGATCCCTAGTCTGAGTCGCACGAGGATAAATCCTACGGGTAAATACGTGTCAAGTGACTAAGTGAGAGAAGAGTGAGACTGGATTAGAGTGAAAATCCCTAAAAGGGGATAATCAACTAGGAAAGAATCAAGGAAAAATGAATGAGAAGATTGATATTATACTGGGTTAGAAACCCTCGTATGTGATAGTAGAATGACTGTGTGGGCCTAGACTAATTACGAAATTCTGAATTAAACTGGCAATATTATGGTGACGGAGAACAGAAGATGTTTAGAACTTGGAGAGGTCCACTAGAGATATGGGAAGCATATTGGTTATAGCAGATCTAAGTGAAATTAAAAGCCCGGGAGGGTTAGGTAATTACAGTTCTGACTGTATATGTCATGAATGGGGAAATATTGGAATTGAGTAAAATGTAGATGATCCAATCGGGCATATTTTGATTCAACAGATTTGAGTTAGAGATCGAGAGATATTATAGGCGAAAGATAATAGCGAAATGGAAAGAAGCTCAATAGAAATCTTGAATGGTTTATTGAGAACTGAAAGAATGTAAAAGTGTCTGATAGATCAAATGAATTAGGAAATGGTTATGAACTAGACCGCATAAGTTTGAGACTGAAATTGTTAGGTGATTATGGTGCTTGAGGTTGGAAATTGTATGATAAAATCGTAAAGGAAAAAAGATGATGATGATTTCTCTTGATGGTGTATCGGAAATACTAAATTAGGTGTATATGGACACGAAAATGGTAAATGGATAGGTATATAGATAGAGATAAAATGGAGTAGTATCAACGACTTTAGCCGGTATTGGGACCGTGAACACCGATCATAGGTCGTTTGAGGAAAATAGAAGATAAGTAGAGAAAACAGAAAAAAAAATAGGAATAATGATCATAAGTGATAAGCCAAATTATTACAAGGTCAAGTTGCGAATGCGGATATGGGAATGAGACATACAGTTTAATGATACGGGAGAATGAAATAAAGATCTTGAAATGAATGAAACCACAATAGTGGTGTATGAAAAGAGTAATTGCATTTAAATCGATTCTTCGTTAGGGATACCTATTGGACGATAATGTTGATTGTGACTAATGAAATGTATGTGATGATATATGGAAATCATAGAGGAAATGAGCGGTAAATGTTTAGAGTGATTATAAGTGTGAAGTTCTTAAGAGGTTAAAGTAAGACAAAGGTGGACCGAGTGTACATTGTATGAGAGGAACGAAAAGTGATTACGGTATAGATTCTTGAATAAGTGGTAAAGAAAGTGTTTAAGTATCGCCACAAGGAACCCGTCTTGAAAGGAATGTTTTGATCTGTTAAATGATGGCATAAAAGTGTTCTGATTGAGATAGTAGGTATAGTGAAGAATGAGTGAAAAGCAATTAGGGATAATAATTGGTTGATGAGATTTTCGTGAACCGTATAAAGATGGTATCAAGACGAACGGTCAAATGGATAGAAATATGGACAAAATTAAAAGTGAAATTGGGTCATAGCTCATACTGCTGAGATTATCTGCATTGTATGTACAGAAATGTAAAGAATTCCATATGAGTGAGATTTTAATTTGAGGTGATTCTATTGCAATGTGAAGTGAATCGATCTCCAGTTATGATGTAAAACTATTGAGGAATCTAGATTTGAAGCGAAAATAAAAGAGTTCTGAATCGAGAAGAGAGATACTAAAATAAAATGGAAAATTTTAGAGGTTTAAATATAGATGACAAGGTATTAACATATGTTGATAGGAATGATATGAAAACAAATGAGAAGAGAAAATGAAAAAGAGTAACTGAATAGAGACAAGAGGGTCAAAAAGGGAAACTGACAATGAGGTGATGTAGTGACACCTTCATAAAGAAATTGTAGATACACTCATTGTAGACTCAATAAAAGGGTAAAAGATGTATGGTAAAGTCAATAAGACCCTAATAGGATTTATCTGAAGTAAGCAAATTGTAGTAGTTGTGATTAGAGATAGAATGTGTTTGGAATTGTGGAGCAAAGAAAAGTAAAAAGAACGATAGGACTAATTGAGGAATCGACATCGATGATATATATACATTGGAAGAGTGGGTAGTGAGTATTGAATCATGACAATATGTTGAACAAGTATGAAATAAATTGAATCGATCGTGATAAATGGTATTAGTGCCATTCTCATTATTGAAAGCCTTGAGACTGTAGATTTCTATAAGGATACATTTGGGTTAATTTTAGGAAAGAGACCGTGTAAATACGATAATGCTTCATGAATGGATCAATTACGAGATATTGGGGTTTTCAATCAATGTCAAGCGGATATTGGGTAATAGTGAAGTGTTTTGGAAAAATAGAAGTTGTAAAAATAGTGATACGAAAGGTTAAGAGTGCGAGAAAGTAAAGGGGAAGTTTTATGATGAGTTTTAATATACAAATGGAATTGGAAAACTATAGTGAACAAAAGTCGAAGAAGAAGTATGTGTACCTGATCAAAAGGTATTAGAACAAGAAAGTGAATAGTCAAAGTTAGACATTCTAGTAAGCATATTTGAAAAGTGAAATTGAGTAATTGTAGGTATAGAATGAAGTGATTCTTGGCTCAAGTGTTTATAGGTTGAATGTCCAATAGGAAAAGGTTTGATTATGGTGGTGTTATAGAGTTTTGATTCATCGGAAAATATATCTTGTTACCTTTGCATGATGCCTCTTGGGAGTTAAAGACCATAATGGGTTTGAGACTAAAATGTGTGAGAAAAGGAAAGTGACTTAGGAAGCTGCATGGTTAGCTAAAGTGGAATCGGATCGGACAAATGAGATAGAGTAAATCAGATATCCGGATGAAGTGTGAACACTATAGAATATTGATTTGTCTTACGAGAATCGATTTTAAATATAAAGTGAATGACATATAATAAATGACTGCATTAGGAACATTATTACTGATTGAAATTAAATGTCACTGTATTGGTACCAAAGGAATGTAAATCGTCCCTGACGTGATTAAGGGAGGTACCAAAGACATGGAGATGTCCTCAATGGAATACTAATTGGACTATATGGCACTGTGGGAAAAAGGTATTAGAAGAATAAAATGTGATAAGTGAATAGGTTCGAAAATACTGAACTGAGTTAAATATCGAAACCAAAGGTAGTGACAGTTCTAGAAATGGTAAGTGAGATAGTTAAGAAAATGAGATCGCCAATGATAGTTTTGTCGAATCACCACTTCGTCTTAAGTGATAATGAGTTAGCCATAGTAATCTGAACCACTGATGAGAGTGGTTCTTGTGATCACTCCAAAAGTGAATCATTAAGTGGAAAAGTGTATAGGATATATAGACTCATATGATTACTGTCATAGTGAACCGTTGACTGAGAATTTCGAGGACGAAATTCTTATAAGGAGGGGAGAATCTTAACATCCCACCCCCTACTGGAAGGGTAAAATAGGAAATGGGTCATTGGATGAGACTAATAGGGATGTGTGAGTAGTGTCCGTATCTTTGATGCTTGTGATTAGTGAATTTGTGCACACGAACTGTTTGGTCATGCATTCATGACATTCCCGGTAATTGGGCCTAACGGCATTTTATTGTGATTAACGTGGTTATGGGATTTGAAAAATTATTCGAAAAGTCGCCATTGAGCGTTTTACATTTTTGGGATTTATAGAAATTTTTCTGGAATTTTTCGAGAAAATTCCGGACCAACAAAATCGCCATGAATCGAATAAACTTGTTTTGGAGTAGAAAATGTGATTTTCGTGATTAAAAAAAAAATTATTTGGAGTGCACTGTTACCTGTTTTATAATTTTAGGGAATTTCATTAATTCTAAGAAAAATAATTCGGGGAAATTTTCGGACCGGATAAATTGCCAATTGGCGAATCGGTCGATTTTCGGTAGCAAAAATCGCTACCCACTGGTACTGTAATATTGGGTATATTATTTTGGGACTGAAATTAGGGTCATTGGAATTGATTGAAGTAAAATTTTGATCTGGATAAAAAAAATGATATTTTGACTTTTCTTATAAATGTGGACCAATGAGAAATTAACACCAAAAAGCTACATTTAATGCTCCTTGCTTCCTTCTACGGTTTTACCTTATCAAAAGAATGAAAAAGATGGATTTTACCTCTTAAATCCTCCACCATCCGAAACCTTCATCTCCTCTCCATATCCATTGATTTTCTTCTTCTTTTCCTCATCTTCCTCTAAACATTCAAGAGTTCTTCTACTTCCAACTAAGTTGTGTTCTTGCTATGATGAGGAGATACATGTTTGATGTTAGAAGAAAATAGAGAAAGTGAGAAATTGGTGTAGGATTAAAGCATTGAAGGGGGAAAAGCTTAAGTAGGTAAGGTTTAAGTTAAGTTTTCATTTAAGCTTGAATTATGCTTTGAATTGTGCATTAAATGAATCATGATTGTTGATGCATTTAATGGGAGCTATGGTGTGTTATGATGATTATAGAGACCTTAAATTGATGACTAATATGGCTTGAATTAATGGGTGTTAGATGAGGGTTAGTTATGAATTGATGTAGGAGTATGAATGAGTGTTTTTACCTTGATTTTGAATGCTTATGGATGATTATTTCAGTATATGAATTGAGGACTTGAATGCTGCCAATTTTTCAGTATTAGCCCTAGCATATGTATGATTGTAGTGATATTTCATTTGTATTTATTTTGATGTCTAGTGATGTGAAAAAGGCATTGGAAGTGGTTGAACTAAGGTTAACATTGAATCTGGAAAATTGGAATTATAATTGATGTTACTGTTTTGTTCATAATTTATTGTGTAGAAATGCAAATGAGGTAAGGTTAGTGGCCACTGAAACTTTGGGATGTTGGCTTCAATTTAGTGTGAAATGGGTGTTGTTGAATTCCAATGATAGAAGGGTGAAATTTTGCATGGAAATTTACTGTTCCATTGCCTGTGAACAGTAACCGCAACCATGACATCTGAGTTTTGTTGATTTTTATGAATTAACTGAAATGGAATTAGGGAGAATGGTCTTCATGGAAGTTGTAGCATATTTGATTATCTTTCCATTGCTACTGATCTTGATATTTTTAGAATTGTGTATTGGGAGATATGAATTGATTACTAATGACTGGTTTTGAGCAGTTTGGATGAAACCTAGCTTAAGTGTGATTTTGTGAGTTTACTGATTAGAGGCAATTTTAAAATTTTAAGTGGACTGAACTGGTGTGAGTGAGCTTCTGAAAAGTTGTATAGGAAAAGATTACCTTGAAAATGACATATGGTTTGTAATTTTTAGAAGTCAGAATTGGGAGTTATGATTTTTCAAAAACTGACCCTACATTAGGTTATGAGTGGCTGATCATAACAGAAACTTCCATAACAGTTTTGAAATTGTTAGAGATCGAATTGGATGTTGAGTGCTTCATGAAAATTGAAGTTTGAGATGTTATCTTTTCATGGATATAAAGTTCTGAATTTACTGACTTGTATATAGGGAGTTATGCTTGTTGTAAGGTTACTGCCCATATTGAAAGATTTCAGGGACAGTGACATTGAATGAATTAATTGACTGGTTTAGAAATAGAATTTGATTTTGGATTGTTCATGAAAGTTGTAGAGGACATTGTGAACTTATTGACCATATTTTGTTTGGTAATTTATTACTGAAGAATCAGTGAGTTATGAAATTGTAATTGTACTGCCCTGTGTTGATGGAAATTGAGTAGGCAGAAGGTTTGATGGGTTATTTGACACCCTTAGGGTTGGAATTGATTTTTATGGTCTTCTTGAGAATTGTAGAGCTTTTCATAAGCTTTCCAATGAGGTATAGTGGGCATTTTTCTGATTTGTGTGCTAAAAGTTAGAGTAGTTGGAAATTAGGAATTGAAATCTGGAAAAAAAAAAAAAAAAGGCAAGGGGGGAACTCGTCGTCTCGCGAGGCGACTTCTCACCTCATGAGGCGAGATAATTGGCTTTGGTCGCGAGGACAGCTCGCCTCTCTCGATGAAGCAGGATGATTCAGCCTCGCGAGGGCGTCTCGCCTCATGAGGCAGGCTATGAATATATATATATATATATATATATATATATATATATATATATATATATATATATATATATTATTTTTGATTTTATTTGGTATTAATTGATTCGATTGTTCTTTTGTCAATTTCTTTCCGTCCGACGTCCGATTGACCTGATTCTAGAGGCATCGGATTCGTTGAATATTTAATTTCATATTATGAGAAAACGGGAATTTTAGGCGGAATTTGACGTAGCCCTGTTGACGATTTTAACATGTAAACACTGCTTTATTTAATTGAGGACCTATAAAGGTCCAATTGCATTATGTCGGCGCCTATGGATTTCTAATTTTGATAGAATTTTATTATAGAAAATATTGAATTGGGACCGAATTCATGAATATGCATATCTCATCATCATGAGCACAAATTTCATATTTAGTGACTCGTACTTTTCTCGATTCATATAGAGGCCCAATTGGGCGTCGATTGACCGACGTCACGAGACTTCCGGCATTAGCTCGGAAGCAATATGTGAGTAACCTAGTTGGTTTCTCAAATTTCGGTTGTTTACATGCTCAGCGTGAATTACGTGCAAAAGTGAATTGAATGATCAACTGCATGACTCTTGGCATGTATGAGATTGTTTTGTATGATTTTCTTGTCTTGAATGATCCGATAATGATGATCGGGCTTTATAGCCATCATCTTGAACAATCTTGCTATCTTGAGCTTTATAGCCATATCATTGACTTCTTCGCTACACTTTGGCTTTATAGCCAAACACCGTACATTCATTTGAATCTTGCATCGCATGCATAATTGCATGATCGGATAATGGGCGTGCCCCAAGTTGCTATTTTTCTTGATAAGAGCTTGAGCTCTCATCTTTGTCTCGACCGCCTCGAGCCCGAGGGAGAAATCACAGACGCGTCCCCACTGAACACCGATCGAGCACTTGGGCACAATCTTCAATAAGCGGAAAGAGTCACATATGCATTGCATTCGCATAAATGACCGCTCGTGACATGTCTTGCTTTTGTAATGGCATGAATTATCGTGAATGGTTTTACATTCTTGGACATTGTTATTGATCGCTTCTCGTAATTGATTATTCTTTGATCGTCTTTGCGCCATGGGCGTAATGCATGATTTGAGTGAACCATCGATGATGGTTTCTCACCGAGTTCGCAAAACTCACCCAAAATTTGCATCTATTTTCAGGTCTGAAGAATACCGGTTGACACGGAGTATGTCTCTGTAGACGAGTAAAGGTTAGAGATCGGGATCGCCAAGCGTCTGCATTAGTGTCTTAGTAAATTGTGTTCATTGATCAACGTATAACAAGGCTTTGTATATTCTTGAGCCTTTGTGGTTTTGATGTTTCTTGCATTGATGATTGTAAATTATTCTTGGATGGTGTAATAATCTGAAACTGGTTTTATTGAACACGGATTTTAAGTACTTACTTGTGTTTGCCGTGTTAACGTGGAATCAATGGCTTCAAAAAAATGTATACTTGAGTTTTAAATCGACCGATGTAATCGCCACTCGCGAGACACGGACTCGGATATCACCAACGATATCGGGTTGGTCTTACGGAGATGGTGTTATTAAAGTGGTATCGAGCCCAAGAGTACGTAATGTATCTGGGCACGATTTGGAACATAGGTTGCATGCATTTGGGTCGCGTCATTGCGGATCGTGGTAATCGATCCCTAGTCCGAGTGTGACGAGATAAATCCTACTGGTAAATCGTGTCAAGTGACTAAGTGAGAGAAGAGTGAGGCTGGATTAGAGTGAAAATCCCTAAAGGGATAATCAACTAGGAAAGAATCAAGGAAAATGAATGAGAAGATTGATATTATCTTGGGTTAGAAACCCTCGTATGTGATAGTAGAATGACCGTGGGGCCTAGACTAATTACGAAATTCAATTAAGCGGCAATATTATGGTGACGGAGAACAGAAGATGTTTAGAACTTGGAGAGGTCCACTAGAGATATGGGAAGCATATTGGTTATAGCAGATCTAAGTGAAATTAAAAGCCCGGGAGGGTTAGGTAATTACAGTTCTGACTGTATATGTCATGAATGGGGAAATATTGGAATTGAGTAAAATGTAGATGATCCAATCGGGCATATTTTGATTCACTGTATTTGAGTTAGAGATCAGTAGATATTATAGGCGAAAGATAATAGCGAAATGGAAAGAAGCTCAATAGAGTACTGTAATGGTTTATTGAGAACTGAAAGAATGTAAAAGTGTACAGATAGACTGAAATGAATTCGGGAAATGGTTATGAACTAGACCGCATAAGTTTGAGACTGAAATTGTTAGGTGATTATGGTGCTTCGAGGTTGGAAATTAGTATGATAAAATCGTAAAGGAAAAAGACAGATGATGATTTCTCTTGATGGTGTATCGAAATCTTGAATTAGGTGTATATGGACACGAAAATGGTAAATGGATAGGTATATAGATAGAGATAAAATGGAGTAGTATCAACGACTTTGTCGGTATTGGGGACTGTGAACACCTGATCATAGACTGTTTGAGGAAAATAGAAGATAAGTAGCAGAAAACAGAAAAAAAAATAGGAATAATGATCATAAGCTGATAAGCCAAATTGTTACAAGGTCAAGTTGCACGTAACGGATATGGGAATGAGACATACAGTTTAATGATACGGGGAGAATGAAATAAAGATCTTGAAATGAATGAAACCACAATAGTGGTGTATGAAAAGAGTAATTGCATTTAAATCGATTTACTGTTAGGGATACCTATTGGACAGTAATGTTGATTGTGACTAATGAAATGTATGTGACAGATATATGGAAATCATAGAGGAAATGAGCGGTAAATGTTTAGAGTGATTATAAGTGTGAAGTTCTTAAGAGGTTAAAGTAAGACAAAGGTGGACTGAGTGTACCTGTATGAGAGGAACTGAAAAGTGATTCTGGTATAGATTACTGAATAAGTGGTAAAGAAAGTGTTTAAGTGACTGTCACAAGGAACCTGTGCGAAAGGAATGTTTTGATCTGTTAAATGATGGCATAAAAGTGTTCTGATTGAGATAGTAGGTATAGTGAAGAATGAGTGAAAAGCAATTAGGGATAATAATTGGTTGATGAGACTTTCGTGAACCGTATAAAGATGGTATCAAGACGAACGGTCAAATGGATAGAAATATGGACAAAATTAAAAGTGAAATTGGGTCATAGCTCATACTGCTGAGATTATCTGCATTGTATGTACAGAAATGTAAAGAATTCCATATGAGTGAGATTTTAATTTGAGGTGATTCTATTGCAATGTGAAGTGAATCGATCTCCAGTTATGATGTAAAACTATTGAGGAATCTAGATTTGAAACGAAAAATAAAAGAGTTCGAACTGAGAAGAGAGATACTAAAATAAAATGGAAAATTTTAGAGGTTTAAATATAGATGACAAGGTATTAACATATGTTGATAGGAATGATATGAAAACAAATGAGAAGAGAAAATGAAAAAGAGTAACTGAATAGAGACAAGAGGGTCAAAAAGGGAAACTGACAATGAGGTGATGTAGTGACACCTTCATAAAGAAATTGTAGATACACTCATTGTAGACTCGATAAAAGGGTAAAAGATGTATGGTAAAGTCAATAAGACCTAATAGGATTTATGCGAAGTAAGCAAATGGTAGTAGTTGTGATTAGAGATAGAATGTGTTTGGAATTGTGGAACAGTGAAAAGTAAAAAGAACGATAGGACTAATTGAGGAATCTGATCCTGATGATATATATACATTGGAAGAGTGGGTAGTGAGTATTGAATCTGCGACAATATGTTGAACAAGTATGAAATAAATTGAATCGATTGTGATAAATGGTATTAGTGCCATTCTCATTATTGAAAGCCTTGAGACTGTAGATTCCTATAAGGATACCTTTGGGTTAATTTGAGGAAAGAGACCGGTGTAAATACGATAATGCTTCAATGAATGGATCAATTACAGATATTGGGGTTTTCAATCAATGTCAAGCGAGATATTGGGTAATAGTGAAGTGTTTTGGAAAAATAGAAGTTGTAAAAATAGTGATCGAAAGGTTAAGAGTGCGAGAAAGTAAAGGGGAAGTTTTATGATGAGTTTTAATATACAAATGGAATTGGAAAACTATAGTGAACAAAAGTCGAAGAAGAAGTATGTGTACTGATCAAAAGGTATTAGAACAAGAAAGTGAATAGTCAAAGTTAGACATTCTAGTAAGCATATTTGAAAAGTGAAATTGAGTAATTGTAGGTATAGAATGAAGTGATTCTCGGCTCAAGTGTTTATAGGTTGAATGTCCAATAGGAAAAAGGTTTGATTATGGTCGTGTTATAGAGTTTTGATTCATTTGGAAAATATATCTTGTTACCTTTGCGCATGCTGCTCTTTGGGAGTTAAAGACCATAATGGGTTTGAGACTAAAATGTGAGAAAAGGAAAGTGACTTAGGAAGCTGCATGGTTAGCTAAAGTGGAATCGGATCGGACAAATGAGATAGAGTAAACTGTATATCCGGATGAAGTGTGAACACTATAGAATATTGATTTGTCTTACGAGAATCGATTTTAAATATAAAGTGAATGGCATATAATAAATGACTGCATTAGGAACATTATTATTGATTGAAATTAAATGTCACCATTATTGGTACCAAAGGAATGTAAATCGTCCCGACGTGATTAAGGGAGGTACCAAAGACATGGAGATGTCCTCCATGGAATACTAATTGGACTATATGGCACTGTGGGAAAAAGGTATTAGAGGAATAAAATGTGATAAGTGAATAGGTTCGAAAATACTGAACTGAGTTAAATATCGAAACCAAAGGTAGTGACAGTTCTAGAAATGGCAAGTGAGATAGATAAGAAAATGAGATCGCCAACTGATAGTTTTGTCAAATCCAGTTCTTGTACTAAGTGATAATGAGTTAGCCATAATAATGAACCACTGACCGAGAGTGGTTCTTGTGATCACTCAAAAGTGAATCATTAAGTAGAAAAGTGTATAGGATATATAGACTCATATGATTACTGTCATAGTGAACCGTTGACTGAGAATTTCGAGGACGAAATTCTTATAAGGAGGGGAGAATTGTAACATCACACCTCCTACTGGAAGGGTAAAATAGGAAATGGGTCATTGGATGAGACTAATAGGGATGTGTGAGTAGTGTCCGGTATCTGATGCTTGTGATTAGTGAATTTGTGCACACGAACTGTTTGGTCATGCATTCATGACATTCCCGGTAATTGGGCCTAACGGCATTTTATTGTGATTAACGTGGTTATGGGATTTGAAAAATTATTCTGAGTGCGCCATTGAGCGTTTTACATTTTTTGGGATTTATAGAAATTTTTTTGGAATTTTTCGGAGAAAATTCCCGGACCGGCAAAATCGCCGGTAACTGGCCTAAACTTGTTTTGGAGTAGAAAATGTGATTTTCGTGATTAAAAAAAAATTATTTGGAGTGCACTGTTACCTGTTTTATAATTTTAGGGAATTTGATTAATTCTCAGAAAAATAATTCGGGGAAATTTCCGGACCGAATAAATTGCCAATCGGCGAATCGGTCGATTTTCGGTAGCAAAAATCGCTACCCACTGGTACTGTAATATTGGGTATATTATTTTGGGACTGAAATTAGGGTAATTGGAATTGATTGGAGTAAAATTTTGATCTGGATAAAAAAAATGATATTTTGACTTTTCTTATAAATGTGGACCAATGAGAAATTAACACCAAAAAGCTACATTTAATGCTCCTTGCTTCCTTCTACGGTTTTACCTTATCAAAAGAATGAAAAAGATGGATTTTACCTCTTAAATCCTCCACCATCCGAAACCTTCATCTCCTCTCCATATCCATTGATTTTCTTCTTCTTTTCCTCATCTTCCTCTAAACATTCAAGAGTTCTTCTACTTCCAACTAAGTTGTGTTCTTGCTATGATGAGGAGATACATGTTTGATGTTAGAAGAAAATAGAGAAAGTGAGAAATTGGTGTAGGATTAAAGCATTGAAGGGGAAAAGCTTAAGTAGGTAAGGTTTAAGTTAAGTTTTCATTTAAGCTTGAATTATGCTTTGAATTGTGCATTAAATGAATCATGATTGTTGATGCATTTAATGGGAGCTATGGTGTGTTATGATGATTATAGAGACCTTAAATTGATGACTAATATGGCTTGAATTAATGGGTGTTAGATGAGGTTAGTTATGAATTGATGTAGGAGTATGAATGAGTGTTTTACCTTGATTTTGAATGCTTATGGATGATTATTTCAGTATATGAATTGAGGACTTGAATGCTGCCAATTTTTCAGTATTAGCCCTAGCATATGTATGATTGTAGTGATATTTCATTTGTATTTATTTTGATGTCTAGTGATGTGAAAAAGGCATTGGAAGTGGTTGAACTAAGGTTAACATTGAATCTGGAAAATTGGAATTATAATTGATGTTACTGTTTTGTTCATAATTTATTGTGTAGAAATGAAAATGAGGTAAGGTTAGTGGTCACTGAAACTTTGGGATGTTGGCTTCAATTTAGTGTGAAATGGGTGTTGTTGAATTCCAATGATAGAAGGGTGAAATTTTGCATGGAAATTTACTGTTCCATTGCCTGTGAACAGTAACCGCAACCATGACATCTGAGTTTTGTTGATTTTATGAATTAATTGAAATGGAATTAGGAGAATGGTCTTCATGGAAGTTGTAGCATATTTGATTATCTTTCCATTGCTACTGATCTTGATATTTTAGAATTGTGTATTGGGAGATATGAATTGATTACTAATGACTGGTTTTGAGCAGTTTGGATGAAACCTAGCTTAAGTGTGATTTTGTGAGTTTACTGATTAGAGGCAATTTTAACATTTTAAGTGGACTGAACTGGTGTGAGTGAGCTTCTGAAAAGTTATAGAGGAAAAGATTACCTTGAAAATGACATATGGTTTGTAATTTTTAGAAGTCAGAATTGGGAGTTATGATTTTTCAAAAACTGACCCTACATTAGGTTATGAGTGGCTGATCATAACAGAAACTTCCATAACAGTTTTGAAATTGTTAGAGATCGAATTGGATGTTGAGTGCTTCATGAAAATTGAAGTTTGAGATGTTATCTTTTCAGGGATATAAAGTTCTGAATTTACTGACTTGTATATAGGGAGTTATGCTTGTTGTAAGGTTACTGCCCATATTGAAGGATTTCAGGGACAGTGACATTGAATGAATTAATTGACTGGTTTAGAAATAGAATTTGATTTTGGATTGTTCTTGAAAGTTGTAGAGGACATTGTGAACTTATTGACCATATTTGTTTTGGTAATTTATTACTGAAGAATCAGTGAGTTATGAAATTGTAATTGTACTGCCCTGTGTTGATGGAAATTGAGTAGGCAGAAGGTTTGATGGGTTATTTGACATCCTTAGGGTTGGAATTGATTTTTATGGTCTTCTTGAGAATTGTAGAGCTTTTCATAATCTTTCCAATGAGGTATAGTGGGCATTTTTCTGATTTGTGTGCTAAAAGTTAGAGTAGTTGGAAATTAGGAATTGAAATCTGGAAAAAAAAAAAAGAAAAGGCAAAGGCGGGGAACTCGCCGTCTCATGAGGGCGACTTCTCGCCTCAGGGCGAGATAATTGGCTGATCAGCGAGGCGGCTGCGCCCTCTCGATGAAGCAGGATGATTCAGCCTCGCGAGGGCGGCGTCTCGCCTCATGAGGCAGGCTTATGAATATATATATATATATATATATATATATATATATATATATATATATTCTTTTTTTGATTTTATTTGGTATTAATTGATCCGATTGTTCTTTTGTCAATTTCTTTCCGTCCGACGTCCGATTGACCTGATTCCAGAGGCATCGGATTCGTTGAATATTTAATTTCATATTATGAGAAACGAGAATTTTAGGCGGAATTTGACATAGCCCTATCGATTTTAACATGTAAACACTGTTTTATTTAATTGAGGACCTATAGAGGTCCGAATTGCGCACCGTCAGCGCCTATGGATTTCTAATTTTTGATAGAATTTTATTATGGAAAAATATTGAATTGGGACCGGGAATTCATAAACATGCATATCTCATCATCATGAGCACAAATTTCATATTTAGTGACTCGTACTTTTTCTGATTCATATAGAGGCCCAATTGGAGCGTCGATTGACCGACGTCACAGAGACTTCCCGGCATTAGCTCGGAAGCAATAGGTGAGTAACCTAGTTGGTTTCTCAAATTTCTGGTTGTTTACATGCTCAACGTGAATTACGTGCAAAAGTGAATTGAATGATCACTACATGACTCTTGGCGTGTATGGGATTATTTTGTATGATTTTACCGCTTGAATGATCTCGATAATGATGATGGGCTTTATAGCCATCATCTTGAACTTTGCTATCTTGAGCTTTATAGCCATATCATTGACTTCTCGCTACATTTGGCTTTATAGCCAAACACCGTACATTCATCGAATCTCGCACCGCATGCATAATTGCATGATCGGATAATGGGCGTGCCCCAAGTTGCTATTTTTACCGATAAGAGCTTGAGCTCTCATCTTTGTCTTGACCGGACCTCGAGCTCGAGGGAGAAATCACAGCGACGTCCCCCAGCGAACACCGATGAGCACTTGGGCACAATCTTGAATAACTGGAAAGAGTCACATATGCATTGCATTCGCATAAATGACTATACGTGACATGTCTTGCTTTTGTAATGGCATGAATTCTCGTGAATGGTTTTACATTCTTGGACATTGTTATTGATTGCTTCTTGGTAATTGATTATTCTTTGGTATCTTTGTATGCCATGGGCGTAATGCGTGAATTAGTGAACCATCGATGATGGTTTCTCCGAGTTCGCAAAACTCACCCAAAATTTGCATCTATTTTTCAGGTCTGAAGAATACCGGTTGACACGGAGTATGTCTCTTCAGGCGAGTAAAGGTTAGAGATCGGGATCGGTTCGCGTCGCATTAGTGTCTTAGTAAATTGTGTTCCGCAATCAACTGTATAACAAGGCTTTGTATATTCTTGAGCCACTTTGTGGTTTTGATGTTTCTTGCATTGGTGATTGTAAATTATTCTTGGATGGTATAATAATCAAAGCTGGTTTTTATTGAACACGGATTTTAAGTACTTACTTGTGTTTGTCGTGTTAACGTGGAATCAATGGCTTCAAAAAATGTATCTGAGTTTTAAATCGATGATGTAATCGCCACTCTCGCGAGACACGGACTCGGATATCACCAGCGATATCGGGTTGGGTCTTACGGAGATGGGTGTTATGGAGTGTTAGTTTGTTAAGTAGTGCACTCTTATCATCGGTGTGTATCGAATGACCTCTGAGCGTCCGGTACATATCCTATGGTAAGGGGGTGCTACAACTATTGCTTTTTTCCCATTTACTATATTCAATCAAAATGTATATGTAATGCATATGTGACACTTTCCTATTTTATTACAGTGTTGTGACCGAGCGCTTAAACAGTGATCAGTAGGCAATAGACTCGTCCAGGGAGTAGGAGAGCCCTCTGGGTGTGCACTAACTCCCTTCAAGCTCGAGGCTCTTTTTCAGTATCAGTGTAAACAGTAGGCAATAGATGCGTTTAGGGAGTAGGAGAGCCCTCTGGGTATGCACTATCTCCCTTCAAGCTCGAGGCTCTTTTTAGTATCAGTGGCAACTCAGGTCACAACTATTATTATCCGTTTATGTATTTGTGTATGAATGCAATATGCCCAATATATCACCAATCACATTGCCACTAAAACCCAATTATCAAAATATACATAATGTCATACAGTCACAAAATCACATTGCAATCCAATCCAATTTATCAGAATCGAACATATCATTCTCAATCATAAAGATTTTCATACAGTCACAATTTTTCACATTTTTTGTCAGTTTACACTTCAATGTCCAATTCCCATTCCTTCGGACCTTCGGTCCGACATTTCAGTCATAATCAGTTTTCACATAAACACCATTATTCTCTACAGAATTATCAGTACAGAACTATAAACAATTAGAAATTGAGGAACCAACTAGGTTACTCACCTGTAACTTCCGAGCTACTGCCTGGAAGTCTCAGCAATATTCGTGGAATGTCGTTCCAACGATGCCTCTATAACAGTCAAATAATTACCCATGTTACCAAAAGCACAATCAGAAAGGTTCACAAATGCACACGCTGAAATGCAAAAATATACAATGCATATTCATGACATTCCCGGCGCTATACCCCAATTTCACTATCTTTGCCTCGAAACCCACTTTTCATTCTATGAACATTATAACATTGAGACAATACCCTTATTCTTCTGAAAGAATCTAACTTTTCACCCAATTGTTCAATTATGACCCATTTGATTTCAGTATCATATCAAGGAAATTCCACACTATTTCCTTTCTAAAAAAAAAATCAGTTCAATTTACCACATCATACCACTAAAATATTCCCAAGTAAAACCTCAAAACTAATGTCATCTTGAATCAGATCAAGTTCGCCCAGTATACTCTATTTCTGAAACCTCAAAAGCATTGAATTTATTTCAGAAGTCTCAAAATGATACTTCAATTTTCATGAAACAAACCTTAGGTTGCAATAGGAAACCATATTCAACTTTCTTTCAATATTTAAGATCTCACTCATTTGATTTCAAACTTTTTTTCTTTATCTCAATTGTAGACCCCTCTCTCTAGTTTATCATGAATCAAAAATCACCTCAATTGGAGGTCTACACCAATAGTTATGCCCCAAAAATAAAACTATTTCATTTTAGAAAAAGAATAGCCTCGTCGCGGCGAGAGGGCGCGCGCCGCGGCGACAAGGGATCGCTCGCCGCGACGTCAAATACGCTCGTCGCTGTGAGGATTGACGGGCTCGCCGCGACGTCTCACCTTGCTCGTCGCGACGAGCGCGCTCGTCGGGCCGAGTACTTATCCGCTCGTTGCGACGAGGCCCTCACAGACGTCGCGACGTGCGGGGCTCCACTCGTCTTCTCCGACAGATTTTCTCCTAATATCTCTCTAAAATCAACCATAACTCACTCTCAACTACCACAATCTTACACATTTAAACCCATAAATGCATTTCAACAACAATAAAACCAAATTAAAGCTAATTTACTTACCAATCAAGCTCTCAATCTTCAAATACCCGTAAATCTTCTCCAACTCTTAGTCTCACTCTAAGACCCACGGTCAACACTAAAGAACACAACAATCTTCATCTTCCTTAAGGTTTAGACTTGTCTTTGCACAAGGAGAAGCAAGCAAGAAGAGTCTTGTAGAGGAAGATCCAAGAGCTACTCAATGGAAGGAGATGGCTTGCCCTAACGTGGAAGACATAGATAACTGCCAAGGAAATTTAGTCATTTTTCAAGAGGGACAACAACAAGTTAGGGCATCAAGGGGGTTACTCACTTAACACTTCAAAATTTAGGGCTAAGTCCTTGGCTTCTTTTCACTTTTCAAATTTCATTTCTATTCTAGGTTGTCTCTAAATTCCAATGGCTCGACATTTTATTCCTAAAGTCATAAATCTAATTTTCCATCACCATTGAACAATTTTTCAGTACTATCAATCAGTCAGTCCGTCACTTATAAGGTTTTCCAGTCTGGACTTTTTCTCCCAATTTGTCAGGGAAAATTTCCTAAGGGTCACTATCAACTAATAATCACTCTAAAATAATTCTAACTCCAATATTCAAACCCAATATTCCAAAATTTCCAATAAATCATAATCAAGCATAATTATCTCAAAATTCACAAATCACATCATAATCGCAAACAAATGCCGGGAAATGTCATGAATGCATGTACCTATATGTGCATGTGCAAAATGTCCCATTCCTCTAAAATTAGAGGCCAGAAGAATGCTTATATCAATTATATGCAAATGTAAAATCCTAACCCATTCCAAATTACCAATATGCTCATCACATCGGTAACGGGATGTTACACATTTGATATTAAAAAAACTTTATAAATCAAATTTCACAGTAAAAGTTATTATTTAAGCACCAATCAAATATGCCCTTTTCAAAATCAATAATTAAACTATAATTTTAATTAATTATTTACAAATAAAATTAAATGAAGTTCTTTATTTATTAAACACTATTAACATATGGGACAAGAAAATTATGTGATTATGATAAAATAATTATAAATAATAATTATATCACCTCTTTATTCAGTTTTATAGACATTAAAACTCATCAGCAAGCTTATCATTAGACTAATCTCCATAGCATCTGATCTTCTTCAGGAATTACACACGAGTCCATTCTGCAACAAGTATGGGACTTGATACCACATGATTGTGTTAATCACTCCATTTAAGGAAAGTGTAGCTTTTGTCCGAAGTCAATCTCTTCCTTTCAATTTCCAAGCTCAGTGTGTAACTTTGCTTTTGAAACTTTTTGTTAAATGATAAAGTCTTAGGCTCCACCGTGATCTTTGTCCCAGCCGGAACTTGCTCGATGGTTGATCGGTAAACGGATTCGCCATCTCCAACATTCGTCACAGTCCTGATATATTTCTTCATTATGTGAGAGCCATTTAAATTGATCAGAACCGCCATGAAAGAAGGATAGTTAAGCTGGGATTGGTTGCTGCAACTCTAATGACTTTTCCTGATGAGTGCTCAAATCGGCTTCTCGGTGTATCCCAGGCCAAATATAAACTCTACGTAACATTGGAAATCAATGTCATAGATGAGTCCAGGATCGATGGCTTTGTTAGGGTCGACATGTCTGGAGCCAAAATCTAAGGGTGTGGCTGCTTCGCCGGTCGTCATGTCTTTTATTATCGAACCCGTGTTATCTGTGACATAAGCAGTGGTCATCAGGGATGATCAGATTGTCGATGGACTCCATTCAGGATGAACCTTCTTTATTAGAGCTCCAATCCTGGCAACATGAGGAGTAACCATTGATGTGCCTGATAGAAGAGCATAATCTGTCACAAAATCATATGATCCTAATTTCTTGTATCGCTTGTTAGGTGTGTAAGCCATAAGAATATCAACTCCAGGAGCTATTATATCTAGTTTCAGAGTTCCAAGACTAACGGGGTTTGGGCCCCTGGAAGAGAAAAATCCCAACTGTGGTGTTGGTTTATTTCCAAACTTGGTGGATGTCATGTCCCAGCTCTTCACTTTAGGTTCAGTTCTGAGTCGTGACAAGTGTTTGATGAGCAAAGTTCCAGAGGTAGAAGGTAAGAAAATGGTTGGAATAGGATAACTAATCGGAGCTATTAATAACTCATCAGCAATTATGATTGCAGCTAATGCACCCTTCCTTATAACTTTTATCCATTGATCTGCGATCCGAACTCGGTCGGTTTGATCATAAACAACAACTTTTCCGGTGATTTTATTGCTATCAAGTGCACCAGGAGCACAGATTGATTTGTTGGAGTGACCTTTACCATGATAAAGTGAAGTGTTAGTGATCCTGACGTTTTGTAGGTAGTAAGATTAAGCTTCAACCTCAAAACCACTTTCTAGTTTCAAGGTAGACGTGAAAGTTCGATCAATGGTTGAAGCTCCAACTGTTGTAATCCATTCCGCTGCAGCTTGCACCGTGTCGTACTCACTGTCGTTACTAACAGAACATGAAACGAATATCCCTTTTTCAACAACTGAAAGAGCTCCAATCGCGATAACTGTTATGTAATGGGTCCCTTTTCATGGAGGGAACCGTATTTGACTCAAATATTATGGCATCGATTTCAGTGCCTCATTATTTGAAAGATTTGTAAGAAGACAATTGCCTTACGCAGTGGAAGGCACTCCCTGCTTAAGAAAATCATACAGAAAAACAAAGAGAAATCCATAGTAAATCAAATGCTCTAAAGTTGGGAAATTTATTCCTAAAGGGTTAGAGAGTGACAAAATAGTGAGGTTAGTATTTTTAGGTTGGGAAACACCTTGTGAGCCACTATTTTGGTTTTATCTCTGTATACCTACTATAAGTAATAGTGGAAGAAATATTATGAGTTTTGTACGTAGATGTAGCCCAAAATTAAGGGTGAACCACGTTAAATATTCTGTGTCTATTTTGCTCATTTTATTTTTCCTTTTCACAAAATACACCCGCTGCGCGCAACAAGTGATATCAAAGCCAGGTTTTCATTTAAGGTATTTTTTGAAAAGAAGCACATCGTCGGGAAGAGAAAATTACAACGAATTTTTTGGGGTGATCTGCTCAAAAAGTTGACGTAAAACAGCAAAGGTGATGAATAGTACTAAATAGTACGTTTACGTTGTTTTAATTAATTTGCAGGAGACGCAGCAATAGTAACTGGGTCTCGCGATACTATTTGAGGTACTATTTATAAGTTACTATTTACCGAATCATGCGATACTATTCCAATGGGGTCCAACGAGTTACTATTTATTGGGTCCCGCAATACTATTCTGGTAGGGGTCTGGCGACACTATTCCGATCCCGTGGTGAAAATTTAGAAGATATTTTTTGTGCCAGATTTTGACGTCCTGGTTCCATATTTGAGGTCGGTTTTCTTAAATTTGGTTTAATTTGGCAAATGAAGATAAAGACGAGCAAAATGATCAATTTAAACGGTATTAACTAACGTATATGGCGAACTAAGATGAAGGATCTCTTGATGATTACAAAGATGTATTTGTCTGTATTTTCAACAACTAAACCGGAGGAGATGTCCAACGAAGAATGGGAGTTTGAGCATGAACGAGCATGTGGTTATATTCGACAGTTTATCGATGATAATGTGTACAATCACATTTGTAACGAGACTCATGTAAGAACATTGTGGAATAAGCTAGAGTAGCTGTATGCTTCAAAGACCGACAACGACAAATTATTTTATCTGACAAAATTGATAAAGGTAAAATAACAATGCATGTAAAATACCAAAAGGTTACTTCTATAACTGATCATTTAAACAATATGGAAGGAATGGTTGATCAGTTATCAAAGATGGGCATAAAGTTTGATGACGAGGTGATTGCTTTGATGGTGCTAGCTTCATTACCAAAGTCTTGGGAGACTTTGAAGGTGCCTTTGACAAATACTGCACCAAATGGCGTATTAAATGTGGAGTCTGTTAAAAGCAGTATACTAAATAAAGAGATGAGACGTAAATCACATTCTGCCGCCTTTTCATCACATTCAGATGTTCTGCTTACAGAAAATAGAGGAAGGAGTCAATCTAAAGGTCCAAAGTGCAGAGACAAGAGCAGAGGAAAGTCAAACAGATATGCAAATTTGAAATGTCATTATTGCAAGAAGAAGGGCCACATCATGAAATTTTGTCGAAAGTTGAACAAAGAAAAAGGTAAAGATGTGATGAAAGAAGAAAGCAATGATAATGAGCAAGGTAACATTGTTGATGTATTTAACCTTGTTATTGATACAGAGATAGTCAGCCTGGTGAAGCAGGAAACAAGTTGGATAGTTGACAGTGGAGCTACTATTCATGTTACATCTCATAGACAATTTTTCTCATCTTACACACTTGGGAATTATGGCGTTGTTAAGATGGCAAACGGAAATCTGTCAAATGTTGTTGGCAAAGGAGATGTTTCTTTAGAGACAACAAATGGTTCAAGACTGTTGTTGAAAGATGTCAGGTACATTCCTAATATGCGCCTGAATTTGATTTATGTAAATAGGCTAGATGATGAAGGTTTCCAAAATACTTTCAAAAATAGCAAATGGAAACTTACTAAAGGCTCGTTAGTAGTGGCCAGAGGTCAGAAGCACTCAAGACTGTATATGATGCAGGCAAAGCTCTCCAGTGATGTTGTCAATACAGTAGAGAATGATACTACAGTTGATTTGTGGCATAAAACACTAGGCCACATTGGTGAGAAAGAGATGAGTCAGCTTGTAAAAAGGAATATGCTATCTGGTCTAAATCAGATACATCAGAAGAAATGTGCAGATTGTCTAGAAGGGAAACAAAATAGGGTTTCTTTCCAGAGTTCTCCTCCATCCAGAATGAAGAATGTTCTAGATTTGATTCACTCAGATTTGTGCGGACAAAAGTCACTAGGTAATGCACAGTACTTTGTGACTTTTATTGATGATCATTCCAGGAAAACGTGGGCTTATACTCTGAAGACTAAAGATCAAGTGCTAGATGTGTTCAAACAATTTCACGCCTTAGTGTTAATTGGTATTTTGTATTAATTTTTGCTATATAATTTGTTAAACTCTTATATGTTTAATGTTTAAATTTCACTAATTAAGAGTTGTTTGTTTTAATTTTAGGCACATATTGAATTGGATGGTGAGAGCAACAAAACAAAAACAGAAAAAGATCAAAAATTGTCGTTTGGCAAAAATATTTAAAAAGGGACGAAGCTAGCTACTTGGCAGTGGTGGAGAGAAGGTTTTAAAATGCTTGGAAGACTTCGGAAGGTGAAAACATTGAATAGAGGAAATAAAAAGCCAAGAAAAGATAGCTGGCAGCAATAAAGCAAAAAGGGGACTGACGCACTCCATTCTCCATTCACGTTACAGAACATAGACCCATAAAACATACACTAAAAAACTCATATGTGGGGGCTGAAGAAGATGGGCGTTAGTTAGAGACAAAAGAGAAGCTCCAAAAGAAATTATACACTGACGTTACCACCCACACGATGAAGTATCTGGTGGAAATTAAATAGGTGGTTGCTTGTGGTAAAGAGGGAGCAAGAATGTTAGATTAGATAACGTGAGGCTTGGGGAGATCTGCTGCAGAGCTAACAAAAAATCGTGAGAAGCCTCCACATACACTCTAAAAGTCACATGCGGGAGATGGACAAAAGCAAGAAGAGAGGAGGACGTGAACCAGCTGGAGAGGAGACAACGTTGCTGTAGGAGGAGAGAAAACACGCTGCAGCTGAAGAAGAAACCAAGGTGGACAGCTGGGGAGAAATAGAAGGTTGAAGTAGCTGAAACTCTCAATTCACGTTGATGACAGCTGCTGTGACTTGAGGAAAATAATGTTGTTAGCTGGTGGTTGATTTAGCAAATGGTGGCACTCATGCAAGGAAGCAACGTGGACAAATGGGAGAAATAAAAGGTTGAAGCAAGTGGTGGTTTGAGAAGGCGTGGGCACTTTGGAGACAACAAATCAAAGCGAGGAGGTGGCGTTAAAAGAGTCAATTGCTCTTTGCATGCGTGAAGACTTGAAGCAAGTGATAGAGAGACACACGACGCCATCGATGAAGAAGAAAGCGGAGGTGGAACCAATAAAATAAGTAGCATGATGCTCAATACGTCCAAGGAGATTAACGCAATGGTGGAGGAGGGCGTCCATGAAACAACATTTTATTTGTCACATCACTATAGTAACTAAAGAGGGGTGTTTTAATTTATTTGTTTAATTTATTTTAATTAGTAGATTTTAATTGTGTGATTTTAATTAATGCAAACATATATTATGACCATGATTTATGTTTCATTGATAAATATAATGAGTAGGTTTTTCATTTCGGTTAAGGTTAAGATTAATATTGGATTGGGATAATTTTGTGGTATTGATTTTTGCTTGATTAAATTCATACCTAGTCTTAATTTAGCCTGATCACCTAGATTAAGATCTTAGATGATTAAATGCCACAACCAATGGGATTTAAATTGTCGGAAAATTAATCATGCGACATACTTGAGACTAAAGTGTAGACCAACCTTAGGATCTTGTGTGAGGATACCTAGAATTAACGAACTTAATTTTAGGTTTATTGTATTTAATGCCTTTTATTCCGAATTTCTATGAACCAAGTAGTGACTCGGATTTAAAAGAGAAGGGAACACCATGAACATTGGGTTCGACTTGCTTAAGTGAAGAATTTCCTAAATTAATCCTTTGTTATAATTTTAGTGCCTAATCCAATTGAAGTCTAATACCTTAACCGATTTTTGTTATTTGATTAAATCTAGTCGTTTTAATTCATACCTTGCAATTCTCATATTTTCTTAATCGTTTTATTTTATTTTATTTTATTTTAAATCAATCAACTCGTGATCGTCTAATTAATTTTTCATCGTTTTATTTTATTTTAAATCAATCAATTTTAGATCGTTTGAGTAATTTTAATCGTTTAATTTAATTGTCTTACGTGTTGGAATTTTTCCCTTAGATACGATATCCTGGTTCTTACCGTTTTATATTACTTGTCGACGGGTGCACTTGCCTCTAATTGGTTTAGATAAAATTTAATTGTTTTGTTTAGACCGCAACAAGTTTTTAGGCGCCGTTCTTGGGAGTAAATTTCTAATTGTGAGTCATTAGATTAGACGATATTAATTGTCTTAGATTTAATTTTGTTTTGTTGTTTATTTGCGTGTTTTAGTTGTTTGCTTGATTGCTTTATTTCATGTGGTTTATTTTTCATTTTAGTTTTATTATTTACTTTTAGTTATTCCATTTTGTTTATGCTCACCGTGGTCAAAAGCCCAGAATTTGCTATTAGATTCGAAATTGAAAAAAGCGCTTTCAGAGTTATGTAAGGAAACCAGATTGGCTCGGAGTAGTACTTCATTGAAAGAACTAGAGAAGCGGTTTTGAGAGATGGAACAAGACGAGGAGAGGTTGATGCCACATCTTGAAGAGAAGGAGTTAACTATGATGGATTTGACAATGGGGCACAACAATAGACCCATGCCTCCCATTATAAGGCCGATGATCACAATTGTAAGTTTTGAGATTCCTCACAAAGATTACATCCATGGTGAGGGCATCTCAATTTGGAGGATTGCCTTTGGAGGATCCGAACACCCATTTGGAGACATTTTGGATATATGTGATTTATTCAAGCAAAATGGAGTATCGGAAGACGCAGTGAGATTAAGGTTATTCCCATTTTCTCTAAGGATAAGGCGGAGCATGGTTGGCTAGTTTGCGATCGGGATCGATTGCTACATGGGATGAGATGATGAGGTTATTTTGGCAAAATTTTTCCCTCCCGCCAAGGTTGCAAAATGAAAATGAGATCACTTCCTTCACTCAAGATGAAAATGAAAGTTTATATGAAGCGTGGGAGCGATTTGGGATATGTTGACGCAGTTGTCCTAGTCATGGGTTCTCTACATGGCGATGGGTCAATACTTTTATACAGAATGAACCCAACGACCGGGAGTACCATAGACGCTGCCGCAGGAGGTAGTTTAATGAGGAAAACGCCAGATCAAGCCTACAGGTTGATTGATGAGATGGCCACTAGCAGTTTTCAATATCATTCAGAAAGGCATCCTAAGCGACCTACAGGAGCTCGTGTAGTCGACAATACAGTGGCTTTATCTGCTCAGATGGATGTTTTGACGAAAAAATTGGATAATTTGATGCACAGTGTGAGAGGAGGAGCTAGCTCTTCTTTAAAGAGTTGTCTTTGTTTGCGAGCATTGTGGTGGAGATTCTCATGCATCTTCCGAGTGTCAAGTTAGGAATCCTTTTGCTCGAAGATCAAGAGGCCCATTTGTGGGCAATTATAATGATACGATTGGACCCATATTCAAACACTTACAACCCAGGCTGGAGAAATCATCCAAATTTCTCTTGGCGAAATGATCATGTGGCACAACCACAATCATCCAATGTTCCGAGACAACCACCTCCACCCCCGGGTTTTAAGGCTCCTAATCCTGCACCACCAGAGAAATCTAATCTCGAAAACCTACTGTCGAAATACATTTCCACTACCGAGGTCAGGATGCAGAACCAAGAATCTTCTATCAGACATTTGGAGAATCAGATGAGCCAGATTGCTAGTTTGTTGAAGGAAAGACCTTCGGGTTCATTGCCTAGCACTATTGAGGCCAACCCGAGAGAACATGCAAAGGCAATTTTATTGAGAAGTGGCAGACAACTTGAAGAAGTTAAGGAGAAACAGAAGGATAAAAAATGGAAAAGAGTGAAGAAGATGAGAGTCGAGAAAGTGGCAAGGAGGCCACAGACGCACCAGCTGAAAAGGAGGACCATCCAAGGTTATTTGCTGATCCCATCACACATCCGGTAAGACCTCGGATTCCTTATCCTCAAAGATTGAAAGGTACGCAATTAGATAAGCAATTTGGTCGTTTTCTTGAGATATTTAAAAAATTGCATATAAATATTCCTTTCGTTGAGGCCATAGCGCAGATGCCTTCTTATGCGAAGTTTTTAAAAGAAATTTTGTCTAACAAGAGGAGGCTTGAGGAGTATGCCACGGTGAAGCTGAATGAGGAGTGTTCGGCCATATTGTCAAGAAAGTTGCCACCGAAGCTTAAGAATCCAGGGAGTTTTACTATTCCTTGTGTTATTGGTGATTTACATATAGATAAGGCTTTAATGGATTTGGGTGCGAGCATTAACTTAATGCCTCTTTCTGTTTTCAGAAAATTAGGATTGGCGGAGCCCAAACCCACAACTATTTCTCTTCAGCTGGCAGATAGGTCAATTACCTATCCGAGGGGAATCATTGAGGATGTTTTGGTTAAGGTCGAAATTCATCTTCCGTGGATTTCTTAGTCCTTGATATGGAGGAAGATATTGACATCCCAATCATTCTTGGGAGATCTTTCATGGCTACTGCACGGACCATCATCGATGTACAACGTGGAAAGCTCATCTTGAGACTTCAAGATGAAGAACTAGTGTTCGATGTGTTCAATGCTATGAAGCATCCTTCTACTCTTGACTCTTGCCATTTTATTGATATTTATTCTTCTGATACTGATGATTCTACTATTGTTTGTGCAGATTTGTTGGAAGGGGAAGCGCAAGGAACAATCGAAGAGTTAGGGGAAGAATTGCAAGAAGAGTTGGAGGAAATTGCAGATGAGTTGGAGCAGGCATATTGGACACATTATAGAGCATACGAGCCTCTCCAACGTCCAGCCAAGCTATTTCCGAAACCTTCGATTGAAGAGCCCCCTTCTCTTGACCTTAAACCTCTTCCAAGTCATTTGAAATATGTTTATCTCAATCCACCTGAGCACTTACCGGTTATCATTTCTTCTTGTTTGTCAGGTGCTATGGAAGAGCAATTATTGAAGGTACTGCGGGACCACAAAAAGGCAATTGGGTGGTCCATTACAGATATCAAAGGTATAAGCCCTTCTTTTTGCACACACCACATTTTCATGGAGGATGGAAGCAAGGCGATAGTGCAGCCCTTGAGGAGACTTAACCCACACATGAAGGAGGTAGTGAAAGATGAGGTAGTAAAGCTTCTAGATGCAGGTATTATCTATCCCATTTCTGATTCTGGTTGGGTTAGTCCTGTGCATGTAGTGCCAAAGAAAGGAGGCACCACTGTGGTTGAAAATGAGAAAAATGAATTAATAGCCACTAGGAAGGTAACTGGGTGGAGAATGTGCATAGATTATAGGAAGTTGAATGATGCCACCAGGAAAGATCATTTTCCTTTACCTTTCATTGATAAGATGATTGAGAAATTAATTTGGACATGATTTTATTGTGCCTTAGATGGATATAGTGGATATTTGCAGATTCACTGTAACCTGGAAGATCGGAGAAAACAACTTTTACATGTCCCTATGGTACATTTGCCTATAGACGCATGCCTTTTGGGTTATGCAATGCTCAACTACATTTCAAAGATGCATGATGGCTATTTTTTCTGATATGCTTGAATCTTGCATTGAAATTTTCATGGATGACTTCTCTGTGTTTGGAACTTCATTTGATGCATGTTTGGATAACTTGGAGAAAGTCTTAATTGTGTGAAGAGACCCATTTAGTGCTTAATTGGGAAAAATGTCATTTCATGGTACAGGAGTGCATTGTTTTAGGTCACAAGATTTCTAGCAAAGGTATAGAGGTAGACCCAGCAAAAGTTGATGTCATTAAGAAACTTCCACCACCGAACAATGTTAGATCCATTAGAAGTTTTTTAGGCCATGCTGGTTTTTACCGTAGGTTCATTAAGGATTTTTCCAAAATTGCTAAACCTTTAACTGGATTGCTTGAAAAAGATGTTGTGTTTAATTTTGACGATAAATGTTTGACATCTTTTCAATTGTTAAAGGTTATGCTTGTGACTGCGCCTATTCTTATATCTCCTTACTGGTCTCTTCCTTTTGAATTAATGTGTGATGCAAGTGATTATGCAGTGGGTGCTATTTTAGGCCAAAGACGAGGTAAGATCTTTCACCCCATTTTTTATGCAAGTAGGACACTAAACTGTGCACAACGCCATTATACCACCACAGAAAAAGAGATGTTGGCGGTTGTGTTTGCTTTTGATAAGTTTCGCTCATATTTGGTTTTGTCTAAAGTAATTGTGTATACTGACCATGCAGCTTTGAAATACTTGATGACAAAACCGGACGCTAAACCAAGACTAATTCGTTGGGTGTTACTTTTGCAGGAATTTGACATTGAGCTAAGGGATAAGAAGGGGACTAAGAATTTTGTAGCTGATCACCTATCGAGGTTAGATGAAGCTGCCATGGAGAGTGCAACAAAGAAGGACATTCAGGAGACTTTTCCTGATGAGCATCTGATGGTTATGACAGTCACTCCATGGTTTGCAGATTATGTAAACTACCTTGTTGGTAATATCTATCCCCCTGATTTTTCTTATGCTAAAAGGAAAAAAATTTTGTCAGAGGTAAGATACTATCTTTGGGATGATCCTTTGCTTTATAAGATTTGTGTGGATGGTATTGTTAGGCGTTGCATTCCTGAAGAGGAAATGTCCTCTGTGTTACATCACTGTCATTCTAGAGGTTTGGGACATTATGGTGCATCTAGGACAGCTCATAAAGTTTTGGAGTGTGGTTTCTATTGGCCCACTTTATTTAAGGATGCATTTATATTTGTCAAATCTTGTGATAGGTGTCAAAGGGTCGGAAACATTAGTCGAAGACATGACATGCCATTGTCTAACATTCTTGTTTGTGAAGTTTTTGATGTTTGGGGAATAGACTTCATGGGACCATTCCCTAAGTCTTTCTCTAATCAATATATATTGGTTGCGGTTGATTATGTTAGCAAGTGGGTGGAAGCAGAGGCATTGCCCACAAATGAGTCTAGACGTGTTGTTAAGTTTTTGAAGAAGAATATTTTCACACGTTTTGGCACACCTAGGGCTATCATTAGTGATGGGGGGTCGCATTTTTGCAATAAACTTTTTGATTCGTTGTTAGCTAAGTATGGGGTAACCCATAAGGTTGCTACTCCGTACCACCCCCAAACTAGTGGATAAGTTGAAGTCTCAAACAGGGAATTAAAAAAAATCTTAGAGAAAACTGTTAATGCTTCTAGGCGGGACTGGTCTTTAAAGCTTGATGACGCACTTTGGGCATATAGGACCGCATTTAAGACACCCATAGGCATGTCACCATTCAAGATAGTATATGGGAAGTCTTGTCATCTTCCAGTTGAGTTAGAACATCGTGCATACTGGGCCACTAAATTTCTTAACTTTGATTTGTCTGCTGCAGGTGCTAAGAGACTTATGCAACTTCATGAGCTTGAAGAATTTCGTTTGGATGCTTATAACAATTCGAAGCTGTATAAGGAACGTGTGAAGAAGTGGCATGACAAGAAGATTCTCCACCGAGACTTTAAGGTAGGCGACCAGGTATTAATCTACAACTCCCGTCTTCGTCTTTTTCCAGGGAAGCTTAAGTCGAGGTGGTATGGTCCATTCACTGTGATCCAAGTCCTTCCTTTTGGGGTCCTTGAGGTAAAACGCGAAAATGAAAATTCATTCAAGGTAAATGGACAACGGGCTAAATTGTATATGCCCAAGTTTGTGGGTAACTCTGAGGAGCGATTGTCTCTTGATGACACTTCGCCTCCTTAATCGCGGTGCATGTTTTCCGGTAGGACTGTAGTTTTCTTTCTTATCTTTTCTCGTTGTTTCTTTTTATGCATTTCTTTAAGTTGTTTTGAGTTTTCTTTAGGTTTGCGTGGTTGGTGAAAAAAAGAAAAAAAAAGAAGGGGTTCTTAGCTGATCATTTTTCAGGGAAGTTTCTTCTTTCTCTTTCCCCGCTCTGTGTTTGATTGTTGATTACTTGGGATTGACATTATGTGCATGCTGATATTGATGATATTGATGTTGATGTTGAGAGATACACACTTGAATGGTTGCGACTCTTCTGGTAGCTAACTTGGGTCCTATTTGTGTTGAATATGAACATATGATTCTGTCAAAATAGTTGGATGGAAAATTGAGTTGTTTGTATGAACTTGGATTAGGCAACTTGAGAGGATAGTGAACCATGTAGATTAATTAAAGTAGTCAATTGCATAAACTTAGTCAATAACTGATGCTGAGTGATGAGGCAATGTATGAAATTTTAATGGATTTTCATTTAAACATTTGTGAGGTTTTGAGCCATATGACTGCATCTCATAGTCATTTATTTTCTTTGTCATGTGTGATGCTTCCTATGTAGATTACCTTGAAACTTGCTCGAACCTATTTGATCTTGCTAGTTACATGCTTTATGGACATGATAAAGGCCTTCTTTGTTTTTACCCTTTAGCTTAAATGACCCACCAAATCAGTTTTCCTTTGTTATCCCCTTTGAGCCTTTGACCTTGTTGTTTTCATATTAAACGCATTGCATTAAACTTGAAAATTTTTAGCCTTACCCTTTCACAAGTTGAATAAAGTACTAAGTATTTGATTCCTTGATTTATGAACTTGTGTTTTATACACTGAACCGAGATGTTTTAGAGTCACATCTACTCAATTGTTGTTGATTTTTGTTATGCTATCTTCTTTTATATTTATTGTAAAAAAAAAGAAGAGAAAAAGAGATAAAAGAAAAATAAATAAACAAAAAAAACAAAAAACAAAAACAAAAAAAAACAAAAAAAACAAAAAATCATAGCCGCAACGTTTGATAGTGATGAGTAGTTGTAGTCCCGTATTTCTGTATGTAAATTTCAAAAATTATTTTTAATTGTCCCACGTCACTTAGTACTTTTTGAATACTTGTGAGCAGCCTTTGTTTTTTTTTACCTCACCTGAACCTAAACCTCATTACAACCCTGAATAAAAGCCCTTTTGATCCATAATGGCATGTACTCTATGTAGTGACAAATAGGTGAATTTGCAAGCCTATGGTAGCGTAATCTCGTAGAGGAAGTTTTGAGCGAAACACAACCCTTATACACTTGAGTGACATGAGTGAGTATCGTGAGGAAAGTTCATTTTAATTTTATGCTTGCTTTTGATCAAAGGTATCTATCTTTGATTTTGTTTATGTGCATTGATAAAAATATTATGATACATGTAGTAACTTGATACTTAAGTTCGCCAATTTTTAAGGGATTGCAAACACTTGATTTTCGTTGCAAATAAAATGACAGAATATGTTAGTTATGACCTAAGTAAGTTGCTTGAGGACAAGCAACAATTCAAGTGTGAGGGTGTTGTTAATTGGTATTTTGTATTAATTTTTGCTATATAATTTGTTAAACTCTTATATGTTTAATGTTTAAATTTCACTAATTAAGAGTTGTTTGTTTTAATTTTAGGCACATATTGAATTGGATGGTGAGAGCAACAAAACAAAAAATGAAAAAGATCAAAATTGTCGTTTGGCAAAAATATTTAAAAGGAATGAAGCTAGCTACTTGGCGTTGGTGGAGAGAAGGTTTAAAATGCTTGGAAGACTTGGAAGGTGAAAACATTGAATAGAGGAAATAAAAAGCCAAGAAAAGATAGCTGGCAGCAATAAAGCAAAAAGGGGACTGACGCACTCCATTCTCCATTCACGTTACAGAACATAGACCCATAAAACATACACTAAAAAACTCATATGTGGGGGCTGAAGAAGATGGGCGTTAGTTAGAGACAAAAGAGAAGCTCCAAAAGAAATTATACACTGACGTTACCACCCACAAACGATGAAGTATCTGGTGGAAATTAAATAGGTGGTTGCTTGTGGTAAAGAGGGAGCAGCAGCTGTTAGATTGGAGTAACGTGAGGCTTGGGGGAGATCTGCTGCAGAGCTAACAAAAAATCGTGAGAAGCCTCCACATACACTCTAAAAGTCACATGCGGGAGATGGACAAAAGCAAGAAGAGAGGAGGACGTGAACCAGCTGGAGAGGAGACAACGTTGCTGTAGGAGGAGAGAAAACACGCTGCAGCTGAAGAAGAAACCAAGGTGGACAGCTGGGGAGAAATAGAAGGTTGAAGCAGCTGAAACTCTCAATTCACGTTGATGACAGCTGCTGTGACTTGAGGAAAATAATGTTGTTAGCTGGTGGTTGACGCAAAGCAGCTGGTGGCACTCATGCAAGGAAGCAACGTGGACAGCTGGGGAGAAATAAAAGGTTGAAGCAAGCTGGTGGTTTGAGAAGACGTGGGCAGCTTTTGGAGACAACAAATCAAAGCAGGAGGTGGCGTTAAAAGAGCTGGGCTGCTGCTGTACGTGAAGACTTGAAGCAAGCTGATAGAGAGACACACGCACGCTACTGATGAAGAAGAAAGCAGGAGGTGGAACCAATAAAATAAGTAGCATGATGCTCAGCCACGTCCAAGGAGATTAACGCAGCTGGTGGAGGAGGACGTCCATGAAACAACATTTTATTTGTCACATCAGCTATAGTAACTAAAGAGGGGGTGTTTTAATTTATTTGTTTAATTTATTTTTAATTCCGTAGATTTTAATTGTGTGATTTTAATTAATGCAAACATATATTATGACCATGATTTATGTTTCATTGATAAATATGTGTGAGTAGGTTTTTCATTTCGGTTAAGGTTAAGATTAATATTGGATTGGGATAATTTTGTGGTATTGATTTTTGCTTGATTAAATTCATACCTAGTCTTAATTTAGCCTGATCACCTAGATTAAGATCTTAGATGATTAAATGCCACAACCAATGGGATTTAAATTGTCGGAAAATTAATCATGCGACATACTTGAGACTAAAGTGTAGACCAACCTTAGGATCTTGTATGAGGATACCTAGAATTAACGAACTTAATTTTAGGTTTATTGTATTTAATGCCTTTTATTCCGAATTTCTATGAACCAAGTAGTGACTCGGATTTAAAAGAGAAGGGAACACCATGAACATTGGGTTCGACTTGCTTAAGTGAAGAATTTCCTAAATTAATCCACTGTTATAATTTTTAGTGCCTAATCCAATTGAAGTCTAATACCTTAACCGATTTTTGTTATTTGATTAAATCTAGTCGTTTTAATTCATACCTTGCAATTCTCATATTTTCTTAATCGTTTTATTTTATTTTATTTTATTTTTAAATCAATCAACTCGTGATCGTCTAATTAATTTTTCATCGTTTTATTTTATTTTAAATCAATCAATTTTAGATCGTTTGAGTAATTTTTAATCGTTTAATTTAATTGTCTTACGTGTTGGAATTTTTTCCCTTGGGTACGATATCCGGTTCTTACCGTTTTATATTACTTGTCGACGGGGTGCACTTGCCTCTAATTGGTTTAGATAAAATTTAATTGTTTTGTTTAGACCGCAACATTTAGTTGAGAGACAAACTGGGAAGAAGTTGAAGTACATTCGGACAGACAATGACGGAGAGTACATCAGATTATTTGATGTTTATTGTAAAGAGTACGGTATTCTACATCAAATGACTCCACCAAAAATACCGCAATTAAATGGCGTAGCTAAGAGGATGAACAGGACTTTGATAGAAAGAGCCAGATGTCTACTTTCACATTCAAAGTTGCCTAAGGTATTTTGGGTGAAGTTTTACTTACAGCTGTTTATGCATTAAATCGTTCACCATGTGTTCCTCTCCAGTATGAAGTTCCAGAAAAAGTGTGGTCAAGAAAGGATGTTTCCTATTCCTTGCAACCATATTCCTAAAGATGAAAGGAAAAAGCTTGATGTCAAGACACAACAGTGTGTATTCATTGGCTATGGTCAAGATCAATTTGGCTATAGGTTTTATGATCCGGTGCATAAAAGACTTATCAGGAGTCGTGATCCTATGTTTATTGAAGATCAAACTATTGAAGATATTAACAAGGCGGAGAAGGAAGTTCCAAGCTCCGATGATGACTCAACAAGCTTCCGATTGAATCCTCCAACAGTGGTGCCGAGACAAGTTGGAGATGAAGTGCATAATGATCAACTAGAAGCTGATAATGCAGATGCCCCCAATGAAGTTGAACCAGAGGATGATGATGATGTTCACATTCAACCACCAACACCTAAAGATACCCCAGTCCCATTACGAAGATCTAGTAGAAATAGACAACCATCAACTAGATATTCAGTTGATCAGTATGTAATGTTGACTGACGGAGGAGAACTAGAAAACTTTGATGAAGCCATGAATGATGAACATAAGAAGAAATGGAAAGAAGTCATACAAGACGAGATGAAATCTTTGCATGAGAATAAAACATTCGAGTTGGTGAAGTTGCCAGAAGGCAAAAGAGCATTGAAGAATAAACGGGTGTTCAGGATCAAGCATGAAGAACACAACGACGATCCTCGATTCAAAGCAAGATTAGTGGTCGAAGGATTCAGTCAAAAGAAAGGTATTGACTTTGATGAGATATTTTTACCGGTGGTGAAAATGACATCCATACGTATAGTGCTAGGGCTAGCAGCAAGTTTTAATCTGGAAGTTGAACAAATGAATGTCAAAACTACCTTCCTACATGGAGATTTGGAAGAAGAGACATATATGGAGCAACCAGAGGGTTTCGTGAAAAGGGGGAAAGAAGACTATGTTTGTAGACTAAAGAAGAGTCTATATGGTCTAAAACAGGCACCAAGACAATAGTATAAGAATTTTGAATCTATTATGGGGGAGCGAGGCTACAAGAAGACAACTTCAGATCACCGTGTATTCGTGAAGAACTTCTCTGATGATGATTTCATTATTTTATTGTTCTATGTGGATGATATGTTGATTGTTAGTAAGAATGTTTCTAGAATCAACAATCTGAAGAAACAACTGGATAAGCCTTTTGCCATGAAAGACTTGGGATCAACAAAACAGATTCTTAACATGCAGATTATCAAAGATAGAAGCGCTAAGAAATTATGGTTGTCAGAAGAGAAGTACATTGATAAAGTACTTCAGAGATTCAAACTGGACAAAGCTAAAGCAGTTAGTTGTCCTCTTGCTAATCACTTTAAATTGAGTTCTAAAGAGTGCCCTTCTACAGATGAAGAGAAGGAAGAAATGTCTAGAGTTCCATATGCTTCAGCAATTGGAAGTTTGATGTATACCATGGTTTGTACATGGCCAGATATTGCTCATGCAGTTGGAGTTGTGAGTCGTTTCCTTTCTAATCCTGGAAAGGAACATTGGGTTGCAGTCAAGTGGATTCTCGGGTATTGTTGCGGTCTAAACAGAACAATATAAATTAAATTCTACCTAGACCAATTAGAGGCAAGTGCACCCCGTCGACAAGTAATATAAATCGGTAAGTATTGGATATCGTACCCAAGGGAAAATTTTTCAACACGTAAGACAATTAAATTAAATGATGAAAAATTACTCAGACGATCTAAAATTGATTGATTTGAAAATAAAATAAAATAATGTAAGCAAATTAAGAAAATATGAAAAATTGCAAGATATAAATTAAAACAACTAGATTTAATCAAATGACAAAAGTTCGGTTAAGGTATCAGATTTCAATTGGATTAGACATTTAAAATAAAATTATAACGGTGGATTAATTTAGGTAATACTTCACTTAAGCAAGTCAACCCAATGTTCATGGTGTTCCCTTCTCTTTTAAATCCGAGTCACTACTTGGTCCATAGAAAATTCGGAATAAAAGGCGTTAAATGCAAGAAGCCTAAAATTAAGTTCGTTAATTCTAGATATCCTCACACAAGATCCTAAGGTTGGTCTACACTTTAGTCTCAAGTATGTCGCTTGCTTAATTTTCCGATAAATTAAATCTCATTGTTTGTGGAATTTAATCATCTAAGGTCTTAATCTAGGTGATCAAGCTAAATTAAGATCAAATATGCATTCAATCAAGCATAAATCAATACCACAAAAATTATCCAAATCCAATATCAATCTTAACCTTAACCGAAACGAAAAACTTACTCACACATATTTATCAATGTAACATAAATTATGGTCATAATATATGGTTGCATTGATTTAATTCACACAATTAAAATAAATACGGAATAAAGAAAATAATTTAAGAAATTAAAAACACCCCTTTTTCTTGCGTCTGTATTTTCTTCAGCTCTCCACGTTGGCACAAAACATTGTTCCTTAGCAAAAATTCCAGATTGCTTCATCAATATCTGCATCCAAGATCGACGTTTCTTCTTGTCTCCACCTTGCCATCTCTTTTTCTATTTCCTCCACTAGCTGTCTCCTACTTAAGTGATGTCACACCACCAGCTTACCTTTAATCAATCTCCACCAATCAGCAACGATTTTCTCTCCAAAGATGCACGTTATGCTTGCACAAAGTGTCTCCTCCACTAGCTCCCACTTATTATCCTGTCTTCCTTTTACGCTGATTTAATTGTTCACTCCATCAGCTGCCTTCAACTTCACAGCCATCAACGTGTGTGCCTCCAAGTCCAGCTACTTGTCCTCTTGCTTCAACAGCTGCACGTTGATGTCTCTCTTCTCTTCTATCAGCTGCCCACACTCCAGCAGCTGCTACTTTATGTGTTAGTCTCCCACCAGCTCAACGTCCTTGGCTCTTCAACTCCAGCTCAACGTGTCTTTCCTTTCCAACAATCAACTTCAACGTGTGGCCACCAACTACTGTAACGTAAGTGTATGGTGTGGAGAGTCTCCTAGTTACCAACGTTGTTGCTTCAGCCCTTTCTCCTCCAGCTCTTAGTTATTCTCCAGCAAAAATCGTTGTTTTCCAAGCTCTCCACTACTAACGTGTGTGTTGAGAATGTATGTAAGGGGTGTGCGTGAAAGATGGATCGGAGCTTCTTCAATGACCTCTCTTTTCTTTCTTTTTTTCCAGCTCTCGTCTCTCTTCCACGTAGCTGAGTCTTTTTAATCTCCACCAGTGTTGTTATCCTATCCAGCTACTAACGTTGTTTTTTTTTTTTTTTAATGCGTGAGGGCTGTCACCACCAGCTGTCTTCCTCTTCTGTGTGTAAGAGTCTTCCACGCTTTTCAGCTCACATATCTTTCTTGTTTTTGTCTTTTACCAGCAGCAACGAAGCCTTCCAAGCCACCACTTTTTTCGTTTATTCCCCTTCTCTATTTTCAACACACGGCGCCTCATTCATTCCTAAATTCATGCATAAAAATTCCAATCTCTAACCAGCTGCATGCTTCCTTTGTCTTATGTCTTGATATGACAATTATTTTCCTAGTTCTTAGTCCACCAACACCGCACTCTCTTTGTCTGCTGTTTTAGTTGTCTTCTTCCTATTCAAAGTCCACACCACCTGCTGCTCTTCTTTTAACGCTAGATATTGAATGTTTTTTTTTTCAAAGGTTTTTGGTCCTATGCTCTTTGTCCCTATACACACACCTCCAGCATTTTTTTCAAGCCGCCAGCTAGTTGCATCTTTTCTCTATTCAATGTCCATCCAGGTGTCCTTGTTCCTATTCCTCTTCACGCTGCAACCATCTTTGTTTCATGGAGAATTTTTGTAATTCCTTGGTTCACGCCACCAGCATTCTACGTAATTTTAGGAGAGTCTTTTGGTCTACTTTTTACGCTACTACACTGTTGTACACCATCACTCAAACCCAGCCACACTTCTTATTTTTCCAGCTCTTGTATTCTTGTTCTTCTATCCACGCCTCACTTCCATTTTTTCAACTCTCTTGCCACAGCCATCTTCTTTTGTCTCCCAGCAGCTGATGCTAATTTTTTTATGCACATTTTTCATTTTTCTTTTGGCCAGAACGTTAGCATTTTTGGCCACTCAAAAACGTTAACTTTTGTTCCTTTTTGTTCTTTAAATGTGCTCCTGAAATTACAACAAATAACTCTTAATTAGTGTAATATAAACATTAAACGAACAAGAGTTTAGTAAATTACGTATTAAAAATTAATACCAAATGTCCATTAATAACACCCCCACACTTGAATTGTTGCTTGTCCTCAAGTAACTTACTTAGGTCACAACCAGCATATTCTGTCATTTTATTTTCACCAAAAATTAAGTGTTTGCAACCCCTTAAAATTCGGCGAACTTAAGTATCAAGCTACTACATGTATCATAATATTTTTATCAATGCACATAAACAAAATCAAAGGTAGATATCTTTGATCAAAAGCAAGCACAAAATTAAAATGAATTTTCCTCACGATATTCGCTCATGTCGCTCAAGTGTATAAGGGTTGTGTTTCGCTCAAGGCTTCCTCTAGAAGATTACACTACCATAGGCTTGCAAATTCACCTATTTTTCACTACATAGAGTACATGCCATCATGGATCAAAAGGATTTAAATAGGGGTTGTAACGGGGCTAAGGTTCAGGTGAGGTAAAAAGGGCAAAGGTTACTAACAAGTATTCACAAAGTACTAAGTGACGTGGGACATTCAAAAAGAATTTCTGAAATGTACATAAAGAAACACAGGACTACAACTACCCGTCGCTATCACACGCTATTGTTTTGATTTATTATTTTTTTATTTTTTTTTCTCTTTTTCTCTTTTTTCTTTTTTTTGTTTTATTTTGTTTTTGTAACAATAAATATAAAAGAAGATAGCATAACAAAAATCAACAACAATTGAGTAGATGTGCCTCTAAAACATCTCAGAATAATATGTAAAACAAAAGTCCCCAAATCAAGAAATCAAATGCTTAGTACTTCATTCATCTTGTGAAAAGGGTAAGGCTAAAAGTTTTCAAGTTTAATGCAATGCGATTAATACGAAAACAACAAGGTCAAAGGCTCAAAGGGGGTAACAAGGGAAGAATGATTTGGTGGGTCATTTAAGCTAAATGTTTAAAACAAAGAAGGCCTTTATCATGTCCATAAAGCATGTAACTAGCAGTATCAAATAGGTTCAGAGCAAGTTCTGAAGGTAATCCACATAGGGAAGCATCACACATGACAAAGAAAATAGATGACTATGAGATGCAGTCATATGGCTCAAAACCTCACAAATATTTAAATGAAAATCCATCAAAATTTTATACATTGCCTCATCACTCAGCATCAATTATTAACTAAGCTTATGCAATTGACTACTTTAATTAATCCACATGTTTCACTATCCTCTCAAGTTGCCTATTCCAATTTCATGCAAACAACTCAATTTTCCATCCAACCACTTTGACAGAATCATATGATCAAATTCATCATAAATAGGACCTAAGTTAGCTACCAGAAGAGTCGCAACCATTCAAGTGTGTATCTCTCAACATCAACATTGATATCATCAGCAAGCATATAATTTCAATCCCCACCCCACACTTAATATGAACATTGTCCCTAATGTTCAACTAGTCAACAATCAAACACAAAGAGGGGAAAAAAAGAAAGAAGAAACATCCCTGAAGAAAAATCAGCCAAGAACACTTTATCACCAACCACGCAAACCTAAAGAAAACTCAAAACAACTTAAATAAATGCATTAAAAGAAACATAAAGAAAACAACAAGAAAAGAAAATAAAGAAAACTACAGTCCTACTGGAAAACATGCACTGCGATTAAGGAGGCGAAGTGTCATGAAGAGACAATCGCTCCTCAGAGTTATCCAAAAACCTGGGCATATACAATTTAGCGCGTTGTCCATTTACCTTGAACGAATTTTCATTTTCTCGTTTTACCTCAAGGACCCCAAAAGGAAGGACTTGGATCACCGTGAATGGACCATACCACCTCGACTTAAGCTTCCCTGGAAAAAGTCAAAGACGAGAGTTGTAGATCAATACCTGGTCGCCTACCTTAAAGTCTCGGTGGAGGATCTTTTTGTCATGTCACTTCTTCACACGTTCCTTATACAACTTCGAATTGTTATAAGCATCCAAATGAAATTCTTCAAGCTCATGAAGTTGCATAAGTCTCTTAGCACCTCTGACAAAAAAAATTTTCTTTTGAGCATAAGAAAAATCAGGGGGATAGATATTACCAGCAAGGTAATTTACATAATCTGCAAACCATGGAGTGACTGTCATAATCATCAGATGCTCATCAGGAAAAGTCTCCTGAATGTCCTTATTTATTGCACTCTCCGTGGCAGCTTCATCTAATCTCGATAGATGATCAGCTACAAAATTCTCGGTCCCCTTCTTATCCCTCAGCTCAATGTCAAATTCCTGCAAAAGTAACACCCAATGAATTAGTCTTGGTTTAGCGTCGGGTTTTGTCATCAAGTATTTCAAAGCTGCATGGTCAGTATACACAATCACTTTAGACAAAACCAAATATGAGCGAAACTTGTCAAAAGCAAACACAACAGTCAACATCTCTTTTTCTGTGGTGGTATAATGGCATTGTGCACAGTTTAGTGTCCTGCTTGCATAAAAAATGGGGTGAAAGATCTTACCTCGTCTTTGCCTAAAACAGCACCCACTGCATAATCACTTGCATCACACATTAATTCAAAAGGAAGAGACCAGTCAGGAGATATAAGAATAGGCGCAGTCACAAGCATATCCTTTAACAATTGAAAAGATGTGAAACATTTATCATCAAAATTAAACACAACATCTTTTTCAAGCAACTCAGTCAAAGGTTTAGCAATTTTGGAAAAATCCTTAATGAACCTACGATAAAAACCAGCATGGCCTAAGAAACTTCTAATGGCTTTAACATTGTTCGATGGTGGAAGTTTCTTAATGACATCAATTTTTGCTGGGTCTACCTCTATACCCTTGCTAGAAATCTTGTGACCTAAAACAATGCACTCCTGTACCATGAAATGACATTTTTCCCAATTCAACACTAAATGGGTCTCTTCACACCGAATTAGGACTTTCTCCAAGTTATCCAAGCATGCATCAAATGAAGTACCAAGAAGTCATCCATAAAAATTTCAATGCAAGATTCAAGCATATCAGAAAAATAGCCATCATGCATCTTTGAAATGTAGCTGGAGCATTGCATAACCCAAAGGGCATGCGTCTATAGGCAAATGTACCATAGGGACATGTAAAAGTTGTTTTCTCCTGATCTTCCAGGGCTATAGGAATCTGCAAATATCCACTATATCCATCTAAGGCACAATAAAAATCATGTCCAGCTAATTTCTTAATCATTTGATCAATGAAAGGTAAAGGAAAATGATCTTTCCTGGTGGCATCATTCAATTTCCTATAATCTATGCACATTCTCCATCCAGTTACCTTCCTAGTGGCTATTAATTCATTTTTCTCATTTTCAACCACAGTGGTGCCTCCTTTCTTTGGCGCCACATGCACAGGACTAACCCAACCAGAATAAAAAATGGGATAGATAATACCTGCATCTAAAAGCTTTACTATCTCATCTTTCACTACCTCCTTCATGTGTGGGTTAAGTCTCCTCAGGGGCTGCACTATCGCCTTGCTTCCATCCTCCATGAAAATGTGGTGTGTGCAAAAAGAAGGTCTTATACCTTTGATGTCTGTAATGGACCACCAAATTGCCTTTTTGTGGTCTCGCAGTACTCTCAATAACTGCTCCTCCATAGCACCTGACAAACAAGAAGAAATGATAACTGGTAAGTGCTCAGGTGGATTAAGATAAACATATTTCAAATGACTGGGAAGAGGTTTAAGGTCAAGAGAAGGAGGCTCTTCAATTGAAGGCTTCGGAAATAGCTTGGTTGGACGTTGGAGAGGCTCGTATTCTCTATAATGTGTCCAATATGCCTGCTCCAACTCATCTGCAATTTCCTCCAACTCTTCTTGCAATTCTTCCCCTAATTCTTCAATCATTTCTTGCGCTTCCCCTTTAAACAAATCTGTACAAACAGTTGAAGAATCATCAGTATCAGAAGAATAAATATCAATAAAATGGCAAGAGTCAAGAGTAGAAGGATGCTTCATAGCATTGAACACATCAAACACTAGTTCTTCATCTTGAAGTCTCAAGATGAGTTTTACACGTTGTACATCGATGATGGTCTGTGCAGTAGCCATGAAAGGTCTCTCAAGAATGATGGGGATGTCTATATCTTCCTCCATATCAAGGAATAAAAAATCCACCGGGAAGATAAACTTCTCGACCTTGACCAATGCATCCTCAATGATTCCCCTCGGATAGGTGATTGACCTATCTGCCAGCTGAAGCGAAATAGTTGTGGGTTTGGGCTCCGCCAATCCTAATTTCCTGAAAACAGAAAGAGGCATTAAATTAATACTTGCACCCAAATCCATTAAAGCTTTATCTATATTTAAATCACCAATAACACAAGGAATAGTAAAACTCCCTGGATCCTTAAGCTTCGGTGGTAGCTTTCTCGACAATATGGCCGAACATTCCTCATTCGGTTTCACCGTGACATACTCCTCAAGCCTCCTCTTATTGGACAAAATTTCTTTCAAAAACTTAGCATAAGAAGGCATCTGCGCTATGGCCTCAACAAAAGGAATGTTAATATGCAATTTTTTAAATATCTCAAGAAAACGACCAAATTGCTTATCTAATTGCATACCTTTCAACCTTTGAGGATAAGGAATCCGAGGTTTTACCGGATGTATGATGGGATCAGCAAATAACCTTGGACGGTCCTCCTTTCCAGCTGGTGCTTCTGTGGCCTCCTTGCCACTTTCCCGACTCTCATCTTCTTCACCCTTTTTCACTTCTTTATCCTTCTGCGTCTCCTGAACTTCTTCAAGTTGCCTGCCACTTCTCAATACAATAGCCTTTGCATGTTCTCTCGGGTTGGCCTCAGTAGTGCTAGGCAATGAACCCGAAGGTCTTTCCTTTAACAAACTTGCAATCTGGCTCATCTGATTCTCCAAATGTCTTATAGAAGATTCTTGATTCTGCATCCTAACCTCAGTAGTGGAAATGTACTTCGAGAGTAAATCTTCGAGATTAGATTTCTCTGGTGGTACAGGATTAGGAGCCTTGAAACCTGGGGGTGGAGGTGGTTGTCTTTGAACATTGGATGACTGTGGTTGTGCCACCTGATCATTCCGCCAAGAGAAATTTGGATGATTCCTCCACCACAGGTTGTAAGTGTTAGAATATGGGTCCAATCATTATGCATTATAATTACCTACATAATGGGCCTCTTCTGACTCTTGAGCAAAAGGATTCCCGACTTGACACTCAGAAGATGTATGAGAATCTCCACCACAATGCTCACAAATAGCACAACTTCTTAATGAAGAACTAGCTCCTCCTCTCACGCTGTGCATCAGATTATCCAACTTCTTCGTCAAAACATCTATTTGAGCAGATAAAGCCACTGTATTGTCTACTACACGAGCTCCATGTGGTCGCCCAGGATGCCTTCGTATGATATTGAAAGCGCTAGTGGCCATCTCATCAATCAACTTGTAGAAGCTTGATCGGCGTTTTCCTCATTAAACTACCTCCTAACTGCGGCGTCGATGGTACTCCTGGTCGATGGGTTCATTCCTGTATAAAAGGTATTGACCTGCTGCCATGTAGATAACCCATGACTAGGACATTATGTCAACATATCCCGAAATCGCTCCCATGCTTCATATAAACTTTCATTTTCATATTGGGTGAAGGAAGTGATCTCATTCTTCATCTTTGCAACCTTGGCAGGAGGGAAAAATTTTGCCAAAAATAATCTCATCATCTCATCCCATGTGGTAATCGATCCTGACTGCAAACTAGCCAACCATGCTCTGGCCTTATCCCGTAGAGAAAATGGGAATAACCTTAATCTCACCGCGTCTTCCGATACTCCATTCTGCTTAAACAAATCACAAATATCCAAAAATGTCTCCAAATGGGTGTTCGGATCCTCCAAAGGCAATCTTCCAAATTGAAATGCCCTCACCATGGATGTAATGCTGTGAGGAATCTCAAAACTCGCAGCTGTGATTGTTGGCCTTATAATGGGAGGCATGGGTCTATTGTTGTGCCCCATTGTCAAATCCATCATAGTCAATTCCCTTCTCTCTTCAGTATGTGGCATCAACCTCTCTTCGTGTTGTTCCATCTTTGAAAACTGCTCTTCTCTAGTCCTTTCTGCTGAAATACTACTCCGAGCCAATCTGGTTTCTTCACGCAACCTGCAAGCAGTTTTTTCAATCTCAGTATCTAATAGCAAATTCTCGGGCTTTTGACCACGAGTGAGCATAAACAAAATGGAATAAATACAAAGAAAATAAATACAAAGCTAAAAATGAAAAATAAAACACACCGACGTAAAGCAATCAAGTAAATAATTAAAATATGCAAATAAACAACAAGGCAAAAATTAAATCTGAGACAATTAACACCGTCTAATTTAATGACTCAAAATCAGAAATTTTCATTCCCCGGCAACGGCACCAAAAACTTGTTGCGGTCTAAACAGAACAATATAAATTAAATTCTACCTAGACCAATTAGAGGCAAGTGCACCCCGTCGACAAGTAATATAAATCGGTAAGTATCGGATATCGTACTCAAGGAAAAAATTTTCAACACGTAAGACAATTAAATTAAATGATGAAAAATTACTCAGACGATCTAAAATTGATTGATTTGAAAATAAAATAAAATAAAGTAAGCAAATTAAGAAAATATGAAAAATTGCAAGATATAAATTAAAACAACTAGATTTAATCAAATGACAAAAGTTCGGTTAAGGTATCAGATTTCAATTGGATTAGACATTTAAAATAAAATTATAACGGTGGATTAATTTAGGTAATACTTCACTTAAGCAAGTCAACCCAATGTTCATGGTGTTCCCTTCTCTTTTAAATCCGAGTCACTACTTGGTCCATAGAAAATTCGGAATAAAAGGCGTTAAATGCAAGAAGCCTAAAATTAAGTTCGTTAATTCTAGATATCCTCACACAAGATCCTAAGGTTGGTCTACACTTTAGTCTCAAGTATGTCGCTTGATTAATTTTCCGATAAATTAAATCTCATTGTTTGTGACATTTAATCATCTAAGGTCTTAATCTAGGTGATCAAGCTAAATTAAGATCAAATATGCATTCAATCAAGCATAAATCAATACCACAAAAATTATCCAAATCCAATATCAATCTTAACCTTAACCGAAACGAAAAACTTACTCACACATATTTATCAATGTAACATAAATTATGGTCATAATATATGGTTGCATTGATTTAATCCACACAATTAAAATAAATACGGAATAAAGAAAATAATTTAAGAAATTAAAAACACCCCTTTTTCTTGCGTCTGTATTTTCTTCAGCTCTCCACGTTGGCACAAAACATTGTTCCTTAGCAAAAATTCCAGATTGCTTCATCAATATCTGCATCCAAGATCAACGTTTCTTCTTGTCTCCACCTTGCCATCTCTTTTTCTATTTCCTCCACTAGCTGTCTCCTACTTAAGTGATGTCACACCACCAGCTTACCTTTAATCAATCTCCACCAATCAGCAACGATTTTCTCTCCAAAGATGCACGTTATGCTTGCACAAAGTGTCTCCTCCACTAGCTCCCACTTATTATCCTGTCTTCCTTTTACGCTGATTTAATTGTTCACTCCATCAGCTGCCTTCAACTTCACAGCCATCAACGTGTGTGCCTCCAAGTCCAGCTACTTGTCCTCTTGCTTCAACAGCTGCACGTTGATGTCTCTCTTCTCTTCTATCAGCTGCCCACACTCCACCAGCTGCTACTTTATGTGTTAGTCTCCAACCAGCTCAACGTCCTTGGCTCTTCAACTCCAGCTCAACGTGTCTTTCCTTTCCAACAATCAACTTCAACGTGTGGCCACCAACTACTGTAACGTAAGTGTATGGTGTGGAGAGTCTCCTAGTTACCAACGTTGTTGCTTCAGCCCTTTCTCCTCCAGCTCTTAGTTATTCTCCAGCAAAATCGTTGTTTTCCAAGCTCTCCACTACTAACGTGTGTGTTGAGAATGTATGTAAGGGGTGTGCGTGAAAGATGGATCGGAGCTTCTTCAATGACCTCTCTTTTCTTTCTTTTTTTCCAGCTCTCGTCTCTCTTCCACGTAGCTGAGTCTTTTTAATCTCCACCAGTGTTGTTATCCTATCCAGCTACTAACGTTGTTGTTTTTTTTTTTATGCGTGAGGGCTGTCACCACCAGCTGTCTTCCTCTTCTGTGTGTAAGAGTCTTCCACGTTTTTCAGCTCACATATCTTTCTTGTTTTTGTCTTTTACCAGCAGCAACGAAGCCTTCCAAGCCACCACTTTTTTCGTTTATTCCCCTTCTCTATTTTCAACACACGGCGCCTCATTCATTCCTAAATTCATGCATAAAAATTCCAATCTCTAACCAGCTGCATGCTTCCTTTGTCTTATGTCTTGATATGACAATTATTTTCCTAGTTCTTAGTCCACCAACACCGCACTCTCTTTGTCTGCTGTTTTAGTTGTCTTCTTCCTATTCAAAGTCCACACCACCTGCTGCTCTTCTTTTAACGCTAGATATTGAATGTTTTTTTTTTTCAAAGGTTTTTGGTCCTATGCTCTTTGTCCCTATACACACACCTCCAGCATTTTTTTCAAGCCGCCAGCTAGTTGCATCTTTTCTCTATTCAATGTCCATCCAGGTGTCCTTGTTCCTATTCCTCTTCAGGCTGCAACCATCTTTGTTTCATGGAGAATTTTTGTAATTCCTTGGTTCACGCCACCAGCATTCTACGTAATATTAGGAGAGTCTTTTGGTCCACTTTTTACGCTACTACACTGTTGTACACCATCACTCAAACCCAGCCACACTTCTTATTTTTCCAGCTCTTGTATTCTTGTTCTTCTATCCACGCCTCACTTCCATTTTTTCAACTCTCTTGCCACAGCCATCTTCTTTTGTCTCCCGGCAGCTGATGCTAATTTTTTTATGCACATTTTTCATTTTTCTTTTGGCCAGAACGTTAGCATTTTTGGCCACTCAAAAACGTTAACTTTTGTTCCTTTTTGCTCTTTAAATGTGCGCCTGAAATTACAACAAATAACTCTTAATTAGTGTAATATAAACATTAAACGAACAAGAGTTTAACAAATTACGTATTAAAAATTAATACCAAATGTCCATTAAGAGGTATCTTCGAGGGTCATCCAAAATATGTTTATCTTTTGGAAGAGCAGAACCTGTGTTGGCTAGTTACACAGATACAGATATGGCTGGAGATGTTGACTCGAGAAAGTCTACATCAGGTTACTTGATTACTTTTATAGGGGGAGTTGTGACATGGCAATTAAAGTTACAGAAGTGTGTTGCACTTTTTACAACTGAAGCAGAGATTATTGCAGCAACGGATGCCTGTAAGGAGTTGCTATGGATAAAGAAGTTCTTTAATGAACTTAATATCAAGCAAGAATAGTATCAACTATTCTGTGATAGTCAGAGCGCTATTCACCTTGGTAAGAATGCCTCGTTTTACTCACAATCAAAATACATTGATGTGAGATATCATTGGATCAGAGATGTGATGGAGACGAAACAAGTATGGTTAGAAAAGATCCATACTGATGAAAATGGATCAGACATGTTAACTAAGATTCTACCAAAAGACAAGTTTGAGTATTGTCGATCAGTAGCAGGCTTGATAGAGCCCTCCATGTAATCGGGAGGGGGAGATTTGTTAAGTAATGGGTCCCTCTTCATGGAGAGAGCCATATTTGACTCAAATATTGCGGGATCGATTTGGTGCCGCATTATTTGAAAGATTTGTAAGAAGACAGCTACCTTGCATCTACCTTACGTGGTGGAGTGCCTATATAAGGCACTCCCAGCTTCAGAAAATCATATAGAAAAATAGAGAGAAATCCAAAATAAATCAAATGTTTTGAAGTTGGGAAATTTATTCCTAAAGGGTTGGTGAGTGATAAAATAGTGAGGTTAGTATTTTTAGGTTGGGAAATACCTTGTGAGCCACTATTTTGGTTTTATCTCTGTATACCTATTATTTATAATAGTGGAAGAAATATTATGAGTTTTGTCCGTAGACGTAGCCCAAAGTTAAAGGTGAACCAAGTTAAATATTCTGTGTCTATTTTGCTCATTTTATTTTTCTTTTTCACAAATACACACGCTGTACCCAACAATAACATCTTTGTAATAATGCATATGACCGAAACCAAGAGACATAGACAAGATATCGACTCCATCAGCGATTGCTTGGTCGATGGCTGCAAGAACATCAGGAGTTCCTGCAAGATTGTCCTCGTCGGTCTTGAACAAGCCTTTGTACATGGCGATATGTGCTCAAGGTGCTACTCCTCTCGCTATGCCTCTTGATTGTCCAAAGCAATTTGCTCCAACCACATGATTCCCTACAGCTGTGGAAGCGTTGTGCGTGCCATGGCCTTCAAAGTCTCTCGCCGAGTCATAATCTTCCTCAGGTGGAGGAATCTTCAGGCCAGCTGCCCTTAACGCCTTGCTAAAAGATCGAGCTCCGATGAGCTTCTTGTTGCAGTTGGAAGAGCTAAACTGTGTGCCATTCTCACACTTCCCCTTCCATTTCTTTGGAACTTGTGGCATGCCCTTGTCACTGAAACTCTCACTTTCCGGCCAAATCCCAAAGTCGACGACTCCTATGATCACCCCATCTCCATACGAGGAACTAGGCCATAACCCGAACTAGTGATTCAGTCCAAAAAACTGGGAACTTCGTGTGGTATGAGCCTTGCCAAATCGCGCCTTATAAGTGGCAAGATGAGCAGGGGAGTTCTTAATCTCAGATAGCTGAGACTCTGTGAGCCTGGCACTGAAGCCATGCAAGGCATTACTGTACGAATACAGCAGCCTTTCTGGGTCATCAATTGGTTCAGACAAAGATTTAAGGATGGACCAGTGCCATGAATCGTGTGTCGAGAAGGAAGAAGACATATGGGAAGGATCTAATTGGATGATATACGTCTGAAGTTGTTTTTCTGATCCTGCATTGTTGATTCCTGCTAATAGTAAGAGCAACATCCATGGAAGCAGATGATAGGAAATGTGACCAAGGGAACTCATCTCGATTCGTCAGGTAGAAGAAGATGGTTGACATGGGTGTTCCGCATTAGCTATTTATAACAGGTGAAAAGGTGAATGAATAAACTATTCTCTCTCTAATGATAATTAACAATCAACCCCTCACTTTTTATTCTTTACCTATTTAGTCATTTCTCCAGTACGGTCTCATTGATATTAAAGTTGTCCGCGACGAGACTATATTTTAGGTTTCAGTCTACTGGATTTGGGTAAAATTTGATCGAGTCTTATAAGATTGAGGGTAAAGATATTTTTATTTTTTATACATTTCGCTGACATTGTGAAAAGCATCGGGATTGACTTCCAACTTAATTTTATATTTGAATCTAATGTGTTGAATTTGAAATTCTGGGTTTGAGACCAAATTCAAAATTAGATTCAGAATAAATATATTTTAAATTTTAAAAAATAATATAAGTTTACCCAAAAACGACATTGTTTATGTTAAAAATTTTAGTGTTTGAACAAGTGAAAGAAAAATTTAAGAATTGAGTTATAATATTGTCAGTGTCGTTCGGACGTCAAGGGACGTTATGCCAATTTCGACAAGGTCTTTCCTTTTCAGTCTCTCATTACTAACAATTGTTTGATTTATTTTGGTTAAGACAGGCCTATTAGCTTCATCTACAACGTTATTTGACTTTCTATAATATCAGAACTACCGACATACACACTTCCTTTTAGGATGACTACTGCACACGTATCATATGACAGCAATCCAACTTAACATATACAGTTTAGTTTCGATCTCATGCATCGTAGTAACAGCGACCGAACGCTCTATACAATTCGTTTAACTAACTTCGATCTGATGCATCGCTGAATAGCCAGCGATCAGCGAACCTCTGACTTTCCGAACGGACACCATCTTCAAAGAAAGTCACTTGTCGACTGTGACTTAGGCACTTAGCTAAAGAGCTAGATTAAAAATTAAAAAAAAACCAAATATCTATCAGATCATACAATTGAAGAAAATTTTAATCACGTTTTATTAATCTTTGTGGGCTGACGTGATGATATTATACTGAGTTCTCAGTCTTTGGGAAGTAATTAATAGGAAATTATAAAATTAGCGGCCGGCTTAGAAACTAACCATGAGATTAAATTATATCAAGGATCAGATAATATTTATCAGAATATTTAGTTTAAGAATTTTAATTTTGGCATAGGCATTATTATAAATTCGGACTGCAGCTTATATAATTAAGTTGACAATTTCCTACTGTGTAGGAATCATTAGTCAAATGTAGATTAGGCTTTAAAATAAGGATGGTTCATTTAAATATATATCTTGTTTTCATCACATTTTGAAAAGTATAAATTAACTTGATATATTGTCAATGCCGTTCGGACATCTATTGTAAAAATCGACCGGATTGTGGCAGGTTCGTAACTAAATAGAACCGAAGGAATAGTAATGAGCAGATGGATTTTATGTGAAAAATTCCTAAATTAAGGTAAAAAATCACAGGTTAGAAAAAGAAATTTCTATCCCTAAATAGAAAAAACATTCTTTAAACTTTTGTGGGGATTTAATAGAAGAAGAGATTTTTGGGATGATTTGCTCTCTTCATCTCCTGCCTATTTATAGGCAGGAGATGTGTGAGATGGCTGGCCATTTGGTCAGCTATCCTTGACTTTTATTTATTTATTTCAACTTTGGTAGGCACCGAAAATGATGCCTACTATTTTTGGCAATTATTTCACTTGAAGATTTGATTGAGAGTCAATCAGATTTTCACACTATTCTTTCTTCCTTGCCGCTTTATATTGCTTACGTCTTTATCAGGTCACACGAGGATCAACATTATATAAACTTGTCATCATTAATTGCTTTTGTCATAAAATCTGTCAGATTATCCATTGTATGAATTTTTTGCATGTCCACTATTACTTCTTTCACTTTTTCATGAACAAAGTGATATTGAACTTGAATGTGTTTTCTCTTTGAATTAAATGTTAAATTCCTTGCAAGATGCAAAGCACATTGGTTATCACAAAACAAAATTTGTTCTCTTATTTGCATTCAAGTTCTTCCAACATCAACTTCAACCATACTGCTTCTTTACTAACTTATGTAGCTGCTATATATTCTACTTCTATTGTCGACGTAGCCACAACTGGCTACATTTTTTAAACCCAGCTTACAACTCCTTTAGCTAATGTAAACACTAAGAGGCTGTTTGGTTCTACTTCTATTTTTCTGTTGTAGTTTTCTGTTTTTGTTTTTGTTTTTTCAAATAAAAACAAAAACCTATTTGGTTGTTAATGTTAATATAGTTATATTTTATCACTAATAATAAATATATATTAGATAAAACTTAAAGATAAATTATTTTTAATAAATAAATTTATTTAATCTCTTATATAATATTTATTAACAAATTATTAATAAAATTATGTTATTTTAATAAATAAATAATTTATTAATTAATATTTTAGTTATAAATTAATATTTATTTGAAATATATTTTAATTATTAAATCAATTTTAATTAAATATTTATATATTTTAAATTTAATTATATTTATTAATAATTATTAAAATTTAATTACATATAATTTAATTATAAAACTTAAATATAATAACATTATTCATATTTTTATTGATAATTATTTTAATTTATTAAATATATAATCTTGAATTAAATTATTCATAATTTTATAAATAATTAAATAATATATATTTAAATGATAGTAAATCGATTATGAAAAAACAAAAATCACTTTTTATGATTTTCATAATTTTTGAAAACTGGAAGAAACCAAAATCAAAAACATAAACTAAAAACTCAAACAAACAAGGTTTTTCTTCTGAATCTGAAAATAAAAACAAAAATAGAAACAAACAACCCTTAAGGTTCCCTTAATATATTTAAGAATCCTCTTAATAGAATTCTATTGCTCTCGACCATGATTCGTCATGTATCGACTAACTACTCCCACTACATGTGCAATATATAGTCTTGTACAAATCATAGCGAACATTAAGCTTTCCACTGCTGATGCATACGGTACTCGAGACATCTCCATCCTCTCTTCTTCATTGATAGGACTCATACTTGAGGATAACTTGAAATTAACAAGAAGAGGGGTATAAATTGACTTACAATCTTGCACCTTGAATCACCGCAAGATCTTCTTTAAATAATTCTTTTGAAAACCAAATCTTCCTATTATTTCTGTCTCAGTGAATTTGCATCCTTAGAATCTTGTTTGCTGGTCCCAAGTCTTTCATTTCAAATTTCCTAGCTAACTGTGCCTTCAATTCTTTGATACAATCATTGTTGATGCCTACTACCACCAATACGACATCTATATATAACAGCAAGACTATAAAATTATCTTTCTCAAACCTTTTGAAATATGCATAAGGGTCTGCATTCAGTCTATTGTATCCAAGGCTCATGATGAAGGAATCAAATCTTTTATACCAACACCTCAACGCCTGCTTTAAACTATATAGAAATTTGTCCAATCTGCAAACCAAGTTCTCTTTCCCTTTTCCTTCTAAACCATCTAGCTGGAGCATATAAATTTCTTCTTCAAGATCTCTATGAAGAAATGTAATTTTTACACCTAACTGCTCAAGATGCAAGTCAAATATAGCACATATCACCAGGACTACTCGAACTATGGTGAGTCGAACTATAGGAAAAAATATTTCATAGAAGTCAATTCCTTCCTTCTGAGCATATCCTTTTACCACCAATCCAGCACGATATTGCTCTACTTAATTGTCACCACTCCACTTGATCTTGTAAACCCATTTATTGCCAATATGCTTTCTTCCTTATGATAGTGATACTAGCTCTCATGTCTTACTCTTATACAAAGCTTCAATTTCTTCCTGCATTGTTGCTATCCATTGAGATGCAACTAAACTATTCATTGCTTCTTGAAGAGTTGTTGGCTCTCCATCCTCAGTTAAAAGACAGTATGCAATATTGCTCTTCATAATATAATCTGAGTGTCAGCTCGATGCTCTTCTTGTTTAGTTGATCTTCGAGTATCTAAATCATCATAATTCTACTAGTTCTTACTCCTCGTGCTCTAGTGCAATTTCAGGAAGAATCATTTTGATCAAATTCCCTTTCCACCTGTACTGTTGTAGTCTCTGAATTTTCTTTGGAAGTGCTAACATCTTATGTTTGCTCTTGATCATTATCATCCAAGAAAATAACATCTTTGTTGATAACAATCTTGTAGGCAATAGGATCCCACAGATGATGCCCTTTTACTCCTTCAGCATATCGTAAGAAAATACATCTTCTGGATTTTGGATCCAACTTTGTAGTTTCTTGGGCATTGAATATCATATAGGCAAGACTTCAAAATATATGGAGGTTGGAATAATCTACTAGTTTTCCAATCCACATCTATATCGTATCTTTAACTCAATTGCAGTTGATGGAGCTCGATTCGCCACATAACAGGCAGTATTGACTGCTTTTTTCCATAATTTCTTATCTAAGCTTGCAATTCTCAATATCGCTCTTATTCTTTCTAACATAGTTCTATTCATCTGCTCTACTACATCATTTTGTTGAGGAGTGTATGCCGTCGTGAACTACTTTTTGATGCCATCTTGCTTGCAGAATTCATCAAATTCTTTACCAAAATATTTGCCTCTATTATTTGAGCGCAAACACTTGATCTTCTTACCAGATTTAAGTTCCACCAGCGCTTTGTAAAATTTAAAAGTTGGAAACACATCTGCCTTCCTCTTGATAATAAACAACCAACATTTCCTCAAATAATCATTAGTGAATGATACAAAGAAATTTACTCCTCCTAAGGATGTAACTGGTGCTTGCCATACATCAAAGTGAATCAATTCTAGAATTTCTTTGCTTTTGAACTTTGATGTGTTGAACTTCAATCAATGCTGCTTACTCACAATGCAATGTTGACAGAAGGATAGTGATACCTTTGTGAGACTTGGAAGTAGATTCTTCTCTACAAGTATCTTCATTCCTTGTTCTAACAAGTGTCCAAGCTTTTTATGCCACGTCATTATAGATTTGTCATTTAGACTAATCACCGCAACGGATGTCTCTCCTTATTGCAAAGTTACTCCCTTCAGCATGTACAGATTTGCAACAATCTTCTCTGCTTTCATAAATACTAGCACTCCTTTAATCACTTTCATGATCTTATTTTGAATCTCAAATATGAAACTGAGATCATCTAGTTGTCCTACAAATAACAAATTCTTCTTCAAGCTCTCCACATATTGCACTTTTTTAATAGTCTGAGTTGTGCCATCATATATCTTTAACTTGATGGTGTCGATACCAATGATCTTCAGAGCTTGATCATTAAAGCTATACACAAACACCCTAGAGACAAATTCATGCTGATGGAACCATTCTCTTCGACAGGTCATATAGAAAGTAGCTCTTGAATCAATAAGCCATAAATCAACAAATCTTCTCTTACCTCCAATAGTTGTTGCCGCTTTATAGACCATTGCACCTCCATCATCTGAAGTATTTGCCACATTTCCTTGAGGAATAGAATCTTTCTTACTCAGATTCCAACAATCCTTCCTTAAGTGTCCTTTCTTGCCACAATTGTATCACTTGAAATTCTTCCTACTCCTGGATTTTGATCTACCATGACGATGACTTCCATTTGGGCCACATTCTATTAATCTTCCTCTCGTCACTGCCAAGACCTCCACTTGTTGTGAATTTGCTAGCCTGTCTTTCTTATTTTTGCATCGACTCTCTTCTTCCATAATAGCAGCTGCAATATTGTCAAAAACTAGAATGTCTGTGTTATTTGTTAAATTGATGGCAAGTTGATCATATAAATCTGGTAGATTTTGGAGTAGAAGTTATACATGTTCACTTATCTCTATTATGTGCCCCAATGATATGAGTTGGAATAATAGAGTATTTAGAATATTTAAGTGCTTCGTCACTGAAGTGGATTCCGCCATGCGTAAATTGTATAGTTTCCTCTTCAGAAAATTTTGTTGTTGAGTGATTTGGCCTCATACAATTTTGTGAGATGATCACAAATCTCTTTTGTTATCTTCTTCTCCTCTATACTTGACAACACCCCATCTGCTAATGTCAGATGAAGATTTGCAATAGCATTCCTGTCAATTTCATTCCACTTACTATCATCTGTGAATGTTGTCGGCTTTTCATTGATGGCTGTTAAACAGTTATCTTTTCTCAAGATAACCTTTATCTTCAACTTCCACAATGAGAAATTACTCTTATTGAACTTTTCAATATCAAATTTTGCTATCATTGCTTCTATCATGAGCAAAATTTTGCTCCCACTATTTCACGTGAATAGTACCTATATTTATGAATAGTATTCGCATATATGAATAGTTCCATATATACGAATAGTACCATATGCGTATGTATAAATAGTACCGTATGCGTATGTATAAATGCATGAACAGTTGTCACCTTTTATGGTTACTATTCAACAATTTTCACTATGCTCACCAGAACTCCGAATGGATTACGTCAAAAAATTTATCGTAATTTTTCCACCTTGCTCTGATACTACTTGTTGAAAAAATTGACTAGATTAGAGCAAGTTCGTAGCTAAATAAGACTAAAGAAATAGTAATGAATAGACATATTTTACGTAGAAAACTCCTAAATTATGGTAAAAATCACAAGAAAAAGAAATTTCACTATAAAATTTAGGAGTGCAATGTCTCTATTTTTTAAAGAGAAACACTAACTCTCTCACTAAATAATATAAAAAGAGATTTTCGAGATATTTTGCTTTCTTTATCTCCTACCTATTTATAAGCAAGATATGTGTGACTTTTATTTATTTATTTCAACTTTGGTAGGCACCGGCAGCCAACTGCTTCTTATGGTGCAGGTGCGATCATCAGAGTTGTCGACACAGGAATTTGGCTAGAGAGCGATAGTTTTAACGATGATGGTATGTCTCTTGTCCTTGAAAGATGGAAGGGTCGGTGTGAGTTATTTAGTCTACCATTGTGCAATAGGAAGCTGATCAGAGCTCGAACTTTCTCCAAAGGGCTTGTCAACAAAGGGTCCAAAGTCCTCCCGGAGGTGGATTACAACTCTGCAAGAGATTTTGATGGACATGGTGCATATGTTTCTTCAACAGTCGTTGGAAATTATGTGAACGGCGTAAGTTACTTCAGTTATGCTCTCGGTAAGGCCAGAGGTGTAGCTCCTCGTGCACACATAGCTTCAGACAAGGCTCTTCATGACAAGTCCAATTCCATCATTGACATTTGTGCCGCCATTGACGCAGCAATCGCTGATGGAGTCAATATATAGTCAATGTCATTTGGACATCAACTTGTTGATTACTTTAACGATCTCATGGCTATTAGCTCTCTGAAAGCGATAGAGAAAGGGATTTTTATAGTCGCTGCAAATGGAAATAATAATGATTTGTTGACAAGTCCTTTCAAAAGAACTCAAAATAGGGCACCATGGATCACCACTATCGGAGCAGCCACCATTGATCGAAGCGTCAATGTTGTATTGAAAGTTGAAACTAAAAAATGGCGAAGTTGTCGAAGGAATATCTTACTTCCTATAGAGCATTTTCATCTCCGACACTCCTTTGTACTTTGGAAGAAGTATCGAAGTTGAATCAAACCACCTGCCTGGTTCACTCAATCCTAGTGAAGCTCACAGGAAGATAGTGGTCTGTAACGTTAGCTTAGTTATGCCCATCTACACGAATGACTAAGTAAAAGAGCTTGCAAGAGTAGGTGCAAAGGTAGGCATTTTCATTGCAGAAAAGATAGGGCTTATAGCTACAAGTTCATTCTACTCCATTCCCATCATGATTGTGCCTGTGTCAAGCTTGAAGGATTTGGTTGGAGAACAGAAGGTGAAAAGCTTGAAGTTGGTGACAACTGAATACCACACTAAACTAACTCCTGAAGTTGTGAAATTCTCATCAAGATGGCCATACCAATTTATTCCAAATATCTTAAAACCTGACATTCACTCATAGAGTGGACATTCTAGCAGCGATGGTCCCTACTGTTTCGGTCACAACTCTGGAAAGGTACAGTCTAACCATAGACTTTTTTTTCCCTGAAAAGGGAAGATAACAAATCAAAACAAAACAAAAGTCCCCTAGTTAACGCAGGGTTCTGCAGTACAAGGCACCTTGCTGATTGCGATGAAGTAATTCCCTGATAATCTACGGGGGTTCCTAAAGAATGTACAACCCTAGGCTTAGCATTTTTGCAAGAGAGGCCATCCGATCTACGTTTTGGTTCCCTTCATGATACACATGCTGAATTTGCACCTCCTAGCCTCGATGGAAAAGTCCTCGTGTACCTGCCACCAAAAGACGGTCCTCAGTTAGTACTGTACTGGAAGAGGAGAGGATGTTAATAACCTCGAAAGAGTCCACTTCAACTATGACCCTTCTATATCCCAAAGCCCAAGCCAGAGTGAGACCCGAGTGGATGCCCAAGAGTTTCATAGTTAAAGGAGATCCCCTGCCTGCACTACAAGAAGAAGGGGAATTACCGACGGAAGTTACCGATGAAAATAGAGAAATTTCCATTGGTGATGGTATTTATTGACGGAACAGAGTGATGAAGACTTACGTCGACGTAGACACAGTCGGTATATGTTACCAATGATAGGACGATAACCGTCGGTAAACATTACCGACTGTATAAATAAACCGTCTGTATAATTGGTAGAAATTTTCCGATGAAAACTGTCAGAATATATGTCTATCCTCCCCAATGGTTTCCGTCATCCGTCGGTAATTTGTTTACCGATGATAACCACAAACCATTGGTAATGCACAACCTTATTCAAATTTAACCTTGATTGCTTAATCCAAAGGTGGAAGCCGTAAGATCGCTGAGGTCACCTTTAATTCTCTGTAAATGTCTTGTTGAATGATAATTTTTCAAAAATCTGGTCGTGAAATTTGATTTCAATGTCAACAATTAAAAATTATCCTTATATAAGTTTTGGAATTTTCAACCCATGGAATTTGTTTAAACAAAAATTAAATGATCATAAAAAAAGATATTTCCTAACTGATAATTAAAACATTAAATAGTGCATAAATGAATACCAAATTAATCACAACAACAATGATATTTTCCTAGTGAGCGTTGATGATGTGAGTCTCTATCCCTCGATCTCATTTGGTCTATGTCATTTTGGAGCTTACTTATTACCTCCATCAAAGTATGAACTATGGACTCAAGCTGATTGATACGTCGCGTTGTCGGCTGTGAACTAGATGCTGCTATAGTAGACATAGAAGAGTGCGAATAAAATGTGTTGGCATACGAGTCGAGGCCAAAGATCCTTCCACGACTGTCCCTACCATCCACTGCATCAAAATATGCCTGGGTATCATCAACAGGTTGTTCATCCTGCAACTGTTGCCCAATTGTTTGTTGTATTTGGTCCTATCAAGAGGCAATGCTTATATTATAATTAGTAAGTGATAATTAATACGATTGAATATTAAACTATGAAATTCACATACATTTAGTTCTCGATATCAGCTATTGATGAATGTCACACTGTCATGTTTGTTAGTGTGAGTATGCAAAAACAACTGACGGGGTTTAAGCCTAACGCCCATTGAATTTTTCTACATAACAATGAAATGTTATATGTTAAACTAGAATTTATAAAATTTTCGATAGAGACTCTTCTATTTTATGATATTACCCCCTGTTTAAGAAAGCAAAGTACTCAACACAACCATAAATGGCACCAGCAAATTACTCAACACAGTCATGATCATTAGGCATACTACACATATATGTTCATCATAACATTTACACATCAATTTACATTGAAATATAGTAAAGTTAAAATTGAGAATATACATATAATATTTATATACTTACAAGTCTCTCTACATGCTCACGGTGAATAATTGATCCTCCCGTATGAACGGGAAGACTGTCTACCCCTGACCTACCACGTCTGTTAGTTGAATTACGACCCGATATGATCATTGTCTCAGGTGATCTCCACTACTCCTGCCATCGACTCCATATGGGCTAAGAAATGAAAAAGGGTCGTACACCAGCATTGTGTATCTGATTAATAAAGTCGTGATAATGTGTACAAAATTATGACTCCCATACACTATGTATTATCCATTCGATATCAAAACTCTAGTAAAAATGTTTCTGAGAATAAAAGGAATAAATTCGATAACTTATAATCTATTTATATGTATGTTATTAATGTATACAACAAAACGAAAAAAATTTATTGCATATTGTACCTCAAACTCCTGAAAGTAAAATGCCTTTGTGGCCTGAGAGATCTTCTTCCATGCATAACCCTCAGGATCAATCCTCTCTTCAAATGTAGATGTCATTTGTCTTGAACACGGTCCAGACAGAATGAACCTAATATAAGAACAAATAGGTTAATAAATTTGCAAAAAGTTAAACATATAAGTTAATGATAAACATATATAGTGTTTCATACGATTTCACTTACAGTTTATCAGCTATTTTTATATACTTTCTGCTATCAAGACCCTCATATCCACGGTGGATCTCGTCTCCTTCATCCTCCGTAACTATATTGGATAATATATGAGTATTATATTGTTGCATATCACCAGTTGCAGGCGATGATATTCCTACAACTGTAGGCGCTGGAGGTGTTGGTGATGACTTAGTTGCAACTAGAGTCTATGATGGGCCACCCTCACAGTAAGTCCCTCCAAACATGCTTCTGAGCCCGGGCCGCATGATCTCACGTTGTCTCTTTGGTCCCATATTTGTACCTGAAATTCTTTGTTTATTGAATTCTCCTTAAAATATAAGAATTTGATTCTAAATCTAATATTTTACACAATATATGTAAAAGGAATTTAGGTGATTTGTTTCATATCATAACTTCGAATTTAGTAATGAGAATAATTGTTACAGTTATTGTAACACCCCACTCCCGCAAGACCTGAACCCGACATCGACGGTGATATCGAGTCCGTACCCATGAGGTGGCGTGCTACATCACCCAATGAAAACTCAAGATAACCTTTTTTAACACATACTCACACATATTATCGTGAATGCGGAAAACAATTTATATAAACAATTGATGGCCTTGGGGCCTGTTTACATTACAATTTAATACGATCAATTGACTTTACAACTTGTCCAACTTAGTAATACAAAAGTCCAAGAATAGAAATACTAAGAGACGCTTGGCCGATCCCCACCACTTCTCGCTTCCTCGACCAACGATGTCATCGCCTGTTGCATAACAGGTATTCTTCTAAGTCTGAAAATAGATGCAAATTTTGGGTGAGTTTTGCGAACTCGGTGAGAAACCATCATCGATGGTTCACTCAATTCATGCATGTTCAATCGACACCAAATATCACATCGATCACGATTCACAAATGTAATCTCAAATAATACATACCATTACATTTCACAAATGTAAGGCGTATCACCTTTCATACAATCCAAATTCAATCATACCATATATGTAATGCACATGAGACCCTTTCCATTTTCATTACGTTGTTGTGATCGTCTTTGGCTTGTCCCCATGAACGGGCACATTCGTTGAGCGGTGGCTCTGAAACATTGGGCTTGAAGCCTAATACATTGAGCTGAGGCTCGAATCGTTGGATCCGAGATCACGTGCGTTGGTAAAGCTCATATATATTAGGCGTGATATGCCCACGATACGGTGGTTTGCTCGGTCACAACCGCCTTTATCGATCATGTCCTTATGCATGAATGCATATGTTCCAATTTCCATTTACGATTATTTCTATCACTTACATTCAATGCCATTTCCTATTTCTTGGACCTTGGTCCGTATTTCAATCATATATTTTCCAATTTATTGCATCATACCATATCGCATTTAAAGTCACATCCAATGTATTGAAACAGACAATTAACACTTCAATATCAATTTCCCATTTCCTCGGACCTTTGGTCCGAGATCTCAATATAAACATTCACACACAGTTACACAAAAGTAGCACCGTTATCTCATTCCAAATATTTGGACACCTATGGTCCAAATCAATCAAAATCAAACACACATAAACCCTCCATTATCTCCACATGGCATAATTGCAAAATCTTAAACACATAAGGTTGAGGAACCAACTAGGTTACTCACTGTACTTCGAAACTAACATCTGGAAGTTTCGATAACGTCGGTGATCGGCGCTCCAAATGTGCCTCTATAACAAGCAGAGAGAAATCCGATCACTAATTATCCAATCCGAACTAATATAATGCACATGTAAGTGTATAATGCATGTTCATGAGATTTTCGGCCCTAAATCCAAAATTTTCCCATCATAAAAATTCCATCAAAAATTAGAAAACTATAGCCACTGACAGCACTCAATTCGGACCCCGATCGGTCCAAAAATAAATAAAACAGTGACCATATAACAATTTCCCGGGGCTACGTCAATTTCCAGTGTCAAAATTCCCAATTTCTCATAAATGAAATTCAATATTTCACTAATCCGATGCCTCAAGAATCAGGTCAATCGGACGTCGGACGTAAAAGAAATTGACAAAAGAAACACCAAATATCAAATAATCAAATAATAATAAATAAAAAAAAATCAGATGGCCTCGTCACTAGGGCGAGGCGTCGCCCTAGTGATGCCGTCTGATCCGGCGTAAATCGCTAGGCGCGTCGCGCCCTAGTGACGCCGTTCAAGCGAGCCTCGTCACTAGGCGAGCCGTCATCCTACTAGTGACCGAGCAATATACCATTCTCATTCCTTTTTCAGATTTCTAAACCAACTTTCAATACCCATAACTCTTAGCACACAAATCAGAAAAATACAAATTATACCTTGTTGGAAAGATAAAGAAACCCTCTACAATTCTCAAGAAGACCATAAAAATCAATCTCACCCCTAAGGGTGTCAAAAATCCCTTCAAAGCTACTGAATACTCAAATCCCATTAAAACAGAACAGTACATTGCAAATTCCATAACTCTCTGATTCTTCAGCCAAAAATTACCACATAAATATGCTCAATAAGTTCACAATGTCATCTACAACTTTCATGAACAACCCAAAATCAAATTCCATAACCAACTAGGTCAAACAATTCGACAAAGAATATGTATACAGAAATTAACCAATCTGGTCAGTAATCTCCCAATCAGCATAACTCTTAGCACAAATGTCAAAAAATTCACTACCTTATATCCCTGAAAAGATAAGATCTCAAACTTCAATTTTCATGAAGAACTCAAAATCCAATTCAATTTCTAACAATTTCAAAACTGTCATGCAAGTTACTGCCATGATCAGCAGTTCATAGCCTAATGCAGGTTCAATATTTACAAAATCATAACTCCCAAATTTGACCTCTAAAAATTACATGTCATATATCATTTTCAAGATACTTTCTTCCTCTGCAACTTTACAGAAGATCACTCACACCAATTCAGCTCACATAATTTGCTAAAATTTCTTCCAATCCGCAAACTCACAAACTCAATACTTAGGCTAGGTTTCATCAAAATGCTCAAAACCAGTCAATAGTAATCAGTTCATATCTCCCAATATACAACTCGAAAATTAGCAAAATCAGTGGCAATGGAAAGCTAACTCAATATTCTACAACTTTCATGAAGACCATTTTCACAAATTCCATCTCAATTAATTTAGAAAAATCATCAAAGTAATCAGGTCATATATGCGGGTACTGTTCACAGACCCTACAAACAAAAACTTCCCATGCAAAGATTCACCCTTCTAATATTACAATTTAACAACACCTATTTCACACAAATTTGAAGCCAACATCCCAAAGTTTAATTGGGCACAAACCTCACCTCATTTACACACCTACACAATTAGTTATGATCAAAACATTACAATAGGTCAAACTCACATTTTCAGCTATACTATACAATTCCTCTTCCTATCATGCCAATTGAACTTCTAACACCATATGCATTTCAATAAAGCATAAAAATCAGTATTCCTAACATTCATACATTCACTAGGGCTAACATTCACGAATTGGCAACACTCAATTCTTCATTTTAAGTAAAAATCAATCATCAATATGTAATCAAAATCAAGTTAAAACACTCATTCCTACTACTTCATCAAATCTTACTTCAACCTAACTTTATACCCATCATTTCCACCTATAAGTTTCATTAAATTCATGCATCAATACTCATAATAAATGCACCATAACTCCAATTAAATACATCTAACAACCATGATTCAATACTACATAATTAAAGCTTAATTAAAAATTAACTTCAAACCTTACCTACTTAAACTTCCAATCTTCACTTCCTTTCAAATCTTTGCTTCCTACCTTCTCTAACAACTTCTCCTAACACCAAGCAAGGGCAAGCTCTCCATGGCAAGAAAATAACTTGATTTCATGAAGGAGCTCTTAAGGTTTGGAGGGAGGTTTGAGAGAGGAAGAAGAAAATCGATGGTGAGAGGAACAAATGAAGAAGGTTTTGGATGGTTCTGAAAAGAAAGCAAGGCAACTTGACTTTTCATGCTTTAATTCAATGAATTTCGGATGGAGATGGAAAAAAACAAGGCATTTGGTCTTTTATTCAATGAGTTCCCGTAATATACAAGCTAACCATTCATTCTAAGGTGCGACACTTGGCAATTTAAAAGAAGAAAAGACAAAATGAGTTAATCTCAATTAATTAAGCACTAATCCCACTTAAGCTCTAAACATGGCACTAACATAATTCCCACAATTATTTATTCACTAATCTCATGTCATTAGGCAATCCCTTTTCAATACAAAAAGCCTCACTTTCGGTTAGTCGGTTGGAATTTTCCGATCCGCAAGAACCCCAAAAATTCGGAAAATTTTTCATAAATTCCTAAAATGGGAAACAATTTATGGCGACTCCAAATAATTTTCCAAATACTATTATCCCATAAATTTCACAAAAGGTCTCAATTTGAAACCTAAGTTTAAAATGTCATGAATGCATGTTACCATGTGCATATGCAAAACAATCATCATTCATAGAGGCTAAATCTTTGTATCTTGCGTGCCGAGTTCTAATTCAATACTCCTAACCCGTCCCAATTTACTAAAATACCCTTCCCATCGGTGATGGGATGTTACAATTCTCCCCTCCTAATACAAATTTCATCCTCGAAATTTCATATACGGTTTATCTGAAAGGTAGGGGAGTCTTTTCGATTAATACACTCTGTTTCCTATTGGTTTCACTACACGACCCAATTCTGTCAATGAACAGAGATCAAACAATCAATTACTCTTTTTCCATTTCTCAAACTTTCCATGATTTTACCGCTTTCTCATGATTATCTTAATTTATCACTTTCACTATCATCACTATCAATAACATATATATCGAATCCTAACACTATTTCCAATTCTGTTTATGAAACATTTTGTGAATCCGAATCATCTTTTAGGTTTTAGTCTAGCTTACCAATCCATAATGCTATTTAAACCACAATCACCTAGAGGCCCCTCATCACGAATTCAATTTCCCTTAACTACACCTTTATTTCCATCTAAGTACCTTTTTGGCCGAGGCCATACCCTTCAAAATATATCATTTATCGCTTATCAGATTTCGTTATTATCAAAACACAAATCTCATGATATTTGTAACCTCAATGTGAATCAATTCGATTCATTGTCACCATCTTAAATTCCTTAACCTTTCACTTTATTGCCTTGATCACATAATATAGGGATAACGACTCCTTTTTGGCAATAAGACCCCTTATACGCTTTTCGAATGGTGACACCAATATAATGATTGTCATGTCATAATCCCTTTGCACTATATATCAATCTCATATCGATGAAGTCCAAAATTATCAATTTCACATTTGTCTTTAGGGTCAAGCTCATTGATTAATCACACACGTCATCGTTCAATTTAACATATTATACCAGAATTGCTTTTCCACAATACTTTTACTAGAACATAACGCTTCGATTGTTTCTTATGCTTTCTCGAACCATTTACTGATAATCATTTGATTTCCCAGTCTAACCTTTCAATTACTCTGTCAATACACTCTTGCTAGTACAAAAAGCTTCGATTATTCCTTACATTTTTACTAACAGTTCCCGTAATAAGTATCACCCATATCTCTTAATCCGAACTATACCTATCACTTTCCTCACAATTGGAGTTAATTCCGTTCCTCAATCGGTTTACAATTTCTACATCCTCACTTCGGGTTTTGCCAATCCGCTTTGATGCACACCAACTTTAAAATTCCCATAGCTAATAATACTTTCTTTTGCCCCTTCTGTGTCAGTTCGACTATTAACACTCAATAATACACTAGATATGATAACCTTATTGCCCAAATTTTGATCTTCTACAATTGAATTTATTTATTTCTTTGTTCAATCCCTTGAATTGCATCATTGGCTTAGTTTGAATTAATCAGCCGTTGAATCTTTTCAAATCATTCAAATGCACGAAATAACTCAATCGGTATGGATTTGCATATTCATAGACATCTCCAAACTAGTTCTGTACGATTAATATCTCCAAGCTTTTAGGCCACACTCAATATAACAAAATTTAAATCATCAAGCATAATACCGCCCATGGATTCATATTTGTCCCAAGGTGCATAAAATCACTTTATACAATGTCAATAGATCACATCATAATCTTTAATGGAACACTTCAGTATAGATAGTAAATTCTCCAAATGTCTCCTTTATGATCATCAGTCATAACATTCACATGTTTTCCTCAAATATTCTTGTTAATTTACTAAAACCAGAAAATCTTTGACAATTTCTATATGCATCTAGCATTCCGTTAGTTCTAATAAATTCCCAATTCCATATACCCATATCTTTTGAACTTCCACATTTTATCAAAACCTATATCTTGATTAATTCTCCCAATATCCCATGTTCGCATACTAATCCATCCATTATTCATTCAATTAGGTTAAGATTCACTCTTTTGAGACTTGTATAACGACCAATTTCCTCAACTATCCCAATTTATCCATTTCTTATGCTTATATCCTCTTATGTTTATATCCATTATCCACTCCAAACACAATTGAGACATGTTCCTTTTCAGTAATACAATAAACTTATACCCATAGTTGACTCATATAACTCTTTCATAATCAAACGTCTCCAATGAGGAACAATTTCCTTATAATTTTCTCATCATAACATATTCTGCCACAAGGTCCTTCATTTCTCCACATAGCTCAATTTATTCACAATAAATCACTCACTGACTTAAATAAACAATCATTATATCGATCTCGTACTTTCAGAACATAATTACACAAAGTATACCCGAACTTTTAATCCCTCAAATTCGCAATTAATATTTCCTTAATATGCAGTACTTCTCTTAAATAATCAAAGTCATCTCATTAACGTGTACACTTTTTCAGTAACATATTTTATCTCTTACGATTGAGTCATAAAACTTTATCAATCAACTATTTTCCATCTCTATATATATATTAGTGCCTCTTAATATTTCATGAAGCTCAATCTCTGAAAGGCACTTAAACAATTTCTTTTCCTCTACTATCTTGCCATACATCACCATAATCATCACAGTCTATCTAACAATATATATCTCTATAATCCCATCAATTTGCCCGTTAATAGATCATCTTGCTAAGAATACCTTAATTGCATTTAATTCTCGATAACCATTCTCTTTTGGTACCAATTCTTAATCATGGGGACCTTACTATATTCATGTCCCTCATTTTATTCTCATGAAGCTCATTACCGATGCTAACATCTTTAACTCTCTCACTTCTTTCGAATTGATCATTTGAGCATTCTCTACCTTACTCTCACTCATTTTGAACTTGAACTACGGCATTATAATCGAGCTTCGTAATAGGTCATCGATTACCTCCTATATCATATTCACGTAAATTATTCATTTATGCTTGCTCGGTTCACCCATGATGGTAATCCCACTATCACATATACACTTACGGTGATCATATAATCTGAACTCAACAATCTTCCCATTTACACCGTCCTCGCTTGTGAGGATCATATACAATCTCAATTCATTCACAACTAATCATTATAAGCACTTTCATTTCTTATTCCAACTCATAAAGGATTTTTTTGACAAGACTTACGGCTAGTAAGTATCCATTAACTCATCAATTCTGAGGTAACATTTTCACTTAACATATGGCTCTCATAATCGGTGTGCATTTACTTAGGCGGATCAATTAAACCCGAACAACTTTTCATCTACCAATTTCATTGTCTTACATTTCAATCTTTTCATATTTCCTTTCAAATCAATATCACAGATATGAAATCATTTTGATTTTGTACTTCATGTATAATTTGACTCCAAATCACCAATCCTTATTTATAACTCTCATCACGGTAATCAATCCCAATTATAACTTTTCTATATCATAGAACACTTTATTTTCATTTACCTTATACACTGTAAATCTTACCATTGTCACATCTCTATTTTCCTCTATTAAGGATATTCCCGATATAACTCCAATATTGTACTTCACAATATACCGTCAATCTCAATACACTAAATATTAAATCATGCGATCAAGCGATACACTCTTTCCTATTTTGCGATATCCATTACTTCCTTTTCTCACATTCTAACACATTATCCTTTTTCTCACTTTTTCTAACCGCTAAAACGACTGAGACATACTTATGCATACGACCCATGTACTACACTGGGGATCAGTTGTCACTGTCTGCCGTGACATGACTTAAATACATACACCCTATGTTTCAGACTGTGCCCAGATATATTACGTACTACTGGGCTCTGATACCACCTAAATGTAACACCCCACTCCCGCAAGATCTGAACCCAACATCGACGGTGATATCCAGGTCCGTACCCCGCGAGGGTGGCGTGCTACATCACCTAGTAGAAAACTCAGTATAACCTTTTTTTTTAACACATACTCACACATATTATCGTGAATGCGGAAAACAATTTATATAAACAATTCAATGGCCTTGGGGCCCTGTTTACATTTACAATTTATTACAATCAATTGACTTTACAACTTGTCCAACTTAGTAATACAAAAGTCCAAGAATAGAAATACTAAGACAGACGCGAACTGATCCCTACCACTTCTCTGCTTCCTCAACCAACAGATGTCATACGCTCGTTGCCTAACGGGGTATTCTTCTAAGTCCTGAAAAATAGATGCAAATTTTGGGTGAGTTTTGCGAACTCAGTGAGAAACCATCATCGATGGTTCACTCAATTCATGCATGTTCAATCACTTACCAAATATCACATATGATCACGATTCACAAATGTAATCTCAAATAATACATACCATTACATTTCACAAATGTAAGGCGTATCACCTTTCATACAATCCAAATTCAATCATACCATATATGCAATGCACATGAGACCCTTTCCATTTTCATTACGTTGTTGTGGCGCTGGCTTGTCCCATGCGGGCACATTGCGTTGAGCGATGGCTCTCAAACATTGGGCTTGAAGCCTAATACATTGAGCACGAGGCTCAAATACGTTGGACTGAGGTCACTGCGTTGAGCTTAAAGCTCTCATATCGTTAGGCGTGATATGCCCCGATACGGTGGCTGCTCCGGTCCAACCGCCTTTATCGATCATGTCCTTATGCATGAATGCATATGTTCCAATTTCCATTTACAGTTATTTCTATCACTTACATTCAATGCCATTTCCTATTTCTTGGACCTTGGTCCGTATTTCAATCATATATTTTCCAATTTATTGCATCATACCATATCGCATTTAAAGTCACATCCAATGTATTGAACAGACAATTAACACTTCAACATCAATTTCTCATTTCCTCGGACCTTTGGTCCGAGATCTCAATATAAACATTCACACATTACACACAAAGTAGCACTTTGTTATCTCATTCTAAATATTTGACACCTATGGTCCAAATCAATCAAAATCAAACACACATAAACCCTCCATTATCTCCACATGGCATAATTGCAAAATCTTAAACACATAAGGTTGAGGAACCAACTAGGTTACTCACCTGCACTTCGAGCTAACATCTGGAAGTTTCGATAACGTCGGTAGATTGGCGCTCCAAATGTGCCTCTATAACAAACAGGAGGAAATCCGATCACTAATTATCCAATCCGAACTAATATAATGCACATGTAAGTGTATAATGCATGTTCATGAGATTTTCGCCCTAAATCCAAATTTTTCCATCATAAAATTCCATCAAAATTAGAAAACTATAGCCATGACAAGACTTTCAATTCGGACCCCGATCGGTCCAAAAATAAATAAAACAGTGACCATAGAACAATTTCCCGGGGCTACGTCAATTTCCCGTCTCAAAATTCCCAATTTTTCATAAAATGAAATTCAATATTTCACTAATCCGATGCCTCAAGAATCAGGTCAATCAGACGTCGGACGGAAAAGAAATTGACAAAAGAAACACCAAATAATCAAATAATAATAAATAATTAAAAAAATCAGATGGCCTCATCACTAGGGGGAGGCGTCGCCCTAGTGATGCCGTCTGATCCGGCGTCGTCGCTAGGGCGACGCGTCGCCCTAGTGACGCCGTTCAAACGAGCCTCGTCACTAGGGCGAGCCGTCGCCCTAGTGACCGGGCAATATACCATTCTCATTCCTTTTTTTTTCAGATTTCTAAACCAACTTTCAATACCCATAACTCTTAGTACACAAATCAGAAAAATACAAATTATACCTTGTTGGAAAGATAAAGAAACCCTCTACAATTCTCAAGAAGATCATAAAAATCAATCTCACCCCTAAGGGTGTCAAAAATCCCTTCAAAGCTACTGCCTACTCAAATCCCATTAAAACAGAACAGTACATTGCAAATTCCATAACTCTCTTATTCTTCAGCCAAAAATTACCACATAAATATGCTCAATAAGTTCACAATGTCATCTACAACTTTCATGAACAATCCAAAATCAAATTGCATAACCAACTAGGTCAAACAATTCGACAAAGAATATGTATACAGAAATTAACCAATCTGGTCAGTAATTTCCCAATCAGTATAACTCTTAGCACAAATGTCCAAAAATTCACTACCTTATATCCCTGAAAAGATAAGATCTCAAACTTAAATTTTCTTGAAGAACTCAAAATCCAATTCAATTTTTAACAATTTCAAAACTGTCATGCAAGTTACTGCCATGATCAGCAGTTCATAGCCTAATGCAGGTTCAATATTTACAAAATCATAACTCCCAAATTTGACCTCTAAAAATTACATGTCATATATCATTTTCAAGATACTTTCTTCCTCTGCATCTTTGCAGAAGATCACTCACACCAATTCAGTTCACATAATTTGCTAAAATTTCTTCCAATCCGCAAACTCACAAACTCAATACTTAGGCTAGGTTTCATCAAAATGCTCAAAACTAGTCAATAGTAATCAGTTCATATCTCCCAATATACAACTCGAAAATTAGCAAAATCAGTGGCAATGGAAAGCTAACTCAATATTCTACAACTTTCATGAAGACCATTTTCACAAATTCCATCTCAATTAATTTAGAAAAATCATCAAAGTAATCAGGTCATATATGCGGGTACTGTTCATAGACCCTACAAACAAAAACTTCCCATGCAAAGATTCACCCTTCTAATATTACAATTTAACAACACCTATTTCACACAAATTTGAAGCCAACATCCCAAAGTTTAATTGGGCACAAACCTCACCTCATTTACACACCTACACAATTAGTTATGATCAAAACATTACAATAGGTCAAACTCACATTTTCAGCTATACTATACAATTCCTCTTCCTATCATGCCAATTGAACTTCTAACACCATATGCATTTCAATAAAGCATAAAAATCAGTATTCCTAACATTCATACATTCACTAGGGCTAACATTCACGAATTGGCAACACTCAATTCTTCATTTTTAAGTAAAAAATCAATCATCAATATGTAATCAAAATCAAGTTAAAAACACTCATTCCTACTACTTCATCAAATCTTACTTCAACCTAACTTTATACCCATCATTTCCACCTATAAGTTTCATTAAATTCATGCATCAATACTCATAATAAATGCACCATAACTCCAATTAAATACATCTAACAACCATGATTCAATACTACATAATTAAAGCTTAATTAAAAATTAACTTCAAACCTTACCTACTTAAACTTCCAATCTTCACTTCCTTTCAAATCTTTGCTTCCTACCTTCTCTAACAACTTCTCCTAACACCAAGCAAGGGCAAGCTCTCCATGGCAAGAAAATAACTTGATTTCATGAAGGAGCTCTTAAGGTTTGGAGGGAGGTTTGAGAGAGGAAGAAGAAAATCGATGGTGAGAGGAACAAATGAAGAAGGTTTTCGGATGGTTGCAAAAGAAAGCAAGGCAACTTGACTTTTCATGCTTTAATTCAATGAATTTCGGATGGAGATGGAAAAAAACAAGGCATTTGGTCTTTTATTCAATGAGTTCCCGTAATATACAAGCTAACCATTCATTCTAAGGTGCGACACTTGGCAATTTAAAAGAAGAAAAGACAAAATGAGTTAATCTCAATTAATTAAGCACTAATCCCACTTAAGCTCTAAACATGGCACTAACATAATTCCCACAATTATTTATTCACTAATCTCATGCCATTAGGCAATCCCTTTTCAATACAAAAAGCCTCACTCGGTTAGTCAGTTGGAATTTTCCGATCCGGGCAAGAACCCCAAAAAATTCCAGAAAATTTTTCATAAATTCCTAAAAATGGGAAACAATTTATGACGCACTCCAAATAATTTTCCAAATACTATTATCCCATAAATTTCACAAAAGGTCTCAATTTGAAACCTAAGCCGGAAAATGTCATGAATGCATGTTACCATGTGCATATGCAAAACAATCATCAGTCATAGAGGCTAAATGTTGTATGCGCATGCCGAGTTCTAATTCAATACTCCTAACCCGTCCCAATTTACTAAAATACCCTTCCCATCGGTGATGGGATGTTACAATTCTCCCCTCCTAATACAAATTTCATCCTCGAAATTTCATATACGGTTTATCTGAAAGGCAGGGGAGTCTTTTCGATTAATACACTCTGTTTCCTATTGGTTTCACTACACGACCCAATTCTGTCAATGAACAGAGATCAAACAATCAATTACTCTTTTTCCCTTTCTCAAACTTTCCATGATTTTACTGCTTTCTCATGATTATGCGCAATTTATCACTTTCACTATCATCACTATCAATAACATATATATCAAATCCTAACACTATTTCCAATTCTGTTTATGAAACATTTTGTGAATCCGAATCATCTTTTAGGTTTTAGTCTAGCTTACCAATCCATAATGTTATTTACACCACAATCACCTAGAGGCCCCTCATCACGAATTCAATTTCCCTTAACTACACCTTTATTTCCATCTAAGTACCTTTTTGGCCGAGGCCATACCCTTCAAAATATTTCATTTATCGCTTATTAGATTTCGTTATTATCAAAACACAAATCTCATGATATTTGTAACCTCAGTGTGAATCAATTCGATTCATTGTCACCATCTTAAATTCCTTAACCTTTCACTTTATTGCCTTGATCACATAATATAGGGATAACGACTCCTTTTTGGCAATAAGACCCCTTATACGCTTTTCGAATGGTGACACCAATATAATGATTGTCATGCCATAATCCCTTTGCACTATATATCAATCTCATATCCCAATGAAGTCCAAAATTATCAATTTCACATTTGTCTTTAGGAGTCAAGCCTGTTGATTAATCACACACGTCATCGTTCAATTTAACAGATTATACCAGCAATTGCTTTTCCACAATACTTTTACTAGAACATAACGCTTCGATTGTTTCTTATGCTTTCTCGAACCATTTACTGATAATCATTTGATTTCCCAGTCTAACCTTTCAATTACTCTGTCAATACACTCTTGCTAGTACAAAAAGCTTCGATTATTCCTTACATTTTCACTAACAGTTCCCGTAATAAGTATCACTCAAATCTCTTAATCCGAACTATACCTATCACTTTCCTCACAATTGGAGTTAATTCTCGTTCCTCAATACAGTTTACAATTTCTACATCCTCACTTCGGGTTTTGCCAATCCGCTTTGATGCACACCAACTTTAAAATTCCCATAGCTAATAATACTTTCTTTTGCCCCTTCTGTGTCAGTTCGACTATTAACACTCAATAATACACTAGATATGATAACCTTATTGCCCAAATTTTGATCTTCTGCAATTGAATTTATTTATTTCTTTGTTCAATCCCTTGAATTGCATCATTGGCTTAGTTTGAATTAATCAGCCGTTGAATCCTTTTCAAATCATTCAAATGCACGAAATAACTCAATCGGTATGGATTTGCATATTCATAGACATCTCCAAACTAGTTACATGCGATTAATATCTCCAAGCTTTTAGGCCACACTCAATATAACAAAATTTAAATCATCAAGCATAATACCGCCCATGGATTCATATTTGTCCCAAGGTGCATAAAATCACTTTATACAATGTCAATAGATCACATCATAATCTTTAATGGAACACTTCAGTATAGATAGTAAATTCTCCAAATGTCTCCTTTATGATCATCAGTCATAACATTCACATGTTTTCCTCAAATATTCTTGTTAATTTACTAAAACCAGAAAATCTTTGACAATTTCTATATGCATCTAGCATTCCGTTAGTTCTAATAAATTCCCAATTCCACATACCCATATCTTTTGAACTTCCACATTTTATCAAAACCTATATCTTGATTAATTCTCCCAATATCCCATGTTCGCATACTAATCCATCCATTATTCATTCAATTAGGTTAAGATTCACTCTTTTGAGACTTGTATAACGACCAATTTCCTCAACTATCCCAATTTATCCATTTCTTATGCTTATATCCTCTTATGTTTATATCCATTATCCACTCCAAACACAATTGAGACATGTTCCTTTTCAGTAATACAATAAACTTATACCCATAGTTGACTCATATAACTCTTTCATAATCAAACGTCTCCAATGAGGAACAATTTCCTTATAATTTTCTCATCATAACATATTCTGCCACAAGGTCCTTCATTTCTCCACATAGCTCAATTTATTCACAATAAATCACTCACTGACTTAAATAAACAATCATTATATCGATCTCGTACTTTCAGAACATAATTACACAAAGTATACCCGAACTTTTAATCCCCTCAAATTCGCAATTAATATTTCCTTAATATGCGTTACTTCTCTTACATAATCAAAGTCATCTCATTAACGTGTACACTTTTTCAGGTAGCATATTTTATCTCTTACGATTGAGTCATAAAACTTTATCAATCAACTATTTTCCATCTCTATATATATATTAGTGCCTCTTAATATTTCATGAAGCTCAATCTCTGAAAGGCACTTAAACAATTTCTTTTCCTCTACTATCTTGCCATACATCACCATAATCATCACAGTCTATCTAACAATATATATCTCTATAATCCCATCAATTTGCCCGTTAATAGATCATACTGCTAAGAATACCTTAATTGCATTTAATTCTCGATAACCATTCTCTTTTTGGTACCAATTCTTAATCATGGGGACCTTACTATATTCATGTCCCTCATTTTATTCTCGCAAGCTCATTACCGATGCTAACATCTTTAACTCTCTCACTTCTTTCGCAATTGATCATTTTGAGCATTCTCCTACCTTACTCTCACTCATTTTGAACTTGAGCTACCGGCATTATAATCGGAGCTTACGTAATAGGTCATCGATTACCTCCTATATCATATTCACGTAAATTATTCATTTATGCTTGCTCAGTTCACCCATGATGGTAATCCCATTATCACATATACACTTACAGTGATCATATAATCTGAACTCAACAATCTTCCCATTTACACCCGTCCTCGCTTGTGAGGATCATATACAATCTCAATTCATTCACAACTAATCATTATAAGCCCTTTCATTTCTTATTCCAACTCATAAAGGATTTTTTTTTTGACAAGACTTCTGGCTAGCAAGTATCCATTAACTCATCAATTCTGAGGTAACATTTTCACTTAACATATGGCTCTCATAATCGGTGTGCATTTACTTAGGCGGATCAATTAAACCCAACAACTTTTTCATCTACCAATTTCATTGTCTTACATTTCAATCTTTTCATATTTCCTTTTCAAATCAATATCACAGATATGAAATCATTTTGATTTTGTACTTCATGTATAATTTGACTCCAAATCACCAATCCTTATTTATAACTCTCATCACGGTAATCAATCCCAATTATAACTTTTCTATATCATAGAACACTTTATTTTCATTTACCTTATACATCGTAAATCTTACCATTGTCACATCTCTATTTTCCTCTATTAAGGATATTCCCAATATAACTCCAATATTGTACTTCACAATATACCCGCAATCTCAATACACTAAATATTAAATCATGTCGATCAAGCGATACACTCGTTCCTATTTTGCGATATCCATTACTTCCTTTTCTCACATTCTAACACATTATCCTTTTTCTCACTTTTTCTAACCGCTAAAACGACTGAGACATACTTATGCATACGACCCATGTACTACATGGGATCGGTTGTCCTTGTCTGCGTGACATGACTTAAATACATACACCCTATGTTTCGGACTGTGCCCAGATATATTACGTACAACTGGGCTCTGATACCACCTAAATGTAACACCCCACTCCCGCAAGACCTGAACCCGACATCGACGGTGATATCCAGGTCCGTACCCCGCGAGGGTGGCGTGCTACATCACCTAGTAGAAAACTCAGTATAACCTTTTTTTTAACACATACTCACACATATTATCGTGAATGCGGAAAACAATTTATATAACCAATTCAATGGCCTTGGGGCCCTGTTTACATTTACAATTTATTACAATCAATTGACTTTACAACTTGTCCAACTTAGTAATACAAAAGTCCAAGAATAGAAATACTAAGACAGACGCTTGACCGATCCCGACCACTTCTCGCTTCCTCAACCAGCGGATGTCATCGCCTGCGTGCCTAACGGGTATTCTTCTAAGTCTGAAAATAGATGCAAATTTTGGGTGAGTTTTGCGAACTCAGTGAGAAACCATCATCGATGGTTCACTCAATTCATGCATGTTCAATTAGCTTACCAAATATCACATACGATCACGATTCACAAATGTAATCTCAAATAATACATACCATTACATTTCACAAATGTAAGGCGTATCACCTTTCATACAATCCAAATTCAATCATACCATATATGCAATGCACATGAGACCCTTTCCATTTTCATTACGTTGTTGTGACGGCGCTGGCTTGTCCCAATGAATTGGCACATTGCGTTGAGCGGTGGCTCAAACATTGGGCTTAAAGCCTAATACATTGAGCCCGAGGCTCAATACGTTGGACACGAGGTCTGTGCGTTGAGCTTAAAGCTCTCATATCGTTGGGCATGATATGCCCCGATACTGGCTGCTCCGGTCCACAATGCCTTTATCGATCATGTCCTTATGCATGAATGCATATGTTCCAATTTCCATTTACGCTTATTTCTATCACTTACATTCAATGCCATTTCCTATTTCTTGGACCTTCGATCCGTATTTCAATCATATATTTTCCAATTTATTGCATCATACCATATCGCATTTAAAAGTCACATCCAATGTATTGAAACAGACAATTAACACTTCAACATCAATTTCTCATTTCCTCGGACCTTTGGTCCGAGATCTCCAATATAAACATTCACACACAGTTACACACAAGTAGCGCCGTTATCTCATTCTAAATATTTGGACACCTATGGTCGAAATCAATCAAAATCAAACACACATAAACCCTCCATTATCTCCACATGGCATAATTGCAAAATCTTAAACACATAAGGTTGAGGAACCAACTAGGTTACTCACCTGTACTTCCGAGCTAACATCTGGAAGTTTCAGTAACGTCGGTAGATCGACGCTCCAAATGTGCCTCTATAACAAACAGGGAGGAAATCCGATCACTAATTATCCAATCCGAACTAATATAATGCACATGTAAGTGTATAATGCATGTTCATGAGATTTTCGGCCCTAAATCCAAATTTTTCCCATCATAAAAATTCCATCAAAAATTAGAAAACTATAGCCACTGACAGCACTCAATTCGGACCCGATCGGTCCAAAATAAATAAAGCATGACCATAGAACAATTTCCGGGCTACGTCAATTTCCCGTCTCAAAATTCCCAATTTTTCATAAAATGAAATTCAATATTTCACTAATCCGATGCCTCAAGAATCAGGTCAATCAGACGTCGGACGGAAAAGAAATTGACAAAAGAAACACCAAATAATCAAATAATAATAAATAATTAAAAAATCGATGGCCTCATCACTGGGGGGCGTCGCCCTAGTGATGCCGTCTGATCCGGCGTCGTCGCTAGGGCGACGCGTAGCCCTAGTGACGCCGTTCAAACGAGCCTCGTCACTAGGGCGAGCCGTCGCCCTAGTGACCGGGCAATATACCATTCTCATTCCTTTTTTTTCAGATTTCTAAACCAACTTTCAATACCCATAACTCTTAGCACACAAATCAGAAAATAACAAATTACACCTTGTTGGAAAGATAAAGAAACCCTCTACAATTCTCAAGAAGATCATAAAAATCAATCTCACCCCTAAGGGTGTCAAAAATCCCTTCAAAGCTACTGCCTACTCAAATCCCATTAAAACAGAACAGTACATTGCAAATTCCATAACTCTCTGATTCTTCAGCCAAAAATTACCACATAAATATGCTCAATAAGTTCACAATGTCATCTACAACTTTCATGAACAACCCAAAATCAAATTGCATAACCAACTAGGTCAAACAATTCGACAAAGAATATGTATACAGAAATTAACCAATCTGGTCAGTAATTTCCCAATCAGTATAACTCTTAGCACAAATGTCCAAAAATTCACTACCTTATATCCCTGAAAAGATAAGATCTCAAACTTAAATTTACTTGAAGAACTCAAAATCCAATTCAATTTTTAACAATTTCAAAACTGTCATGCAAGTTACTGCCATGATCAGCAGTTCATAGCCTAATGCAGGTTCAATATTTACAAAATCATAACTCCCAAATTTGACCTCTAAAAATTACATGTCATATATCATTTTCAAGATACTTTCTTCCTCTGCATCTTTGCAGAAGATCACTCACATCAATTCAGTTCACATAATTTGCTAAAATTTCTTCCAATCCGCAAACTCACAAACTCAATACTTAGGCTAGGTTTCATCAAAATGCTCAAAACCAGTCAATAGTAATCAGTTCATATCTCCCAATATACAACTTGAAAATTAGCAAAATCAGTGGCAATGGAAAGCTAACTCAATATTATACAACTTTCATGAAGACCATTTTCCCAAATTCCATCTCAATTAATTTAGAAAAATCATCAAAGTAATCAGGTCATATATGCGGGTACTGTTCACAGACCCTACAAACAAAAACTTCCCATGCAAAGATTCACCCTTCTAATATTACAATTTAACAACACCTATTTCACACAAATTTGAAGCCAACATCCCAAAGTTTAATTGGGCACAAACCTCACCTCATTTACACACCTACACAATTAGTTATGATCAAAACATTACAATAGGTCAAACTCACATTTTCAGCTATACTATACAATTCCTCTTCCTATCATGCCAATTGAACTTCTAACACCATATGCATTTCAATAAAGCATAAAAATCAGTATTCTAACATTCATACATTCACTAGGGCTAACATTCACGAATTGGCAACACTCAATTCTTCATTTTAAGTAAAAATCAATCATCAATATGTAATCAAAATCAAGTTAAAACACTCATTCCTACTACTTCATCAAATCTTACTTCAACCTAACTTTATACCCATCATTTCCACCTATAAGTTTCATTAAATTCATGCATCAATACTCATAATAAATGCACCATAACTCCAATTAAATACATCTAACAACCATGATTCAATACTACATAATTAAAGCTTAATTAAAATTAACTTCAAACCTTACCTACTTAAACTTCCAATCTTCACTTCCTTTCAAATCTTTGCTTCCTACCTTCTCTAACAACTTCTCCTAACACCAAGCAAGGGCAAGCTCTCCATGGCAAGAAAATAACTTGATTTCATGAAGGAGCTCTTAAGGTTTGGAGGAGGTTTGAGAGAGGAAGAAGAAAATCGATGGTGAGAGGAACAAATGAAGAAGGTTTTGGATGGTTGCAAAAGAAAGCAAGGCAACTTGACTTTTCATGCTTTAATTCAATGAATTTCGGATGGAGAAGGAAAAAAACAAGGCATTTGGTCTTTTATTCAATGAGTTCCCGTAATATACAAGCTAACCATTCATTCTAAGGTGCGACACTTGGCAATTTAAAAGAAGAAAAGACAAAATGAGTTAATCTCAATTAATTAAGCACTAATCCCACTTAAGCTCTAAACATGGCACTAACATAATTCCCACAATTATTTATTCACTAATCTCATGCCATTAGGCAATCCCTTTTCAATACAAAAAGCCTCACTCGGTTAGTCAGTTGGAATTTTCCGATCCGGGCAAGAACCCCAAAAATTCGAGAAAATTTTCATAAATTCTAAAATGGGAAACAATTTATGGCGACTCTCAAATAATTTTCCAAATACTATTATCCCATAAATTTCACAAAAGGTCTCAATTTGAAACCTAAGCCGGAAAATGTCATGAATGCATGTTACCATGTGCATATGCAAAATAATCATCAGTCATAGAGGCTAAATGTTGTATGCGCATGCCGAGTTCTAATTCAATACTCCTAACCCGTCCCAATTTACTAAAATACCCTTCCCATCGGTGATGGGATGTTACAATTCTCCCCTCCTAATACAAATTTCATCCTCGAAATTTCATATACGGTTTATCTGAAAGGCAGGGGAGTCTTTTCGATTAATACACTCTGTTTCCTATTGGTTTCACTACACGACCCAATTCTGTCAATGAACAGAGATCAAACAATCAATTACTCTTTTTCCCTTTCTCAAACTTTCCATGATTTTACTGCTTTCTCATGATTATGCGCAATTTATCACTTTCACTATCATCACTATCAATAACATATATATCGAATCCTAACACTATTTCCAATTCTGTTTATGAAACATTTTGTGAATCCGAATCATCTTTTAGGTTTTAGTCTAGCTTACCAATCCATAATGTTATTTACACCACAATCACCTAGAGGCCCCTCATCACGAATTCAATTTCCCTTAACTACACCTTTATTTCCATCTAAGTACCTTTTTGGCCGAGGCCATACCCTTCAAAATATTTCATTTATCGCTTATCAGATTTCGTTATTATCAAAACACAAATCTCATGATATTTGTAACCTCAGTGTGAATCAATTCGATTCATTGTCACCATCTTAAATTCCTTAACCTTTCACTTTATTGCCTTGATCACATAATATAGGGATAACGACTCCTTTTTGGCAATAAGACCCCTTATACGCTTTTCGAATGGTGACACCAATATAATGATTGTCATGCCATAATCCCTTTGCACTATATATCAATCTCATATCCCAATGAAGTCCAAAATTATCAATTTCACATTTGTCTTTAGGAGTCAAGCCTGTTGATTAATCACACACGTCATCGTTCAATTTAACAGATTATACCAGCAATTGCTTTTCCACAATACTTTTACTAGAACATAACGCTTCGATTGTTTCTTATGCTTTCTCGAACCATTTACTGATAATCATTTGATTTCCCAGTCTAACCTTTCAATTACTCTGTCAATACACTCTTGCTAGTACAAAAAGCTTCGATTATTCCTTACATTTTCACTAACAGTTCCCGTAATAAGTATCACCCATATCTCTTAATCCGAACTATACCTATCACTTTCCTCACAATTGGAGTTAATTCTCGTTCCTCAATACAGTTTACAATTTCTACATCCTCACTTCGGGTTTTGCCAATCCGCTTTGATGCACACCAACTTTAAAATTCCCACAGCTAATAATACTTTCTTTTGCCCCTTCTGTGTCAGTTCGACTATTAACACTCAATAATACACTAGATATGATAACCTTATTGCCCAAATTTTGATCTTCTGCAATTGAATTTATTTATTTCTTTGTTCAATCCCTTGAATTGCATCATTGGCTTAGTTTGAATTAATCAGCCGTTGAATCCTTTTCAAATCATTCAAATGCGAAATAACTCAATCGGTATGGATTTGCATATTCATAGACATCTCCAAACTAGTTACATGCGATTAATATCTCCAAGCTTTTAGGCCACACTCAATATAACAAAATTTAAATCATCAAGCATAATACCGCCCATGGATTCATATTTGTCCCAAGGTGCATAAAATCACTTTATACAATGTCAATAGATCACATCATAATCTTTAATGGAACACTTCAGTATAGATAGTAAATTCTCCAAATGTCTCCTTTATGATCATCAGTCATAACATTCACATGTTTTCCTCGAATATTCTTGTTAATTTACTAAAACCGGAAAATCTTTGACAATTTCTATATGCATCTAGCATTCCGTTAGTTCTAATAAATTCCCAATTCCACATACCCATATCTTTTGAACTTCCACATTTTATCAAAACCTATATCTTGATTAATTCTCCCAATATCCCATGTTCGCATACTAATCCATCCATTATTCATTCAATTAGGTTAAGATTCACTCTTATGAGACTTGTATAACGACCAATTTCCTCAACTATCCCAATTTATCCATTTCTTATGCTTATATCCTCTTATGTTTATATCCATTATCCACTCCAAACACAATTGAGACATGTTCCTTTTCAGAATACAATAAACTTATACCCATAGTTGACTCATATAACTCTTTCATAATCAAGCGTCTCCAATGAGGAACAATTTCCTTATAATTTTCTCATCATAACATATTACGCCACAAGGTCCTTCATTTCTCCACATAGCTCAATTTATTCACAATAAATCACTCACCGACTTAAATAAACAATCATTATATCGATCTCGTACTTTCGAACATAATTACACAAAGTATACCCGAACTTTTAATCCCTCAAATTCATGATTAATATTTCCTTAATATGCGTACTTCTCTTACATAATCAAAGTCATCTCATTAACGTGTACACTTTTTCAGTAGCATATTTTATCTCTTACGATTGAGTCATAAAACTTTATCAATCAACTATTTTCCATCTCTATATATATATTAGTGCCTCTTAATATTTCATGAAGCTCAATCTCTGAAAGGCACTTAAACAATTTCTTTTCCTCTACTATCTTGCCATACATCACCACAATCATCACAGTCTATCTAACAATATATATCTCTATAATCCCATCAATTTGCCCGTTAATAGATCATCTTGCTAAGAATACCTTAATTGCATTTAATTCTCGATAACCATTCTCTTTTTGGTACCAATTCTTAATCATGGGGACCTTACTATATTCATGTCCCTCATTTTATTCTCGCAAGCTCATTACCGATGCTAACATCTTTAACTCTCTCACTTCTTTCGCAATTGATCATTTTGAGCATTCTCCTGCCTTACTCTCACTCATTTTGAACTTGAGCTACGGCATTATAATCAGACTTACGTAATAGGTCACCGATTACCTCCTATATCATATTCACGTAAATTATTCATTTATGCTTGCTCAGTTCACCCATGATGGTAATCCCACTATCACATATACACTTACAGTGATCATATAATCTGAACTCAACAATCTTCCCATTTACACCCTTCCTCGCTTGTGAGGATCATATACAATCTCAATTCATTCACAACTAATCATTATAAGCACTTTCATTTCTTATTCCAACTCATAAAGGATTTTTTTTTGACAAGACTTACGGCTAGCAAGTATCCATTAACTCATCAATTCTGAGGTAACATTTTCACTTAACATATGGCTCTCATAATCGGTGTGCATTTACTTAGGCGGATCAATTAAACCCGAACAACTTTTCATCTACCAATTTCATTGTCTTACATTTCAATCTTTTCATATTTCCTTTCAAATCAATATCACAGATATGAAATCATTTTGATTTTGTACTTCATGTATAATTTGACTCCAAATCACCAATCCTTATTTATAACTCTCATCACGGTAATCAATCCCAATTATAACTTTTCTATATCATAGAACACTTTATTTTCATTTACCTTATACACTGTAAATCTTACCATTGTCACATCTCTATTTTCCTCTATTAAGGATATTCCCAATATAACTCCAATATTGTACTTCACAATATACCGTCAATCTCAATACACTAAATATTAGTCTGCATGCGATCAAGCGATACACTCGTTCCTATTTTGCGATATCCATTACTTCCTTTTCTCACATTCTAACACATTATCCTTTTCTCACTTTTCTAACCGCTAAAGCAGTGAGACATACTTATGCATCGACCCATGTACTACTGGGGGATCGGTTGTCACTTGTCTGCCGTGACATGACTTAAATACATACACCTATGTTTGATGTGCCCGGATACATTACGTACTCTTGGGCTCGATACCACCTAAATGTAACACCCCACTCCGTAAGACTGAACCCGACATCGACGGTGATATCCAGTCCGTACCCATGAGGGTGGCGTGCTACATCACCTAGTAGAAAACTTCAAGATAACCTTTTTTTAACACATACTCACACATATTATCGTGAATGCGGAAAACAATTTATATAAACAATTCAATGGCCTTGGGGCCTGTTTACATTACAATTTATTACAATCAATTGACTTTACAACTTGTCCAACTTAGTAATACAAAGTCGAAGAATAGAAATACTAAGGCAGGCCTTGAACTGCTCCCGACCACTTCTGCCTTCCTCGACCAGCAGATGTCATCGCCTGGTTGCCTAACGGGTATTCTTCTAAGTCTGAAAATAGATGCAAATTTTGGGTGAGTTTTGCGAACTCGGTGAAAACCATCATCGATGGTTCACTCAATTCATGCATGTTCAATCGACTTACCAAATATCACATCGATCACGATTCACAAATGTAATCTCAAATAATACATACCATTACATTTCACAAATGTAAGGCGTATCACCTTTCATACAATCCAAATTCAATCATACCATATATGCAATGCACATGAGACCCTTTCCATTTTCATTACGTTGTTGTGACCGGCGCTGGCTTGTCGATGCGGGCACATTCGTTGAGCGATGGCTCGAAACATTGGGCTTGAAGCCTAATACATTGAGCTGAGGCTCTGAATACGTTGGACACGAGGTCTGTCGTTGAGCTTAAAGCTCTCATATCGTTAGGCGTGATATGCCCCGATCGGTGGTGCTCGGTCCTGTTGCCTTTATCGATCATGTCCTTATGCATGAATGCATATGTTCCAATTTCCATTTACGTTATTTCTATCACTTACATTCAATGCCATTTCCTATTTCTTGGACCTTCGGTCCGTATTTAAATCATATATTTTCCAATTTATTGCATCATATCATATCGCATTTAAAGTCACATCCAATGTATTGAAACAGACAATTAACACTTGACATCAATTTCTCATTTCCTCGGACCTTTGGTCCGAGATCTCAATATAAACATTCACACAGATTACACACAAGTTGGTCCGAGATCTCCAATATAAACATTCACACACGATTACACACAGTAGCACTTCGTTATCTCATTCCAAATATTTCAGACACCTATGGTCCGAAATCAATCAAAATCAAACACACATAAACCCTCCATTATCTCCACATGGCATAATTGCAAAATCTTAAACACATAAGGTTGAGGAACCAACTAGGTTACTCACCTGTACTTCCAAGCTAACATCTGGAAGTTTCGATAACGTCGGTGATCGGCGCTCCAAATGTGCCTCTATAACAAGCAGAGAGAAATCCGATCACTAATTATCCAATCCGAACTAATATAATGCACATGTAAGTGTATAATGCATGTTCATGAGATTTTCGCCCTAAATCCAAATTTTCCCATCATAAAATTCCATCAAAATTAGAAAACTATAGCCACCGACAAGACTCAATTCGGACCCCGATCGGTCGAAAATAAATAAAGCAGTGACCATAGAACAATTTCCGGGGCTCGTCAATTTCCGTCTCAAAATTCCCAATTTTTCATAAAATGAAATTCAATATTTCACTAATCCGATGCCTCAAGAATCAGGTCAATCGGGCGTCGGACGGAAAAGAAATTGACAAAGAAACACCAAATAATCAAATAATAATAAATAATTAAAAAATCAGATGGCCTCGTCACTAGGGGAGGCGTCGCCCTAGTGATGCCGTCTGATCCGGCGTCGTCGCTAGGGCGACGCGTAAGCCTAATGACGCCGTTCAAGCGAGCCTCGTCACTAAAGCGAAGCGTCATCCACTAGTGACCGGCAATATACCATTCTCATTGCTTTTTTTCAGATTTCTAAACCAACTTTCAATACCCATAACTCTTAGCACACAAATCAGAAAATACAAATTATACCTTGTTGGAAAGATAAAGAAACCCTCTACAATTCTCAAGAAGATCATAAAATCAATCTCACCCTAAGGGTGTCAAAATCCTTCAAAGCTACTGCCTACTCAAATCCCATTAAAACAGAACAGTACATTGCAAATTCCATAACTCTCTGATTCTTCAGCCAAAAATTACCACATAAATATGCTCAATAAGTTCACAATGTCATCTACAACTTTCATGAACAACCCAAAATCAAATTCCATAACCAACTAGGTCAAACAATTCGACAAAGAATATGTATACAGAAATTAACCAATCTGGTCAGTAATTTCCCAATCAGTATAACTCTTAGCACAAATGTCAAAAAATTCACTACCTTATATCCCTGAAAAGATAAGATCTCAAACTTAAATTTTCATGAAGAACTCAAAATCCAATTCAATTTTTAACAATTTCAAAACTGTCATGCAAGTTACTGCCATGATCAGCAGTTCATAGCCTAATGCAGGTTCAATATTTACAAAATCATAACTCCCAAATTTGACCTCTAAAAATTACATGTCATATATCATTTTCAAGATACTTTCTTCCTCTGCAACTTTGCAGAAGATCACTCACACCAATTCAGTTCACATAATTTGCTAAAATTTCTTCCAATCCGCAAACTCACAAACTCAATACTTAGGCTAGGTTTCATCAAAATGCTCAAAACCAGTCAATAGTAATCAGTTCATATCTCCCAATATACAACTCGAAAATTAGCAAAATCAGTGGAAATGGAAAGCTAACTCAATATTCTACAACTTTCATGAATACCATTTTCCCAAATTCCATCTCAATTAATTTAGAAAAATCATCAAAGTAATCAGGTCATATATGCGGGTACTGTTCACAGACCCTACAAACAAAAACTTCCCATGCAAAGATTCACCCTTCTAATATTACAATTTAACAACACCTATTTCACACAAATTTGAAGCCAACATCCCAAAGTTTAATTGGGCACAAACCTCACCTCATTTACACACCTACACAATTAGTTATGATCAAAACATTACAATAGGTCAAACTCACATTTTCAGCTATACTATACAATTCCTCTTCCTATCATGCCAATTGAACTTCTAACACCATATGCATTTCAATAAAGCATAAAAATCAGTATTCCTAACATTCATACATTCACTAGGGCTAACATTCACGAATTGGCAACACTCAATTCTTCATTTTTAAGTAAAAAATCAATCATCAATATGTAATCAAAATCAAGTTAAAAACACTCATTCCTACTACTTCATCAAATCTTACTTCAACCTAACTTTATACCCATCATTTCCACCTATAAGTTTCATTAAATTCATGCATCAATACTCATAATAAATGCACCATAACTCCAATTAAATACATCTAACAACCATGATTCAATACTACATAATTAAAGCTTAATTAAAAATTAACTTCAAACCTTACCTACTTAAACTTCCAATCTTCACTTCCTTTCAAATCTTTGCTTCCTACCTTCTCTAACAACTTCTCCTAACACCAAGCAAGGGCAAGCTCTCCATGGCAAGAAAATAACTTGATTTCATGAAGGAGCTCTTAAGGTTTGGAGGGAGGTTTGAGAGAGGAAGAAGAAAATCGATGGTGAGAGGAACAAATGAAGAAGGTTTTCGGATGGTTGCAAAAGAAAGCAAGGCAACTTGACTTTTCATGCTTTAATTCAATGAATTTCGGATGGAGATGGAAAAAAACAAGGCATTTGGTCTTTTATTCAATGAGTTCCCGTAATATACAAGCTAACCATTCATTCTAAGGTGCGACACTTGGCAATTTAAAAGAAGAAAAGACAAAATGAGTTAATCTCAATTAATTAAGCACTAATCCCACTTAAGCTCTAAACATGGCACTAACATAATTCCCACAATTATTTATTCACTAATCTCATGCCATTAGGCAATCCCTTTTCAATACAAAAAGCCTCACTCGGTTAGTCAGTTGGAATTTTCCGATCCGGCAAGAACCCCAAAAATTCGAAAAATTTTCATAAATTCCTAAAATGGGAAACAATTTATGGCGCACTCAAATAATTTTCCAAATACTATTATCCCATAAATTTCACAAAGGTCTCAATTTGAAACCTAAGCGGAAAATGTCATGAATGCATGTTACCATGTGCATATGCAAAATAATCATCGGTCATAGAGGCTAAATGTTGTATCGCGTGCCGAGTTCTAATTCAATACTCCTAACCCGTCCCAATTTACTAAATACCCTTCCCATCGGTGATGGGATGTTACAATTCTCCCTCCTAATACAAATTTCATCCTCGAAATTTCATATCGGTTTATCTGAAAGGCGGGAGTCTTTTGATTAATACACTCTGTTTCCTATTGGTTTCACTACGACCCAATTACATCAATGAGCGGAGATCAAACAATCAATTACTCTTTTCCTTTCTCAAACTTTCCATGATTTTACCGCTTTCTCATGATTATCGCAATTTATCACTTTCACTATCATCACTATCAATAACATATATATCGAATCCTAACACTATTTCCAATTACATTTATGAAACATTTTGTGAATCCGAATCATCTTTTAGGTTTTAGTCTAGCTTACCAATCCATAATGTTATTTACACCACAATCACTAGAGGCCCTCATCACGAATTCAATTTCCCTTAACTACACCTTTATTTCCATCTAAGTACCTTTTTGGCCGAGGCCATACCCTTCAAAATATTTCATTTATCGCTTATCAGATTTCGTTATTATCAAAACACAAATCTCATGATATTTGTAACCTCAGTGTGAATCAATTCGATTCATTGTCACCATCTTAAATTCCTTAACCTTTCACTTTATTGCCTTGATCACATAATATAGGGATAACGACTCCTTTTTGGCAATAAGACCCCTTATACGCTTTTCGAATGGTGACACCAATATAATGATTGTCATGCCATAATCCCTTTGCACTATATATCAATCTCATCCCGATGAAGTCCAAAATTATCAATTTCACATTTGTCTTTAGAGTCAAGCACGTTGATTAATCACACGTCATCGTTCAATTTAACAGATTATACCAGCAATTGCTTTTCCACAATACTTTTACTAGAACATAGCGCTTGATTGTTTCTTATGCTTTCTCGAACCATTTATGATAATCATTTGATTTCCCGATCTAACCTTTCAATTACTCTGTCAATACACTCTTGCTAGTACAAAAGCTTGATTATTCCTTACATTTTCACTAACGGTTCCGTAATAAGTATCACCCATATCTCTTAATCCGAACTATACCTATCACTTTCCTCACAATTGGAGTTAATTCCGTTCCTCAATCGGTTTACAATTTCTACATCCTCACTTGGGTTTTGCCAATCCGCTTTGATGCACACCAACTTTAAAATTCCATAGCTAATAATACTTTCTTTTGCCCTTACGTGTCGGGTTCGACTATTAACACTCAATAATACACTAGATATGATAACCTTATTGCCCAAATTTTGATCTTCGCAATTGAATTTATTTATTTCTTTGTTCAATCCTTGAATTGCATCATTGGCTTAGTTTGAATTAATCGGTAGTTGAATCCTTTTCAAATCATTCAAATGCGAAATAACTCAATCGGTATGGATTTGCATATTCATAGACATCTCCAAACTAGTTACTGTATCGATTAATATCTCCAAGCTTTTAGGCCACACTCAATATAACAAAATTTAAATCATCAAGCATAATACCGCCCATGGATTCATATTTGTCCCAAGGTGCATAAAATCACTTTATACAATGTCAATAGATCACATCATAATCTTTAATGGAACACTTCAGTATAGATAGTAAATTCTCCAAATGTCTCCTTTATGATCATCAGTCATAACATTCACATGTTTTCCTCAAATATTCTTGTTAATTTATTAAAACCAGAAAATCTTTGACAATTTCTATATGCATCTAGCATTAGTTAGTTCTAATAAATTCCCAATTCCACATACCCATATCTTTTGAACTTCCACATTTTATCAAAACCTATATCTTGATTAATTCTCCCAATATCCCATGTTCGCATACTAATCCATCCATTATTCATTCAATTAGGTTAAGATTCACTCTTATGAGACTTGTATAACGACCAATTTCCTCAACTATCCCAATTTATCCATTTCTTATGCTTATATCCTCTTATGTTTATATCCATTATCCACTCCAAACACAATTGAGACATGTTCCTTTTCAGTAATACAATAAACTTATACCCATAGTTGACTCATATAACTCTTTCATAATCAAACGTCTCCAATGAGGAACAATTTCCTTATAATTTTCTCATCATAACATATTCTGCCACAAGGTCCTTCATTTCTCCATATAGCTCAATTTATTCACAATAAATCACTCACTGACTTAAATAAACAATCATTATATCGATCTCGTACTTTCAGAACATAATTACACAAAGTATACCGAACTTTTAATCCCTCAAATTACAATTAATATTTCCTTAATATGCGGTACTTCTCTTACATAATCAAAGTCATCTCATTAACGTGTACACTTTTTCAGTAGCATATTTTATCTCTTACGATTGAGTCATAAAACTTTATCAATCAACTATTTTCCATCTCTATATATATATTAGTGCCTCTTAATATTTCATGAAGCTCAATCTCTGAAAGGCACTTAAACAATTTCTTTTCCTCTACTATCTTGCCATACATCACCACAATCATCACACTATCTAACAATATATATCTCTATAATCCCATCAATTTGCCCGTTAATAGATCATACTGCTAAGAATACCTTAATTGCATTTAATTCTCGATAACCATTCTCTTTTTGGTACCAATTCTTAATCATGGGGACCTTACTATATTCATGTCCCTCATTTTATTCTCGCAAGCTCATTACCGATGCTAACATCTTTAACTCTCTCACTTCTTTCGCAATTGATCATTTTGAGCATTCTCCTGCCTTACTCTCACTCATTTTGAACTTGAGCTACCGGCATTATAATCGAGCTTCGTAATAGGTCACCGATTACCTCCTATATCATATTCACGTAAATTATTCATTTATGCTTGCTCAGTTCACCCATGATGGTAATCCCACTATCACATATACACTTACAGTGATCATATAATCTGAACTCAACAATCTTCCCATTTACACCCGTCCTCGCTTGTGAGGATCATATACAATCTCAATTCATTCACAACTAATCATTATAAGCACTTTCATTTCTTATTCCAACTCATAAAGGATTTTTTTTTGACAAGACTTCTGGCTAGCAAGTATCCATTAACTCATCAATTACAGGGTAACATTTTTCACTTAACATATGGCTCTCATAATCAGGTGTGCATTTACTTAGGCGGATCAATTAAACCCGAACAACTTTTTCATCTACCAATTTCATTGTCTTACATTTCAATCTTTTCATATTTCCGCACTCAAATCAATATCACAGATATGAAATCATTTTTGATTTTGTACTTCATGTATAATTTGACTCCAAATCACCAATCCTTATTTATAACTCTCATCACGGTAATCAATCCCAATTATAACTTTTCTATATCATAGAACACTTTATTTTCATTTACCTTATACACTGTAAATCTTACCATTGTCACATCTCTATTTTCCTCTATTAAGGATATTCCCAATATAACTCCAATATTGTACTTCACAATATACCCGTCAATCTCAATACACTAAATATTAATGCATCGATCAAGCGATACACTCGTTCCTATTTTGCGATATCCATTACTTCCTTTTCTCACATTCTAACACGTTATCCTTTTTCTAACCGCTAAAACGATGAGACATACTTATGCATCGACCCATGTACTACATTTGGGGATCGGTTGTCCTTGTCTGCGTGACATGACTTAAATACATACACCTATGTTTGATCGTGCCCGGATACATTACGTACTCTGGGCTCGATACCACCTAAATGTAACACCCACTCCCTGAAGACCTGAACCCGACATCGACGGTGATATCCAGTCCGTACCCATGAGGTGGCGTGCTACATCACCCGATGAAAACTTCAAGATAACCTTTTTTTAACACATACTCACACATATTATCGTGAATGCGGAAAACAATTTATATAAACAATTCAATGGCCTTGGGGCCTGTTTACATTACAATTTATTACAATCAATTGACTTTACAACTTGTCCAACTTAGTAATACAAAAGTCGAGAATAGAAATACTAAGACAGGCCTTGAGATCCCGACCACTTCTGCGCTTCCTCGACCAGCAGATGTCATCGCCGTTGCTAACGGAGTATTCTTCTAAGTCTGAAAAATAGATGCAAATTTTGGGTGAGTTTTGCGAACTCGGTGAGAAACCATCATCGATGGTTCACTCAATTCATGCATGTTCAATCACTTACCAAATATCACATCGATCACGATTCACAAATGTAATCTCAAATAATACATACCATTACATTTCACAAATGTAAGGCGTATCACCTTTCATACAATCCAAATTCAATCATACCATATATGCAATGCACATGAGACCCTTTCCATTTTCATTACGTTGTTGTAACCGAGCGCTGGCTTGTCGATGCGGGCACATTGCGTTGAGCGGTGGCTCAAAACATTGGGCTTGAAGCCTAATACATTGAGCACGAGGCTCGAATCGTTGGACATGAGGTCACATGCGTTGAGCTTAAAGCTCTCATATCGTTAGGCGTGATATGCCCCGATCTGGTGGTTCGCTCCGGTCCTGGCCGCCTTTATCGATCATGTCCTTATGCATGAATGCATATGTTCCAATTTCCATTTACGATTATTTCTATCACTTACATTCAATGCCATTTCCTATTTCTTGGACCTTGGTCCGTATTTCAATCATATATTTTTCCAATTTATTGCATCATACCATATCGCATTTAAAAGTCACATCCAATGTATTGAAACAGACAATTAACACTTCAACATCAATTTCTCATTTCCTCGGACCTTTGGTCCGAGATCTCCAATATAAACATTCACACACAGTTACACACAAGTTGGTCCGAGATCTCCAATATAAACATTCACACACAGTTACACACAAGTAGCACTTCGTTATCTCATTCCAAATATTTCAGACACCTATGGTCCGAAATCAATCAAAATCAAACACACATAAACCCTCCATTATCTCCACATGACATAATTGCAAAATCTTAAACACATAAGGTTGAGGAACTAACTAGGTTACTCACCTGTACTTCGAGCTAACATCTGGAAGTTTCATAACGTCGGTGATCGGCGCTCCAAATGTGCCTCTATAACAAGCAGTAGAGGAAATCCGATCACTAATTATCAATCCGAACTAATATAATGCACATGTAAGTGTATAATGCATGTTCATGAGATTTTCAGCCCTAAATCCAAATTTTTCCCATCATAAAATTCCATCAAAATTAGAAAACTATAGCCATCGACAAGACTCAATTCGGACCCGATCGGTCCAAAATAAATAAAGCAGTGACCATAGAACAATTTCACAGGGCTCGTCAATTTTCCGTCTCAAAATTCCCAATTTCTCATAAAATGAAATTCAATATTTCACTAATCCGATGCCTCAAGAATCAGGTCAATCAGACGTCGGACGGAAAAGAAATTGACAAAAGAAACACCAAATAATCAAATAATAATAAATAATTAAAAAATCAGATGGCCTCGTCACTAGGGCGTCGCCTAGTGATGCCGTCGATCTGGCGTGCGTCGCTAGGGACGCGTCGCGTCAGCTAGGCGACAGCGTAAGCCTAGTGACGCCGTTCAAACGAGCCTCGTCACTAGGGCGGCCGTCGCCTACAGTGACCGGGCAATATACCATTCTCATTCCTCTTTTTTTTTCAGATTTCTAAACCAACTTTCAATACCCATAACTCTTAGCACACAAATCAGAAAAATACAAATTATACCTTGTTGGAAAGATAAAGAAACCCTCTACAATTCTCAAGAAGATCATAAAAATCAATCTCACCCCTAAGGGTGTCAAAAATCCCTTCAAAGCTACTGTCTACTCAAATCCCATTAAAACAGAACAGTACATTGCAAATTCCATAACTCTCTGATTCTTCAGCCAAAAATTACCACATAAATATGTTCAATAAGTTCACAATGTCGTCTACAACTTTCATGAACAACCCAAAATCAAATTCCATAACCAACTAGGTCAAACAATTCGACAAAGAATATGTATACAGAAATTAACCAATCTGGTCAGTAATTTCCCAATCAGTATAACTCTTAGCACAAATGTCAAAAAATTCACTACCTTATATCCCTGAAAAGATAAGATCTCAAACTTAAATTTTCATGAAGAACACAAAATCCAATTCAATTTTTAACAATTTCAAAACTGTCATGCAAGTTACTGCCATGATCAGCAGTTCATAGCCTAATGCAGGTTCAATATTTACAAAATCATAACTCCCAAATTTGACCTCTAAAAATTACATGTCATATATCATTTTCAAGATACTTTCTTCCTCTGCATCTTTTCAGAAGATCACTCACACCAATTCAGTTCACATAATTTGCTAAAATTTCTTCCAATCCGCAAACTCACAAACTCAATACTTAGGCTAGGTTTCATCAAAATGCTCAAAACCAGTCAATAGTAATCAGTTCATATCTCCCAATATACAACTCGAAAATTAGCAAAATCAGTGGCAATGGAAAGCTAACTCAATATTCTACAACTTTCATGAAGACCATTTTCCCAAATTCCATCTCAATTAATTTATAAAAATCATCAAAGTAATCAGGTCATATATGCGGGTACTGTTCACAGACCCTACAAACAAAAACTTCCCATGCAAAGATTCACCCTTCTAATATTACAATTTAACAACACCTATTTCACACAAATTTGAAGCCAACATCCCAAAGTTTAATTGGGCACAAACCTCACCTCATTTACACACCTACACAATTAGTTATGATCAAAACATTACAATAGGTCAAACTCACATTTTCAGCTATACTATACAATTCCTCTTCCTATCATGCCAATTGAACTTCTAACACCATATGCATTTCAATAAAGCATAAAATCAGTATTCCTAACATTCATACATTCACTAGGGCTAACATTCACGAATTGGCAATACTCAATTCTTCATTTTAAGTAAAAATCAATCATCAATATGTAATCAAAATCAAGTTAAAACACTCATTCCTACTACTTCATCAAATCTTACTTCAACCTAACTTTATACCCATCATTTCCACCTATAAGTTTCATTAAATTCATGCATCAATACTCATAATAAATGCACCATAACTCCAATTAAATACATCTAACAACCATGATTCAATACTACATAATTAAAGCTTAATTAAAATTAACTTCAAACCTTACCTACTTAAACTTCCAATCTTCACTTCCTTTCAAATCTTTGCTTCCTACCTTCTCTAACAACTTCTCCAAACACCAAGCAAGGGCAAGCTCTCCATGGCAAGAAAATAACTTGATTTCATGAAGGAGCTCTTAAGGTTTGGAGGAGGTTTGAGAGAGAAGAAGAAAATCGATGGTGAGAGGAACAAATGAAGAAGGTTTTGGATGGTTGCAAAGAAAAGCAAGGCAACTTGACTTTTCATGCTTTAATTCAATGAATTTTGGATGGAGATGGAAAAAAACAAGGCATTTGGTCTTTTATTCAATGAGTTCCCGTAATATACAAGCTAACCATTCATTCTAAGGTGCGACACTTGGCAATTTAAAAGAAGAAAAGACAAAATGAGTTAATCTCAATTAATTAAGCACTAATCCCACTTAAGCTCTAAACATGGCACTAACATAATTCCCACAATTATTTATTCACTAATCTCATGCCATTAGGCAATCCCTTTTCAATACAAAAAGCCTCACTCGGTTAGTCAGTTGGAATTTTTCGATCCGGGCAAGAACTCCGAAAAATTCCAGAAAAATTTTCATAAATTTCTAAAAATGGGAAACAATTTATGGCGACTCAAATAATTTTCCAAATACTATTATCCATAAATTTCACAAAGGTCTCAATTTGAAACCTAAGCGAAAAATGTCATGAATACGTTACCATGTGCATATGCAAAACAATCATCGGTCATAGAGGCTAAATCTTTGTATCGCGTGCGCGAGTTCTAATTCAATACTCCTAACCCATCCCAATTTACTAAAATACCCTTCCCATTGGTGATGGGATGTTACAGTTATAGTACAATAATATAATTAGTTTATAGCACAATCATGTGTATTGCAGAGATGCATGACAATGACATTAATTTTTTGTTGGATTCCAAATAATGTGAGAGTCAGTAAAGGTAAAGCACTCCCCGATAGTTGGATTCCCAAGAAGGTTCCTCGCATGTTCGAATGCTCTAATGGAAACAATAAAAGTTCTTCCCGCATGTGTTTGATTTTGAATACCTTCTTGCAATAATGTTTTCGCTATTGCTAAACTTGTTGGTGAAACGTTTGGAAATGGTTTACCTACAACACAATAGAAAGGAACTTACATATTGCCATATTAAAAACAGGATAATGGAACCTATCCTAACTACCTATACGTACGTGAATTTCTAGATGAGCTCTATGGAATTGCGAACTTTTCCAAAGCAATCGATTTGCCTAATCCTTCATCGATCATTGTGTCATTGCTCTCGCCTCCTTCGGCATACATGTCATCTTCGAGATTTATTAAAACTTAAAACAACATGTAATATATTCCATTAAATGTTAATATAACAACTTCATATGTTTGAATTGAGATGTATATAATAAGGAAAGTGATGTTATTCAGATGATACTATACACCTTCAAGTAGAAGATCGGTCATGGAAGGCAAACGATCATTACTTAAAGAAGTGGACATTTTTGTTACATCCTTTATTCTTTCGGCAGGGACAATTTTACCATATTCCTCCCAACAGAATGAATTACTACCATCCAGAACCAGACGCCAAGTTGAAATTCCTTGATTAAGAAATTGAAATAAAAATTTGACAGAATATATTGAAAATTTTGAGTACATATTACTTGTCAAAGGAAATTAAATATTCCACTACATATGCAAATTAATCGTTATCATAAGATAATTGTAAATTACAATTATCTTCACTTTCTGAAGAATAAGAATAAAAATTCGACTCCTCTTCAGATCTTTGACCATCATCCTCCTCTCTAATCGAAATCTCAATATATTCATTTGATGGATTGTGCAATGGTTCATTATCTTCATATGTCACATATGCATTTATAAAATAAGATTCTTCCTGAAACGCTTCACTTTCAATTCTCTTTTCTCCTTTTCCATGTGATTGAAAAATACCTCTAGGTTTAACTTTGCAAACCGCTAACCAATCTAAGTATCTCGTCTTATACTGAAAAAGGGACATAACACACCTGTTTCGCTTGCATAGCTAAAATGAAAGTTTCAAAATGTTTCAATCTTCTGCATGAGTCGATTTCAACAAGATTGTATCAACTATGGACTTTTGTTCCAACATTTGGAGTGGGGTCAAACCAATCACACTTAAATATCACAGTTCGTTTGATTGGCAACGCAGGGTACTCAACTTCTAGTATCTTAATGATTTTACCATAGTAATCGATGAAGTTCGTTTGATTGGCAACGCAGGGTACTCAACTTCTAGTATCTTAATGATTTTACCATAGTAATCGATGAATTCTCCTTGTATGAAAACTCCACTGTTTGTTGTTGCCATACTTTGACCATAAGCTTCTGTATGATATTTGTAGCCATTAACGAAATAAACCGGATACGAATTAACAGTTCGCAGAGGTCCCTTAGCAAGATCACAAATGAACTTGTTCTCTATTCGATTTTCTGAGCCTACAAAAAAAATTGTTTCAATATCAATGAATACATTAGGTTATGCCATAATGAATACATTCAGTTATGTCAACACTTGAAATGTATAATTTAATTATGATAATATTTGTAAGTGGAAACTAACATATCTCTCAAACCTTCGTGTAAAGTGTCATCCAACCTCATTATTTACTTCATCTTGTGTACTGTCTGCCATGCTCTCGCATAATAATGCCTCATATATCCTCAGTTACATTATGATGTAATTTAGTTATAAACAAAATAAAATTTTACTACTAATATAATGTGCTTCAACTTACTACACGAAAGTTTGAACCTCTTGACAGTTCAATAAAATATAACCATGGGCAACCTCAATTTCTTGCTCTGTTAATATTCTTCTTGTTGCACGCCCATATGCTCACCCAGGAAATTTGAAAATGGATATGTTACCATCAGCATCACTGGTTCCTCCCCCGTCGTCATTATGAGGAACTTTACTTTCTCTTGTGTGAACATGTGACGCAAAATAATGTCCACAAAATGTACTAGCCTCCTCAAGTAAACAAGCATTACAAATAGAACCTTCAACTCTAGCCTTGTTTTTGACATTTTTCTTCAAGTGATGCAAATACCTATATTAGAAAATATGATTATTACAATGCAACAGTAAAAACATGTTATAACTTCATTTATTGATTTTTGAATTTAAATTGCCTCTCAAATAGACACATCCACCGATATTGAACTGGACAAGCTAGTTTAGCCTCGTATGCTAAATGCATAGGTAAATGCTCCACACAATCGAAAAAGCTTTGAGGAAAAATTGTTTCTAACTTGTACAAAATTACTGGAGTCTCCCTTTCTAGGATTTCCATGTCACTGTACTTGATTTCAGATAATGTTAAACTTTTGAAAAACAAACTTATTTCTGTAATCACTTCCCAAACCTTATTCGATGGCAACTCTTGAAATGCGATTGGAATTAACCTTTGCATAAACATATGACAATGATAACTTTTTAACCCAAATAATTTGTACTTCCTCTTGTCCACACACCTTGCCAAGTTTGAAACATAACCATCGGGAAACTTTAAACCCTTCAACCATTCACACAATATTTTCCTTTGTTTTTTATCCAAAGTGTAACATGCTTTCGGATATTTACCGGTGCAAAGATCTTTATGTAACTCATTCCTTCTACAAAAAATTTGCAAATCAGCTCATGCTTTTGCATTGTCTTTTATCCTCCCATCAATTTTCATTATGGTATTGAACATATTGTCAAAAAAAATTTCAATATGCATGACATCTAAAATATGACGTATCAAATTCGTTTTCCAATATGGCAAATCCCAAAAGATGCTTCGTTTTCTCCAACCAAAGTTTTTACTGATGCTTGAATTAACTTCATTAACTTCAAGTTTAGTAACTTTTAGCAAGCCTAATTCATCAATCTCCAGCAATATCTCTCCACCATCTTTGTAAGGGGGCGAAGTTTTTTTCACTATCATATTCTTAATGAACTTATGTTTATTGCATCTGAATAGATGATCTAGAGGAAGAAATTTCCTGTGATTGTCAAACTAATACACTTTCTCCCCGTTTGGAAGATAAAAGGCATCAGAATCGTTTCCACAATAAGGACAAGCCAATTTTTCAGCTGTGCTCCATCCAAATAACATGGAAAATGTTGGAAAATTACTAATGGTCCACATCAAAGCCGCCCTCAACACAAAATTCTGTTTCAGAGACACATCATATGTTTGAACACCATATTCCCACATATGTTGCAATTCAGATATCAATGGTTGTAAGAACACATCAATTTTATACTTTGGATTACTAGGCCCTAGTACAATCACTGTCAAGAACATATATGCCTCTTTCATACACATCAACGGAGGCAAATTGTAAGGAGTCACTATGATTAGCTATGATGAATATTGTTTCCCGAATTGACCAAAAGGTTGGAATCCATCCGTTGACAATCTCAATCTAACATTTCGACATTCAACTGCAAAATAAAGATGGGTGTCATTGAAATGCTTCCATGCCAGTGCATCTAATGGATGACTCATTATTCCATCTTCTTGTTCGTGTTTAGAATGCCATCTCATATGAGATGCAGTAATATCAGAAGCATAAAGTCTTTGAAATCTCGGAGTTAACGGGAAATAATGCATCCACTTCCATGGAACTAATTTCTGCTTCATTAAATGCTTTCTAGGACTAAACCTAGATTGCCCACAAAATTTACACTCTTTTAAGTCCACATCATCTCCCCAATACAACAGACATTCCAATTTGCAACAATCAATCTTCTCAACAAACAAACCAAGACCCCTAATAAGTTTCTTCATACTGAAAAAACTATCAACCATTGTATGATCACGACGCATTAATTCCTTATACCACCTAAGAATTTTATCAAAACTATGGTTTGAAATATGCCCTTCAGACTTTATGTTCAATATTCGCGCAATCGAAGACAATTAGGTCATTGTCTCACAATTTGGCCATAACTCTTAGTCTGTTGACTATAGTAAGTCGAAGAATTGTTTTGCATGTAGGTTCGGTTCTTCTTCAAGATTTCCCATATTTTCATGAAAGGTATTACCGCTTGCATTATAAACCATTTGCCTATATGGATTCCTAGTCTCTTCTACATAATTAGTTCTAAATCCAATTCCCCTTTCAAACTCATTGAAATGCACAGATGATTCTGCTTGATTACCCTTTAAGCTGCTACAAATGCCAACTTTCTCTATGTCTTGTCCACTCAAAATTATTTGGGACAAACCATTTTCTCAACAAATGCCCATTAACTTCTTCAATAGGAAGGAAACATTTTTGTTTGTACTTTTTACATGGACATCTGATCTTCGGCTCATCCATATATGCAGGTTGAGAATATGCATAATGAATAAAGGCTTTAACTTTGGCAACAAATTCAGGATTAATGTAACCATCAGTTGTTTATCGTCTATACATCCAAGATCTATCAACATAACTCATTTCTGTTAATGTAAAATAGTGAGTCCATAGTCAGTATCCTTCATGCTCACCAAACTATGCGGAACATCTAAGGTAATATATGTGACTCAGAACAAGTTCTGGTAGTGGCTCCTAAGCTCCTCATATTTTTCTTCGATTAGCCTCACAGTCTCAATCATGACGGAATTTGTGTTAAAATTTATAAGTTCAAATCTACAAAACGAACCTATACTAAAGATCTCACATACATGTTTGTAATCATATATGTGAGACGATTTTTTCAATCATTACAAGTCCTATATTTAATATTTACAACTGCGCTATATTATAAGTATTCATCAAAATATGAATACTTATTTTAATAAATTGTTTAAACATATCGTTAGTTTTCACAATCTACATGAAGAATTTTGATAATGACAAATTAAGAGAAGCTAATTAATAACGACGGAATAAGAATCAAATAAATAACGATTGGACAATTTTCCGTAACTTCAACTATAATATAAGTTACACTCATCCTATATTACTTCAATGATAAACTGAAGTTCATTGCACAAAGAAAAACCCACAATAAACCTAATACAAAAAATACGTAGACAACAACATATTCACTTACCTAAACCGACATACAAACGTAGGCAATTGATGAATCCGAAGATAAATTTAAATACCTGGTAACACTTCTCTTCAAACTTGCTACAAATGAATATATTGGAAACAAAAGAGTTCCTACAACCAAGAACACATTTGTTCACAGGTTAGAAAACGTTTCTCCTATATAACACATCAACTGCTATGAAATATTTAAATCAATCAAGTTCATTAACTATATTCAATCATCATTTAATGCTAAGAAGCTCTTAATCCTAAAATAAAAATGGTGATGTCATAATTTACGAAAATCCTATTAAAAATTCAGCAGAGTTTCTCCTATAAAATGGACATCCCCTTTCTGTAAGAAGGGTCAATCCTGCAAAAAAACCAAACACTTCTATATCGACCAGTAATCACAACTCATATTGGGTCTACCAACCATATGTCTATTCTCAATGCAGTCCACATTTACATCGCAAAATCTATAATTAGGCAATTTCCAATACAAGTTAACTAATTTGTAACCCCTATACACTGTCAATTATAGTCAATACATCAACAGTTTCTCAATTCTAATCAACAGTACAATAATTTGATTTAAACAAAGCTCAAAAAAATCAAACCGTCATTTATAATTCAACCAATATAAATTTCCTATAATCTTTAATTTCATCATTTTAATGACTAGAAATCAATCATCACATTATCATTTAGAATATATAAATTATAAATAAAATTTGATTAAATAATTAATCAAATATATTTTTATTTTAAATTAATTAATTTAATAAACAACATAAAAATAACATACAATTGAAGTCACATATGAACACAAAATTAATGTATTATTCATATTTAAATTAAATTTAAAATTATTAATAAGTACTTTAATTAAATTGAAAATATCTTTAGAATATATACATTAATTATTAAATTTGATTTAATAATTAAACAAATATATTTTATTTTAAATTAATTAATTTAATAAAACAAAATAAAAATAACATACAATTGAAGTTACATATGAACAATGAATAAATGTATTATTCATATTTAAATTAAATTGATCTTATTTACTTTCCATTTTATTATAACAATATAACAAATTATATCAATTTAATTAAAAGTAATATTTTTGTTTATTTTAATATTTGTAATTAAATTTAATAATTATTAATAAGTACTTTAATTAAATTGAAAATATCTTTAGAATATTTAAATTAATTAAATAATTATTAAATTTGATTTAATAATTAAACAAATATACATTTAATTTTATATTATTTAATTTAATTAAACAAAATAAAATAACATACAATTGAAGTCACATATGAACACAAAATAAATGTATTATTCATATTTAAATTAAATTGATCTTAATTACTATCCATTTAATTATAAAAATATAAAAATTATATCAATATAATTAAAAGTAATATTGTTTGTTTATTTTAACACAAAATAAATATATTATTCATATTTAAATTAACTTGATCTTAATTACTATCCATTTAATTATAACAATATAACAAGTTATACCAATATATTTAAAAGTAATATTGTTTGTTTATTTTAACAAAAAATAAATGAATTATTCATATTTAAATTAAAATAATCTTAATTACTATTCATTTAATTATAACAATATAACAAATACCAATATAATTAAAAGTAATATTGTTTGTTTATTTTAACAACAAAATAAATGTATTATTCATATTTAAATTAAATTGATCTTAATTACTATCTATTTAATTATAACAATATAACAAATTATACCAATATAATTAAAAGTATTATTGTTTGTTTATTTTAAAATCAAAATAAATTTATTATTCATATTTAAATTAAATTGATCTTAATTACTATCCATTTAATTATAACAATATAACAAATTATATCAATTTAATTAAAAAGTAATATTGTTTGTTTATTTTAATATTTGTAATTAAATTTAATAATTATTAATAAGTACTTTAATTAAATTGAAAATATCTTTAGAATATATAAATTAATTATTAAATTTGATTTAATAATTAAACAAATATATATTTAATTTTAAATTATTTAATTTAATAAAACAAAATAAAAATAACATACAATTGAAGTCACATATGAACACAAAATAAATGTATTATTCATATTTAAATTAAATTAATCTTAATTACTATCCATTTAATTATAACAATATAACAAATTATACCAATATAATTAAAAGTAATATTGTTTGTTTATTTTAACACAAAATAAATGTATTATTCATATTTAAATTAACTTGATCTTAATTACTATCCATTTAATTATAACAATATAACAAGTTATACCAATATAATTAAAAGTAATATTGTTTGTTTATTTTAACAACAAAATAAATTTATTATTTATATTTAAATTAAATTGATCTTAATTACTATCCATTTAATTATAACAATATAACAATATGAATTATTAAACAAGTTCTTATTAAAAATATCTAAAAGAGTTATATAAATTTATGAGAAATTTGATGACAAACAATTTTGACATATCATATGAATTATTATACAAGTTCTTATTAAAATTTAGGAAAACTATAAAAATAATTTTTTCTGATTGAAGTCACTAAAATTATATTATATAATTATCCAATATGTTAGTTATTAATTAAAATTATGAATAATTTAATTAATTAATTAATAGGAATTTTATTTAATTAATTTTAGTTTTTAAGCTGTATTTAATATTTGTAATTAATTTTCAAAATTGTTAATAAGTACTTTAATTAAATTGAAAATATCTTTAGAATATATAAATTATAAATTACATTTGATTTAATAATTAAGCAAATATATTTTTATTTTAAATTATTTAATTTAATATAACAAAATAAAAATGTTCAATAGATTAAAATTTTAATTTCTTTACAATTAAGTTATGTTATACATAATCATTATCAATTCATAGTCATATATTAACATTATAAGTTATTTTTATTTTTAAAAAATTGAAACAACAATTTCAAATTCAAAACCATATAAAATTCCTATAAACAACTATAATATATCAACATACATTCTAAACTTCTTTCAAAAGAACACCAATATTTCAAATTCAACAACAATTCAAGACAAACACCTATAAGCATTTTCTCAAACACTTGGTGTGCATCTCATTTTTCATCCCTAATTCAACACAAAATCCCACATTTTTTCCATTATTTTCCAACAAACACATACCCTATCATTAACAATCACTAATTAATATTTAAAATTAAACAACAACTCCATATTACCCAAAATATAATCCACCGAATGTAGAGGAAGGAGAGGATGGTTTTAAATAGGACATTACCTTCGGTTACGGTGGCCGGAGCAGGAGACGTCGACGATGCAAGCCTCCACAACGAAGGAAATACCAGACGGGGGCGATGGCTAAAGACGGTAGACACAGGTGGCGACAGAGAAGGAGTGGGGAAGAAGAGGAAGGCAGGCACATGCGATGGGAGAGGGGAGGTCTGTAGCTGCTTTAAAACGTTATCCAAAATGATGTCATTTTGTTATGTTTTTTAAACGACGATTTGCATATAAATTTACCGACACCATTTACCGACAAAATTTTTGCTGCCAGTAAATGGTTACTTCCTGTCTTATTTTTCCAATGCGTTTGTATTTCGTCGATAATTACCGACGAAATGTTATCGATCCCTAAATTCCTGTTGCTATTCACTTCTTTTTCTTGTAGTGTTATGTGGTGTCAGGTACATCAATGGCGACACCCCACGTCGTCGGAGTTGCCGCCATGCTTAAAAACGTCCTTCCTCAATGGAGCTGGCGGCGATCCGATCAGCTATCATGACCACTTCTTATCTTATAGATGTTAGAGTTAGAGTCATTATTTAAGTTAAATAGTAATAGCATAGTTTATCAAGAATTGGTTTGTAAGCCTATATTTATATGGACAAATTTCATGTTTTATTAGATAGAAATTTACCAGAAAATTGTTTAGCCTCTGCTCCTCAATTTCTTTCGTGTCTTCTGTATTTTTTGTTGTCCAACAATAGAAAACACTGGAAAATTTCTGCTAGATCAGTTGAGGAACATGTTCGCCACTCCTCTGGCTTATGGAGCTCGTCATATCGACCCGAACAAAGCCATAGATCCTGGACTAGTCTATGACCTGAGGTTCGATGATTATGTTGACTTTTTGTGTGGGTTAGGGTACAGTAAAAAGGAAGTGGATGTTGAAATACAAAGAGTGTGATTTGTTCCACATTGGAGAAAGAGATGAAAGAAAACTAATGGGAGTTTGTCCCACATTGGAGAAAGAGAAGAAATAAGACTAACATATAAGTCTAGTGGGCTACTCCACTTATTACCAATTGGTTTAGGATGGAACCTCACTTAGACTTATATGTGGTCTAACTTTCTTTCTCGTTTGAGCCCGTAGACTCATTATAAATTCTAATATGATATTAGAGCAGGTTGCTCTTATATTAGTCGTTAACGCCTCGAAATGATAGATTATGTCACATGTCAGACCCACACGTGAGAGGGGTGTGTTGAAATATAAAGAGTGGAGTTTGTCCCACATTAGAGAAAGAGAGAAAAGAAGACTAATATATAATTCTAGTGTGCTACTCTATCTATCACCAATTAATTTTAAGATGGAACCTCATTTAGACTTATATGTGGTCTAACTATCCTTCTCGTATGAGCTCGTAGGCCCATTGTAAATTCTAACAATGGAAACATTCATCTGCCAGCAACATTGGAATTGTCAGCAAGGAAAGGAACAAGATCTGAACTACCCTTCTTTCATGGCGTTATTTTCCGGCGAACAAGATTCTCCTGCGGTAAAAAAGTGTTAGAATGAATTGTTTTGTAAAACCTGCTATGTTGAAGTTGGTTGAAGATCTTGCAATGTCAATCAAGTTGAAGAAGAAAAGAAGAGTGAAAATTAAGTTGAATTATCCTAGACTTGTCAGAAAACTGAAATTGATGATATTGGGCATAATTTAAGGCTGCATGGTTCAAAGGAATGAAGATCAATTTCAGATGAGAGAAATTCAATGGAAAAAGGAAGATAAGGGCAAGATGGAAGCAACGATGAAGAATTGAAAATGTGCAGATTGCTGAATTTGAAGCAATTAAGTTAGATTAATTAGCATAATCAAGAGTTGTTAGAGTTAAACAAAAGGGCAGTTGGTCCATGCATCAAGCATTCCTTACTCATGGCCTGAAAACCAAATTTGGATGTCAGGATTTTGTTGGCTGAAGCATTAAATGCTGTTGAAGACTTCAAATTTCTGTTTTTTGCAAGAAGACAAATTGGATACTTTAGTGTTTAGCCAAATGAAGAAATGAATGTACTAGACTAGCTTTAACCATCAGTTCTTGTTTTTATTTTTCAGCTATTTTAAAATTCGCATCAGATGTCTTTGGAGCATATATGAAGCTCATGTTTTACTTTTCCAGCAGAGTGCATGTATTGAAAAACCAGAAAAACATCAATACAAAAGTTCAGATCAAGTTTCAAGTTTATTCATGTTATGCTTGTCTTATTTTTCAAATATCAGAAGTTGAACTGTAGTAGTAGTGATTGAAAAACTCTATTTTGTTGTTGAAAAATCTGAAGCAGGTTAAGTGTTAGTCTTGAGTTTGAAAATTTCAAACAATACACAAGTGTTTCTGTTTTTCAGTTTCAGCCTTTACTTCATCAAGTTTTAATTCCAATCCATTTTCCCTATGTTGTCCGAGTAGCATTCAACTTCACAGAAGTTAAGTATTTTAAGGTAGAGTTGCTGAAGCAAAATATAGATTTCAAAATTGCAAATCTGCAGTAGTTTCATTTATTTCTAGCTGAGAGCCAAATCTTCACATACATACCAAGTTCATACAAACACTTTAACTCATCTGTTGAGTTTCATTTTACATTTTGAGAGGAGCATTTCAGATTGTAAAATCAAACTATCAGCATTCATTCCCTTGGAAGCTGACGTGAACAATAGAGCCACATATCCTTTTTTCCATTATACACAAAACCAATCACCATACATTCCCTGACTTGTGAGAGACTTGAGCTAGAATTTTGAAGGTTCATTATACATTCAGTTCACATAGTCGAGGAGACAGAAGCTGCAATTGTTGTCTGTTGAAGGCTTGCGTGAACAGTACACCAAGTGTTTGACATTTTGCTTCAACTAGACTGAAGGCTTGACAGGTTGTGGGCTGAAGGCGCTTTCTTCAATCAGGCAAGTGGGCATCTTCAAGAAAAAGTTCAGGAGAGCCGTGACAAATGTGGGGAATGATTCATCTGTTTATCATGCAACTACAGAATACGGAGTTCGAGGATTCAGTATCCCAGAAGCTATGTTTTTCTATGGAGATAAAGCTCGATGAAGAAGTTTTTAAGTGAACAAAATGCAGAGCTTTATGGTTTTCTTAAATGGACTGATAAACATAACCATGTTGTGCCAAGTCCTGTAGAGATTCTAAAGCTGTAGCTGGTCGGAAACACCACACCCGTGAACTTCCGACGAAGAATAAAGTTCTTTTGGTGATTTGTCTGCACTTGGGCTTTAGATTTGTGAATCTAAAACCCAAATGCATATGGTATAATAACATCATTTTAGGGGTCAGTTTATTAACTGATTTTCAGGGTCTTCCCACTCATATTACACCCCTCTTGCTGTAAAAGCTATAACTTTTAAACAGGCTCTATCTTGGTTGATACACACAGGAGTTATTTTGGTAGAGGTAGAAACCGATTGCCTTCAACTGGTACAACAATTTCATAGATCTAGCATCGGCATTAACGAGGTGGGAGTGATCATGGACGATTGCAAAGCCACAGCTACAAAATTTCGGTCATTTACTTTTACCTGGATTCTCAGGTACGTTAATAGGGTAGTCCACATGTTAGCTAAAGCACCTACTCGATATCCCAATGGACATAATTAGGATAGGTGGCTGCTCTTTTATTAGATATTCTAAACTGTTATGCTGATTATTATGATAATTAAACCCAATTTAAAAAAAACATCATTTTAATATAGACTATCAATTCAATTCAATCTGAAAGGCTTTAATCTACTCAATTCCTTATGGTATAATAACACAATGTTGTTAAAACCGGACCGGACCGGGCGGTCCGGCTAGAATTTGACCGAACCGAACAGCTGTCCGGTTCGGTTATGAAAAATAACCGTTGCAAATAAAAACCGGCCGGTTTATTAGAGAACCGGCCGGTTTTCTTAGGAACCGGTTATTTGATAACCGGTTCCCTTCTCCTTCGTTTTCGAACAGGAAGATGAGATGCCGCCGGCGACTTCACCGACCTTCACACTTGCCCTTCAACCAACGTCGAGACTGCCTCAACACTTGCCCTTCTCCACCTTCCTCACGAAAATCCCATCCACCCCAGCTTTTTCCACAGCAAGACTCTCCCTCCCTCCATCTGTCGATTTCCTTCCACACGCACATGAAACCCACTTTAATCGCTACCAACGAAGACGTTAACCTCTTACCTCTCCGTACCGATGATGGCGGTGTGTGTTTGAAGATTCTACTTCGTTGTTGTACAACTTTTATCCTAAACCACTGCCTCTCACTTCTTGCTTCGTCTCCTCTTCATCCTCCGATTCGTCTCACTTCTTGCTTCGTTGTTTGAAGAGCGCCGATTGTTATTGATGAGAAGAATAATGAAGAAAAGAAAGATCTCCAACCCAAGCTCTGAAGATCATTTGGGTTGAAGCCTTGAAGGAGGGCAGGTAATCCTAGGGCACCGTAATCCTACCTAAGAAAGAGTCTTCTAGATTGAATGAGTATTAAGCAATGTTAAAAAAAAAAAAGGATCTTTAGTTAAGAATGAACTATTAGAGTTACATTAGGATGAAATTTGGTTATACACTTAGAGTTATATTAGGATGGAATTTGGTTACACATTAGGATAGAATTTAGTTAGAATGGACTATTAGAGTTACTTCTCTATGGTATTGGGAGGTATGTAACATTTAGAATTATATTTTATATTAATTTCTATAATATTTAGAACTTTATTTTAATTCAATTTATGGTAGTGATAATTTTATAATATTTAGAACTATATTTTATATCAATTTTGTAACATTTAGAACTTTATTTCATATCAATTTACGTAATATTTAGAACTCTATTTAGTATCAATTTACATCTTTGATAGTTCAGTTATATATACTCTTTCAACTATTCAATTTGTTGATCTAAAGTAGCAATATTGAAAACTAGCAATATTTCAGTTAGGCTATTGAAAGTGGAGTAATTGCTGGAGCAAAGTTTAACAAGTAAGTAATATCTGTTGATCTTTTGTGTATCTATTTTCTCATTGTTGGTCTTCTTTATTACAATTAATAATGAGAAATATTTAGATGCATACTTTTGCCCTAACAGTAGTATACCCAATTATTTTTTAAATTTTTTAGGTTAAATCATAATGAAAAATATAGAGTCATCCTCTACTCGTGGTAAGTCCGATCCAGCATGGAATTATTTTTCTTCCTCTCAAGCATCTGATGGGAATGTCCAATATAATTGTATGTTTTGCGGTAGAATATTTAAAGGGGGAGGAATTTTTAGAATGAAAGAACATCTTGCTAGTGTTAAGGGTAATATTGCTCCTTGCAAAAAAGTGTCACTTGATGTGCGTGATACGATTGGAAAATATTTGCAGCAACAAGTAAAAAAGAAAAAGGAAAATAAAGAGGTTCATGATATATCTTTTGGAGATGATGAAACACCACAAGCATTAGATAAAGGAAAAAGAAAAGCTACTATTGACATAAATTCATATTTTTCTTCAAGAACTACTCCTGGTTCTCAACCTAGTCTAAAAAGTTTGATGGTTGATAAGGATGTTGTTTTGAGATGTAAAAGAGCATGGGCTAGATGGTTCTATCATTCATGTATTCCTTTAAATGCTTTAAATTCACCATATTTTCAAGAAGCAATTGATGCTACAACAAAAATAGGCCGAGATTTAAGGCACCATCTTATTATGAGTTGCGTGTGCCTTTACTTCAAGATTTAAAAAGAATGTCGATTAATTGTGGATACATATAAATCTTGTTGGGAATCAGCGGGATGCACTATTATGGCGGATGGGTGGGTGATCAAAGACAAAGAACCTTGATTAATTTCTTGGTTTATTGTAATATGGGAACAACTTTTATTAAGTGCATTGATGCTTCGACATGGTAAAAGTGGTAATGCTTTATCTGAATTATTCTCTGAAATTGTTGAATTTGTTGGACCAAAGAATGTTGTGCATTTTGTAACAGATAATGCAACTAATTATGTATCGGTAGGGCACTTATTACAATCAAAGTATGGGCATATTTATTGGTCTCCATGTCTTTCATTGTATAAATCTTATTTTAAAAGATATTGGTGGTATGGATCATATTTCTAGTCTTGCTTCACGCATCTAAGATCACAATTTTGTGTATAATCATGTCACACTTTTGTCTTGGTTAAGAAAGCAAGAAGATTGAGTTGAGATCGTGCGTCCATTGCTACCGAGTTTGCAACAAGATTTATTACTTTGAAAGTATTTATCAACATAAGCATCAACTTCAAAATTTGGTGACAAGTAAACACTTTTCAAGTCATAAATTATCAAAGAGTGAAAAAGGAAAAGAAGTTTAGCCATTATTCTAGATAATAAATTTTGGGATGCTTGCTTGATCATTGTGAAGATTGTGGCTCGCTTATAAAATTTGTTGAGGATTGTTGACTCGGATGAGAAGCCATCTTTGGGGTATATATATGATGGTATATATAGAGCTCACAAAACAATTACAGATCTTTTTAAAGGGAATGAGAGATTATACAAGCCTTATATAGATATTATTGATCGACGATGGGATAAGCATCTTACTCAAAGGATCCATTTAGTAGCTTATTTTCTCAATCCTTATTGCTTTTATAGTGAAGAAGTATGTACAAGTAATATTATGGGAGGTTTGTTTGATGTGATTGAATGCAAAGGTATTTTTTCTAGTGAAGAGCAATCACAAGCAATAAATGAAATTAAGATATATCGTGAAGGTTTAGAGAGTTTTGCTAGATCATCAGCAAAGAGAGAACTGATGTTGAAAAAAATGCAGCCAGGTAAGTTTTATACTTTTAAATTTTAATTCATTAATATATTTTTAATCATAACTATTAATTTAAAATGCAGATGAGTGGTGGAGATTATTCGGTGACAGTGCTCCAACATTGAGAAAACTCGCTATTAGGTTACTCAGTCAAGCGACTTACGCATCAGGTTGTGAACATAATTGGAGTGTTTTGAGCGTATTCATACAAAGAAACGTAATCGTTTGGAACATCAAAGACTTAATGACCTTGTTTACGTTATTTATAATCTGCGAATGAAGAGCAATTATTTTATATTTTGTTTTATTTCAATAATTTTATTTTTGTTATTGACTTTATAATTGCTCTATTATGTGTTGAGCACTTAATAAGAAGAAACGTATGATCCAATTGATATTGGTTGTATTGAACATCTTGATTTTGGATCGAAGAAGAAGAACCATCGCTTTGATCTTGATTATAATGAACTTGAAAGGACCATTTATGAAGAACATACATTCGTCACAACAAATGAGTTAAGAATATCTCTTGATGGTCGGTTCATATCTTATTTTGATTATATTTAAGTTAAAATTATCTTGTATTACAAGTTTACAATTGAGAATAATTTCATACGTTACTAATTTGTAATTTATTTTAATGCGATAGAAGAAGTGGATGCAAATACTTTGGATGAAAGCGTAGTTCTGAATCTTTAAATAGCGTTGGAGAATTTGGAGCTTTTGGCGATGATGAGACGCATGACCTCCTTCGAAATACAATTTTCTCTTAAATGTTATTTTAAGTTTTATATTGGACTCATATTTATTTATTTTTAGTTTATAGGTGTATTTTCATTTCAATAAAATATTTTATTTTTATTTATTCTTATAAAATTTTCATCTTATTTATTATATTCGGTTTGATAGCGGTTCACTAGGTTGAACCTCTAAACCTTAAACCTTTCCTTCGACCGGTTCGATGTCCGGTCCGGTTTTTAAAACATTGTAATAACATCATTTTAATCTATGATTAAATTAAAATTTAATCTATGTAAGACTAATTATGACGTAATAAGAAACTTTTAACTAACAAAAATACATTTTATTTCAAGTAGTATTAAATTACTATTATTTTAAACAAAATTATTACTACTAATATCATTTAAATTATATGAATTTTAAATATTATTAATTATAATGGTTACTCAATAATAATTCTCTTTTCTTTATATTTAATTATTTATAAACAAGAAAATAATAGAGGTAGAAAATGACTGGACACAATTTTACTAAAATAACCCCGTGGACTTGCAATTCTTCGGTTGCTAAAAGTACGCTTATCACATTATTTAATAAAATTTTTAAAATGCTAAAATTAATTAAAGCAGGAATAAAATAGTACAAAATATTAATCTATAATGAGTTTTAAAATTGAACTAAATCATTAAAAGTGACTTATATTAAAAATTTATTCATCTCAATTCAAAAATTATAAATTTTATTAAATTAAGTCTGAAATTTTATAAAATTATTTAATTTGCTAATTTATAATAGCAAATTATGTTATTTAAATTTAAAATTAATTAAAATAATCAATCAAGTTGCGAACTCCGATTCATCTAGATTCTAAAATTTTATTTTAAAATCTGAGTTTCTCCTAAATTTTGAATAATTCGAAACAAATTAATTGATTTTATATCTAATTAAATTTAAAAAATTAAAAATCTTATACTCTTCTAAAATTTGAATAATTCGAATCAAACTCGTTGATTTCATATTCAATTAAATCCAAAATTTTTTAAAAAACTTAAATCTCTCGTAAAATTTAAATTCAAATCAAATTTATTAATTTTATATTTAATTAAAATCAGATGGAACGGGCCAATATCCTAAATAGCTGCTACCCTTCTTGCCCTGCAAATCCGATTCCATCTTAACCTCCTCTTCTTATCTCCAAAATGAAAGTATGTCATAATACTATGCCTCCTCTCCTCCTGACTCCGCAGCTGGAGCAAGCGACCCTCGCAAACGGATAATACATCTCAACCCTTAGTTATAATATTTTTTGTTTAAACAAAGGGAATTCAGACAAATGCTTGACTTGTCTTGTCATTTTCTAAACTCTATTATTGTTTCGTAAATAATGTATTGCATGAGTTGAATCACTGTTATGTACACGTGTAGTTAGCTTAAAAGATACGAGACTTATTTTTATTTTATTTTATTTTAAAAATTATAATCCTTAAAATTATATTAAATTAAACTTATATTTAAAATAACGATGAAATGTTATAACATATAATTAAATGTTACGTGAAGTTTTATCCTCAGACGTGAGGATAGCGTAGGGAGTGGGGACGAAGAAGCACCCAATTATTCAGAACATGCCAAGTTTGAAAATTCCCGAGAAGAACCGGATCGAGAACAACTTTAATATTGTAAGCAAATAAGAATTTAATTGGAGGTTTCAACACACCATTTTGTATTCAGCTACTAAGTGTATATATACACATTTACATGTAAACTGATGCTAGCTATTATCACGCCTAATATTTGAAATAACATATTATTCTCCTCTAAATGAGTTGCTGTTACAATCTCTTGTAAATATCCACACTGCTGAGATCACGCAAGCAACGGATATTATATGCCTTGGGGATGTGCTGTTGTGATCTTATATATCCAGGAGATGATGCTGCGAAGATTACGCATTATTGTACAGCTAAGATATTTCCAGCTGTGACTTGCGATGGATACTGCTAACAAATATCCATCGGATCGTATTAAAAGATCTAAGATTCTAAATCCAACCACGTAATTCCACATAAAATATATATTTTATATATTTAAAAAAAATTATTGAAACCAACTGATAATATATAAGTTTTTTTTTATTCGAAAAAATCTATAAATGGTCAATGGCGCATCTCTTGAGAACTAACCCACAAGACCACTCTGGTAGTAAGTGGTATCATCATCATCGTTAAACATTGATTCTCTATCTATAGGTAAAATTTAATTTCTTCCAGAATTTTACTAAGAAGAATTTAGCGTGGAATCGAGCACGCAGAACTTATAAAAGTCAAGTCTCGTTCTCAACCATCGAGTCACACCTCTTGAGAGCATATATAAGTTACCATAAGTAATTATTAAAATTCTTTAATACAAAACATAATTTATATATCTAAATATAAATTAAAGACATTTAATTTTAAAATGTATAATTTATATTAAAATTATATTTTATTTAAATTAAAATTAGCCATATAATATTTGAGGTTCATGAAAACATAATATAATTTGACATTACATATATATATATATATATATATATATATATATATTCAGTTTGTTTTGTTATATTGACTAGAAAAACCAAGTCAACTTAATAGCTTTCAGGATTTTGCTCAGCCTATAAATTAATACAAAACAATTTAATAAAATTTAATGATTAATTTTCACGATTTTGCTCGGCCTATAAATATGTTGTATGAAGTACTATGAACTATGGACCACTCAAAGGACAGGAGTTTGATTTGATGGCACTAAGGTTCGTGTATCGTCTCCTTCCTCCAGTGCCGGTCAAAATCCAAAGGGTCAAGACCAAGGGCAAAACAAAAGTGATGGTCCTAACAAATAACTATATAAGATCACAACATTCTTTTCTTAAAAAATGGAAATATTTTTTTCTTTTTTCATTATTTCAACATTATAAATTACTTTCATAGTTATAAAATTAAATTTTCTAATAATTTTTTCAATTTTAACTATTTTTTCATTTAAGGTTGATAAAGTTTTTAATTGAAAGATTTTATATACTAATAAAGTTTTTAAATTGTTGATATAAATAACCCTCCTTTTATTTACCCAAAGTGGGGAGTCTTGTGTACGAAATATGCCGGCCTTTTTATATATACAAATAATACATTTTTAATTAACTCAAAGTTAAGAGATAAATCTCTTAAACAAAGTATTAAATGTGTTTTATATGTCTGATTAGGAAATGTGACATTTTATCAGTACTTTGTTTTGTATCTTTATACTATTTATACAGTCATGGAGAGAATATAAAGTGAAAAAAAAAAGCAACAATGAGAAGTATCATAAAATAAAATAACATGTTTTAAGGTTTCTTCATATACCTTTTTTTCGAGAGCAGATCACCTGTCTACCTTTAATCTGTCTTACTCTGTCCAGTAAAGTAACGATGCCGTTTTTGCCAAGATAATTTGAAAGCACACGTGTAGAGGGGAGGCGCCGTTTTTCATCTCAACTTCAGCCACCTTTCAGCACTTGAGAGTTGTTTTTGAAAAGCCACCTTTCTTATTCTGATTCAATTCCAAAAACCGTAGAACCAAGTCACCAACTTCTAATATTCAACATACTTACTTCTTATTATTATGAAATTTTTTGCTTAGTATTTATATATATATTTCATTTATTATTATATTCTTTAATAATAATAATAATTTTGTTATTACATATTTGTAATGATTTTAATTTTATTATTATATTATTATAATAATATAAATGTAATTAATTAATTTTAATAATTTATTATTATTATTATATCTATTATTATTACTATCATCTTATTATAATTATTATTATCTTAATCTTATTATTAGTATCTAAATCTTATTATTATTATTATTTATTTTATTTTATTTTTATCTAAATCTTATTATTATTATTATTATTATTATTATTATTGTTATTATTATTATTATTATTATTATTATTATTTGTCTTTATTATTATTCAAATTTATTATTATTATTATTATTATTATTAAATAATTTGTATTTATTAATATTCAAAGTTATTATTATTATTATTATTATTATTATTATTATTATTATATATATTTTTATTTATTATTATTCAAGTTTATTATTATTATTCTTATTATAAATATGTTATAATTATGAATTTTATTTATTATTATTGAAATTTATTATTACAATTTATTCAAATTTATTATTATTATGTCTAATTATTATTATTATTATTATTATTATTATTATTATTATTATTATTATTATTATTAATTTGAAAATTTATATATAATTTGCCTTTAATATTATTCAAATTAGTTATTATTATTATTATTATTATTATTATTATTATTATTATTATTATCTAAATCTTATTATTATTATTATTATTGTTGTTATTGTTATTATTATTATTTTTTAATAATAATTTGTCTTTATTATTATTCAAATTTATTATTATTATTATTATTATTATTAAATAATTTGTATTTATTAATATTCAAAGTTATTATTATTATTATTATTATTATTATTATTATTATTATTATTATTAAAGTTATTATTATTATTATTATTTGTGCAGTTTGAATCCATAATTTCCATAATTGCGAAATTTCTCGTGGGAACGATATCTGCTTACCGCTACTACATTAGTTTGTTATTATTATTATTATTAAAGTTATTATTATTATTATTATTTGTGCAGTTTGAATCCGTAATTTCCATAATTGCGAAATTTCTCGTGGGAACAATATCTGCTTACCGCTACTACATTAGTTTGTTTTAACAGGAGTGAAAATCTTTTATATTTGGTTGCAGGCGACATCATCACCAATAATAACAATAATTACACATAAAATTAATAATAATAATGATAATAATAATAAGAATAATAAGATAATAATTATTATTTTATTGTTAAATAACATTATTCAAATAACACTAATTATTATTCTAATTAATAAATAAAATTAATTATCATAAGAATAATTGAATAATAATAATAATAATAATAATAATAATAATAATAATAATAATAATAATAATAATAATAATAATAATGATATAAAATTAAGAAACATAAGAATAACTTAGTAATAATAATAATAATAATAATAATAATAATAATAATAATAATAATAATAATAATAATAATAATAATAATAATAATAATAATAATAATAATAATAATAATAAAAAAATAAATAAATAAATAAATAAATAAATAAATAAATAAATAAAATAATTATAATAAGAATAACTTAATCATATTTAATAAAAATATAAATATAAGAATAATAAGAATAACTTAGTAATAGTAATCATAATCATAATAATCATAATGATATATTAAATTCATCTTTTATTATTATTATTATTGTTACTATTATTATCTTCTTCTTCTTATTATTATTACTATTTTATTATTATGTTATTATGTTATTATTTTTATGTTTATTATTATTATTATTCTATTTTATTATCCAAATCTTATTATTATTATTACTATAATTATTATCATTATTGTTATTATTTCTATTATTATTATTATTATTATTATTATTATGAATATTATTATTGTTATTATTATCATCTGATTTATATTATTATTATTATTATTTTTTATTATCTTATTGTTGTTGTTGTTGTTATTATTATTATTATTATTATTATTATTATTATTATTATTATTATTATTATTATTATTATTATTATTATTATTATTATTATTATTATTATTATTATTATTATTATTATTATTATTATTATTATTATTATTATTATTGTTGTTGTTGTTATTATTATTATTATTATTTGATTTGTATTATTATTATTATTATTATTATTTATTATCTTTATTTTTACTTTTTATTTTTATTATCTTATTGTTATTATTATTATCTTATTGCTATTATTATTATAATTATTAATATTATGATTATAATTATTTTATTATTATGATATGAGTTATATTATTATTATTATTATTATTATTATTATTATTATTATTATTATTATGAGATTTGTATCTTTATTGTTATTTTATGCTTATTTTTATTTTTTATTATCCTATTATTATTATTATTATAATTATTATTATCATCATCTTATTATTAGTATTATTAATGTTATTATTATTAGTATTATGATTATCTGATTATTATTATTATTATTATTATTATTATTATTATTATTATTATTATATAGTTTGTATTTATTATTATTCAAATTTATAATTATTATTATTATTATTATTAGTATATAATTTTTATTTGTTATTATCCAAAATTATTATTACAATCTATTCAAAATTATCATTATTATATCTAATTATAATAATTATAATTATAATAATTATATAATAAATATTTATTAATAATTTAAAAAAACTCATATTAAATGGCCATTTGCACATTTGCAAAGCAAATATCCATTTAACGCAAATGATGGCCATCGCCCTGGCAAAATGTGCATGGCCATTTGTCATTTAAGCTAGAAGCGAGGCTCGCTTCTCAGTGAAATGGGCCATTTAAGCCAGACCTCATGAGGCGGCTTGAAGGCTCACTTTCATGAGGTTTTGTTTATTTAATAGTAATAAATAAATTACTGTTAAATAATCTTGCGAGTAATAATAATCTATAAAACTAAGAATAATAAGAATAACTAAGTGATAATAATAATAATAATAATAATAATAATAATAATAATAATAATAATAATAATAATAATCGATAAAATTAATAATAATAATAATAATAATACTAAATTTGAATAACAATACATACAATTTGTATACTAATAATAATAATAATAATATATTTGATTAAAATTTTGTTATTACTTACAATAATAATAAATACAAATGATCTATAAACATAATAATAAATTTGAATTATAATAAATACTAATTATTTAATAATATTATTATTAATAATTAGACATAATAGTAATAAATTTGAATTAATTGTCATAATACATTTGAATAATAATAAATACAAAATAATAATAATAATAATAATAATAATAATAATAATAATCATAAATTCAATAATAATATAATATTTATTATTATTAAATTATTTGAATAATAATAAATACAAATTATATAATAATAATAATAATAATAATAATAATAATAATAATAATAATAATAATAATAATAATAATAATAATAATAATAATAATAATAATAATAATAATAATAAGTAGACATAATAATAATAAATTTGAATAAATTTATTAAAATTTTGAATAATAATAACTAATTTGAATAATATTAAAGACAAATTATATATAAATTTTGAATTAAATTAATAATAATAATAATAATAATAATAATAATAATAACAACAACAACAACAACAACAATAATAATAATAATAATAATAATAAGATTTAGATAAAATAAAAATAAAATAATAAATAATAATAATAATAAGATTTAGATACTAATAATAAGATTAAGATAATAATAATTATAATAAGATGATAGTAATAATAATAGATATAATAATAATAATAAATTTTAAAATTAATTAATTACATTTATATTATTATAATAATATAATAATAAAATTAAAATCATTACAAATATGTAATAACAAAATTATTATTATTATTATTGAAGAATATAATAATAAATGAAATATATATATAAATACTAAGCAAAAATTTCATAATAATAAGAAGTAAGTATGTTGAATATTAGAAGTTGGTGACTTGGTTCTACGGTTTTGGAATTGAATCGAATAAGAAAGGTGGCTTTTCAAAACAACTCTCAAGTCTTTGAAAGGTGGTGAAGTTGAGATGAAAAAGCGCCTTCCCTTTACACGTGCTTTCAAATTATCTTGGCAAAACAGCATCGTTATTTCTTTGGATAGAGTAAGGCAGATTAAAGGTGGACAGTGATCTTCTCTCCTTTTTAGGTTATAAATATCTAATCTGAACACCCATTTCAACCATCTTCTTTTACCTAACGAATCGACATGAGTTCCTCCAATTACATTTCCTATCGATTGCTTCCATGGATGTTGCTCTTACCATTAGCGGGAATCGCAATGCAGGTCGGAAAAACAACTTGAGACGTATATCATCCAATTGGATCCTTCCCATATGTCTTCTTCCTTCTCGACACACGATTCATGCCACGGTCCATCCTTAAATCTTTATGCGAACGATTCATGACCCGTAAAGGCTGCTGTATTAAATGCAAGAATGCCTTGCGTGGCTTCGATGCGAGCTCACGAGTCTCACTATCTCGAGATTGAGAACTCCCCGCTCATCTTGCCACTTACAAGGCCTCATTTGGCAAGGCTCATACCACACGAAGTTCCGGTTTCTTGGACTGAATCACGAGTTCAAGTTATGGCCTAGTTCCTCGTATGGAGATGGGGTGATCATAGGAGTCGTCGACTGGATTTGGCCGGAAAGTGAGAGTTTCAATGACAGGGCATGCCACAAGTTCCAAAGAAATGGAAGGGAAGTGTGAGAATGGCACACAGTTTAGCTCTTCCAACTGTAACAAGAAGCTCATCGGAGCTCGATCTTTTAGCAAGGCGTTGAAAGCAGTCGGTCTGAAGATTCCTCCACCTGAAGATTATGACTCGGCGAGAGACTTCGATGGCCATGGCACGCACACAGCTTCCACAGCTGCAGGGAACCATGTGGCTGGAGCAAATTGCTTTGGGCAAGCAAGAGGCATAGCGAGAGGAGTAGCACCTCGAGCACATATCGCCACGTACAAAAGCTTGTTCAAGATCTACATGGACTATCCTGCAGGAGGAACTAATCCTGATATTCTTGCAGCCATCGACCAAGCAATCGCCGATGGAGTCGATATCTTGTCCATATCTATTGGTTTAGATCATATTATGCATTATTAGATGTTATCGCGATTGGAGCTCTTTCAGCTGTGGAAAAAGGGATCTTCGTTTCATGTTCTGCTGGTAACGACGGTGTGTACGGGTACGGCACGGTGAAAAATGCAGCGGAATGGATTACAACAGTTGGAGCGTCATATTGAAAAGTTTTCTCTTTGTTAAAACTTTGACTAGCCTTTTAGGTAGAGTGGCGCATAGGCCTTAGGTAGAGTTGCGCATATCCTTTGATGGTGGCCCATATCTTTTGTTTGTTTTTTTGTTCCTTGATTGGTTCCATGATTCACGATGTGTATAACTATATATAAACAATGATAGCCCTGTAACTTTAGTGAGGGTTATCTTTTGAATCTAAAACTTTTCTAGTAAGTTTCAGATGGTATCAGAGCCATAACGTCTCTAATCGAGGATGTCAAACAATTCTTCTTCTTCTTTTCCTTCTGTCACTACCATCAACTCAACCACAGGTCTTCTTCCAACACCATCCTTTAGCCATCTCATCAATTTAAAACTCACACAGGAGAACTACCTCCTATGGAAGGCTCAGTTCCTTCCATACCTCCGTAGCCAACAACTCTTAGGCTATGTTGACGGCACTGAAGCTCCAGCAAAAATGGTCACAGAAATCACTAATGCAGGCGCCACACAAGTTCCAAATCCAGCTTACAAGATCTGGCTGCAACAAGACCAGATGGTCTTAAGCGCACTGCTCTCCTCTCTCACAGAAGAGGTATTATCTCAAGTTTTATTATGTACTACCTCATTTGAAGTCTGGCAAACTCTAGAACATATGTTCTCTTCGAGATCTAAAGCTCGTACAATGCAGATTCGTTTGCAATTATCAACCATACAAAAGAAAGGATTGTCAGTTGTAGAATATTTTAATAAAGTGAAACACTTAGCTGATATTTTGGCCGCGATTGGCAAACCTCTTGAAAATGAGGAATTTATTGGTTATCTATTGGCTGGGTTAGGTTCAGAATTTGAACCATTGGTGGCTTCTATCACCATAAAAGCTGACACCATGTCTCTGACCGATTTATATGCTCACTTGCTAAATTATGAGATGAGAATGGAACATCACAATAGCACTTTTCATGTCACTGAACACTCAGCAAACAACATGACAAGAGGAAGAAGTCGAAACATGCCAAGAGGCAGAGGTAATTTCCAGCGAAGGAACAATAACCAATTTCAATCTGACAGAAGCAACTATGGTCAGAACAAGAACAGGCCAATATGTCAAGTGTGTGGAAAGCCAGGACATGTAGCATTGAAATGCTACCATCGATTTGATCACTCAATCCAAGCTGATGATATCACCAAGCTTGCTGCTGCTGCTGCTACAACTCCCGCATACTCTGTTGATCCCAACTGGTATATGGATAGTGGAGCGACTGATCATATGACTAGCGATCTAAACAGGCTAACATTCAAAGAGAAGTACCATGGCAAAGATCAGGTTCAGAATGCAGGTGGTACAGGTATGATAATTTCCCATATTGGTCACTCTTCTCTGCCCACCTTCTCCAAACCTCTACAGCTAAATAATATTCTTTGTGTCCCTAAACTATCCAAACATCTTTTATCGGTTCATAAGCTAGCTGTTGACAATGGTGTTTTCTTTGAAATCTATGCTTCCCACTTTATCATTAAGGATCAGGTCACGAGGAAGCCACTTCTTCAAGGCAAATGTGAGCAAGGTCTATATCCTATCAAGCCAAGGCAAATAGCATTGCTGAAGGAAGCACTTGTCAGTATAAAAATTTCTAAAGAGCAATGGCATCGTCGTCTTGGCCATCCTTCCTCTGTCATTGTCCACAAAGTCTTGAATTCCAATAATTTGTTGTGCTCTTCTGAGTCCAATAATTCTGTTTGTAATGCTTGTCAACAGGCTAAAAGTCATCAACTTCCTTTTCCAGTCTCAAGTAGCGTCTCTAGTGCTCCTCTTAACCTGGTGTTCTCCGATGTTTGGGGCCCAGCTCAAATGTCTGTTAATGGGTTTAGGTATTATGTAAGTTTTATTGATGATTTCAGTAAATTCACTTGGGTATATTTGCTCAAGAATAAATCTGATGTGTTTCAAGTTTTCCTTCAATTTCAAAAGCATGTTGAGTTATTATTGAATAAAAAAATTCTTTGTGTTCAAACTGACTGGGGAGGAGAATATCAACGGCTTAATTCTTTTTTTAAGCAAACAGGCATCTCACACCATGTTTCCTGTCCTCATACCCATCAACAAAACGGTGCGGCTGAGCGTAAACATCGGCATATTGTTGAAGTAGGACTTGCTCTCTTGTCACAAGCATCAATGCCGGTGCATTTTTGGGATGAGGCTTTTTTAACTTCTTGCTTTCTCATCAATCGACTTCCCAGTAAGATCATCAGTTTTGACACTCCTCTTGAAAGGCTTTTTGGTTCCAAGCCAAATTACAATTTTCTTCGGACATTTGGGTGTGCTTGTTGGCCCAATCTTCGTCCATATAATGCTCACAAACTACAATTTCGTTCTCAAGAGTGTGTGTTTATTGGGTACAGCACTATGCATAAAGGATATAAATGTCTTCATCGTGGCTCTGGTCGGGTTTATATATCTCGTGATGTAGTTTTTGATGAATTTAATTTTCCTTTCTCCACTGACAAAATCAATTCTACTCTTCCTTCCACTAGTCCTCTTGAACCTTCTGTTGTCCTTCCTTTTGTTTCGATTCAACATACTTCTCCTTCAATTAACGTCAATTCTGCACCTTCTTCCAGTGACCAAAATGGTAATTATCATCCTATTTTTGCGCAACCTCATCTTGATTTTGCAGATAATTCTCGTGAGGAGTCAGTATTATCCGATGTTCTTTGCGAGGATTCTCATCTTCAGCAAAGGAATGATCCAGTGACTAGACATCAGATGCGAACTAGGCTCCAAGATAATATTCGCAAGCCAAAACAATTCACAGATGGTACTATTCGATATGATTGCATGGCTGCTATAACTGAACCTCTTAATTATACTGCAGCACTACAAGATGATAATTGGAAGGCAGCTATGCATGATGAAATGAAGGCTCTTTCTCGGAATAACACCTGGTCTTTGGTTCCACCTTGTTCTGGTCAGAATGTTGTCGGGTGTAAATGGGTCTTCAAGTTGAAGAGAAAAACCGATGGAAGTATTGACAGATATAAAGCCAGGTTAGTTGCAAAGGGATTCAAACAACGACATGGAATAGACTATGAGGATACGTTCAGTCCTGTGGTTAAACCATCAACTATCAGACTTGTTTTATCTATAGCCGTATCGAGAGGATGGAATTTGAGGCAATTGGACATACAAAATGCTTTCTTGCATGGTATTCTTGAAGAAGAAGTATACATGGCTCAACCACCTGGATTTGAGGATAAGAAGTGCCCTGAATATGTCTGTAAGTTAAATAAGGCATTGTATGGGTTGAAACAGGCACCTCGAGCTTGGCATTCAAGACTCAGCAGTCAATTGCAAGAAATTGGATTTGTCTCATCAAAGGCAGATGTCTCATTGTTCGTCTACAATAAAGATGGAATTACAGCTTATATGCTCATTTATGTAGACGATATAATTGTCGTTAGCTCCTCAGATCAGTTCACAAGCACTCTACTACAAAAGCTGAAGTCTGAATTTGCAGTTAAAGATTTGGGACACTTCATTATTTCTTAGGAATACAAGTTAATTACGATCGGGGAGGCATCATTTTGACTCAAAAAATATATTAATGAAATTTTACAAAGGATGGGCATGAGTAATTGCAAGGCGTTGAGCACTCCAATGACTACTTGCAGAGATTGCGAAAGATCAAGGAGAAGCCTTGGATGAAGATGAAGCTTTCAAACATCGAAGCCTTTGTTGGAGCATTACAATATCTAACACTCACTCGTCCGACATTTCCTATCAGTAAATAAGGTTTGCCAGATTGCATTGTCCGGACAAAGATACATTGGATTCTTGTGAAGAGGATATTAAGGTACTTGAAGCATACATGATGTTGGTTTAACTATTCGAAAGTCGAATTCAACACTGCTTAGTGCCTTTTCGGATGCAGATTGGGCAGGCTGTGCTGAAGATAGAAGATCAACAGGAGGTTTTGCAATATTCTTTGGTCCAAACTTGATATCTTGGAGCTCCAGGAAACAATCTACAGTCTCTAGATCAAGTACTGAATCAGAATACAAGGCTTTGGCCAATGCTACTGCGGAATTGATTTGGGTTCAATCTATACTTGGCGAATTGGGAGTTTATCAGGACAAACCACCTTGTTTGTGGTGCGATAATCTGGGGGCAACATATCTCTCTGCAAATCCAGTGTTTCATGCAAGAACAAAACATATAGAAGTTGACTTTCACTTTGTGAGAGAAAGAGTGGCAGCAAAAGCATTAGAGGTTCGATTCATATCGTCCCAGGATCAAATTGCTGATATTTTTACAAAGCCTCTTTCGGTTCGACAATTTTCAGAATTACGTTACAATCTGAATCTGTGTTCAGACAGATTAGATTGAGGGAGGCTATTGAAAAGTTTTCTCTTTGTTAAAACTTTGACTAGCCTTTTAGGTAGAGTGGCGCATAGGCCTTAGGTAGAGTTGCGCATATCCTTTGATGGTGGCCCATATCTTTTGTTTGTTTTTTTGTTCCTTGATTGGTTCCATGATTCACGATGTGTATAACTATATATAAACAATGATAGCCCTGTAACTTTAGTGAGGGTTATCTTTTGAATCTAAAACTTTTCTAGTAAGTTTCAGACGTCAACCATTGATCGAACTTTCACGTCTACCTTGAAACTAGAAAGTGGTTTTGAGGTTGAAGCTCAATCTTACTACCTGCAAAACGTCAGGATCACTAACGCTTCACTTTATCATGGTAAAGGTCACTCGAACAAGTCAATCTGTGCTCCTGGTGCTCTTGATAGCAGTAAAATCGCCGAAAAAGTTGTTGTTTGTGATCAAACCGACCCATTTCGGATCGCAGATCAATGGATAGAAGTTTCAAGGAAGGGTGCGTTAGCTGCAATAATAATTGCTGATGTGTTATTAACAGATCGTACTAAGTCTCCGATTCCAACCATTATCTTACCTTCTAGCTCTGGAACTTCGCTCATCAAACACTTGTCAGGACTCAGTGCTGAACCTAAAGTGAAGAGCTGGGACATGATATCCACCAAGTTAGGAACTAAACCAGCACCACAGTTGGGATTTATCTCTTCCAGGGCCCAAACCCCGTCGATCTTGGAACTCAAACCCGGATATAATAGCTCCAGGTTGATATTCTTGCGGCTTACACACCTAACAAGCCGTATATGAAGTTAGGATCATATGATTTTGTGACAAATTATGCTCTTATATCGAGCACATCAATGGTCGCTCCTCATGTTGCCGGATTGGGCTCTAATCAAAAGGTTCATCCTGAATGGAGTCCGTCGGCAATCCGATCAGCCCCGATGACCATTGCTTATGTCACGATAACACAGTTCGATAATAAAAGACATGACGACCGTGAAGCGACCACACCCTTAGATTTTGGCTCCGGACATGTCAACCCTAACAAAGCCATCGATCCTGGACTCATCTATGACATTGATTTCCAAGGTTACGTAGAGTTCATATGTGGCCCGGATACACCAAAAGCGATTCGAGCACTCATCGGAAAAGCCATTGGAGTTACAGCAACCAATCCCAGCTTAACTATCCTTCTTTCATGGCGGTTCGACCAATTCAAGTGGCTCTCGCATAGTGAAGAAATATACCAGATCTGTGATTTAATGTTGGAGATGGCGACTCCGTTTACCGATCAACCATCGAGCATGTTCCGGCTGGGACAAAGATCACGGTGGAGCCTAAGACTTTATCATTTAGTAGAAAGTTTCAAAAGCGAAGTTACACACTGAGCTTGGAAATTGAAAGGAAGAGATTGACTTCGGACAAGAGCTATGCTTTCCTTCAATGGAGTGATCAACACAATCATGTGGTATCAAGTCCCATACTTGTTGCCGAATGGACTCGTGTGTAATTCCTGAAGAAGATCAGATGCTATGGAGATTAGTCTAATGATAAGCTTGTTGATGAGTTTTAATGACTATCAATCACTCTTCAACTGAATAAAGAGGTGATATAATTATTATTTATGATTAGTTTTATCATAATCACATAATTTTTCTTGTCCCATAAATTAATATTGTTTAATAAATAAAGAACTTCATTTAATTTTATTTGGAAATTATTAATTAAAAATATAGTTTAGTTGTTGATCACATAATTTTTCTTACCTTCTGCCTCTGGGAATTCTCTCATCAAACAATTGTCAGGACTAGTACTGAACCTAAAGTGAAGAGCTGGGTCATGATATCCGCAAAGTTCGGAATCTGAAACCAGATATAATAGATCCTGGAGTTTGATATTCTTGCAGCTTACACCGCTAACACGCCGTACATGAAGTTAGGATCTTATGATTTTGTGACAGATTACGTTTTTGAGTCAGGTACATCAATGGCTGCTCCTCATGTTGCCGGGATTGGAGCTCTGATAAAAAAGGTTCATCCTGAATGGAGCCCGTCGCCTATCCGATCAGCCCTGATGACCACCGCTTACGTTATAGATAACACAGATTCGAAAATAAAAGACATGAAGACCGGCAAGGCAGCCACACCCTTATATTTTAATCATAACATGTAAAAAATTCTAAATGATAAAGAATAGGATAAAAATCGGATAAAAAATCTCCAACAAATTTCTCCTAATTTTTAGTTTTAAAAAAATCTTTTTTTCATACTTCAATTAAAAAATAACAAGAAAATGCACAAAATATAAATATGAACTAATAAATATTGGTAACTTAACTAATCTCTAACTAATTAAAATTGATTTAAAGTAATAATTTAAGATAATTATAATAAATTATTAGATTGAGTCACATTTAATTTATTCAATTTAAATTTAAGTCATACCTAAATTTTCATTAAGGCAAAGTTAACGCTATAACATTTTTATGAATCGATGAACTTCTTAAAATTAAATTCAAACTAAATTTATCTAATAAATTTTAAATTAGATTAAATTGAGTCTGAGTACATATTGACATCTCTAGACTATATCATAGACTATTCATCCAAATTCATTTATCTTATTTCTTTTTTGACATATAGTTAATAAAGATGACAATTGAATTAGAACCCATCGTTGTTTTTTATTTTAATTTAAAAAATAAAAATAGTTGTTCAACTAAATTTAAATTTATCTAATGAATTTTAAATTGGATTAAATTAAGTCTAAATTCATATTGTCATCTCTAGACTATATAATCCAAATTCATTTATCTTATTTCTTTTTGACATTTAGTTAATAAAGATAACAATTGAATTAGAACCCGTGTTGTTTTTTATTTTAATTTAAAAATAAAAATAGTTGCTCTGCTCAAGCCAGTTCATTGCCATCCCTAATAATTACTATTTCAAGGGACAATAATTCAAACCAGTAAAATTTTATAAGGTTTCTTCAAAAATATTTTAAAATAATAATAGAATATATTTTTAAATTATTGGGTTCTATCGTTAATAATATTACAATAAAAGATATGCATATACATATGTATTTTAATTAACCGTAATATGTAATATTAATTTTCTCAAGTAAAATGGATGAAAGTAACATATATATTTTAGAAGAGGCTAAGATTTTTTAAAATTTTGAATTTAATTAGATATAAAATCAATAAATTTGTTTCAAATTATTAAAATTTAAGGAGAAATTCATATATTTAAAATAAAATTTTAGAATTTAGATAGTTCGGAGTTCGAACTTAACAAATCAATTTGATTGATTATTTTAATTAAATTTTAAATTTAAATAACATAATTTGTTATTATAAATTAGAAAATTAAATAATTTAATAAAATTTTCAGACTTAATTAAGTAAAAGTTATAATTTTTGCAGATTAATTTTTTAATATAAGACACATTTTTAATGATTTAGTTCATTTTTAAAGCTCATTATAGATTAATATTTTATACTATTTTATTCCTGCTTTAATAAATTTTAGCATTTTTAAAATTTTATTAAATAATGTGATGGGATATTTGATAAGTGTACTTTTTAACAACCGAAGACTTGCAAGTCCACGGGGTTATTTTAGTATAATTGTGTCCAGTCATTTTCTACCTCTATTATTTTCTTGTTTACAAATAATTAAAAATAAAGAAAAGAGAATTATTATTGAGTAACCACTATAATTAATAATATTTAAATATTCATTTAATTCAAATGATATTAGTCGTAATAATTTTGTTTAGAATAATAGTAATTTAATACTACTTTAAATAAAATGTATTTTATTAGTTAAAGTTCGTTATTACGTCATAATTCGTAATGCAATAATTACGAGTGGTTACTAGTCTTACATATCATATATTTCCCTATCTCCATTCTCTATAAAATATATTTTCGAAACTTAATTACTCCACATGCCTCTATTTAATTATTTGAAAATTAAGTTTTTTTCTTTCACTAATTTTCATAAAGTGAGATTTTACATTTTCTTAGTTTTATAAAAAGTAAATTCACAACAAATTATATAATTTAAATAAATTAGTTAATAAAATAATAATTACCAAAAAACTTTTTAACACCAACTAATTGTTCTTGAAAGTGCTCCCTCCAAGTATTGAAGAAAGCTCCTTCAGCTAGCAACCTTGTGCACTGTTCACGCGCACTGTTCACACAAGAGGAAATCTGCTGCACTGCACTTCTTAAACTCCTCCTCTGTTCTTGACTATGTAATTTGAAATGAACTTCTAAAACCTTCAGTTTTTGTGTATGGGTTGCCTTAGCTACTCACTCTTCAATGCTACTGTAACTTCTGGAATTCAAAACAAAAATAACACTGCATACTAAACAGATGAGCTAAATTGATGATTGTGTGTTTGATGAACTTGGTTTCACTAGAACTAACTTCAGGTTTTTTTCAAGGACACTACTATTGCTACTGGAAATCAAAGAAAATGACAAGCAAAATGAAACTTCAACTGAAATTTTTGTATTGACGGAGTTCTGATTTTTCCATACATGTGAAAGTGAAAGAAAGATGGAGCTTTATAATTAGCTCTTGCATGTTCTGATACATTTTTTATTCTAAACTGAAAAATAAAGTCTTAGACTGATGAATAAAGCAGACTAGTACTACATTTCCTGATTTAGCAATACAAAAAGCAACTTCATTTGTCTTTTGCAAAACTAAAACTAACATTTGCAAAAACAGAAAAAGCAACAATTAATTCTTCTGCAATAGTTTGATTCTTCATCTTCAAAAGACTGACATACAAATCTGATTGTCAGTTCATGCTTTTGATTAGCACTAAACTTGATTTTGCTAATTAAATCTCTTGAAATTTGTTTCAGCTTCCTGCTGGTTACTTCCTTCTGCGATTCTGGTCACTTCCTTCTGCAAGTAACTGACAAGTAACTAACTGGAATCCTCAACTTCTGCTGATTTTCCAACTCGCACTTCTGGTTACTTCGTGCCTGGTTACTTCCTTCTAAGTAACTAACTGGAATCCTCATCTTCTTCTGTGCACCTGATGAGCTTGTATCTGCATCTTTTCTGCCTTGTGCTTCATTCATCTAATCTTTGGCTTCATTTGTTTGATCCATACATTGTTGAATTATGCTTAGGATCATCATCTTCAATCTCCACTTGCATTTAAACTCCTTCATCTTTCCCTTCAGCTTTCTTTTCTTCCTAATCTTCATTGTCAATGCTAACTCCTCCACTAATTTCAACACCTCAGGCTGCCCAAGACAACTCATCTCAACAACTCCTCCTTTGTCTTGTGGAGCCTACACTCTAATCATCTTCTTAAATGAATCAAATTTCTACCTTGGTAATGCTTTGGTGAATACATCAGTAAGTTGGAAGTTAGATCGACAAAAAGCCAACTTAATCTCCTTCTCTTCAATCAGCTCCCTCACATAATGATACTTGACTCTCATATGCTTGGTTCTCATGTGATCCGAAGGATTTTCAGCCATTGCAATTGCTGCACTTGAATCACAGTAGATAGTCACATATTTTCCTTTCAATTCATCAACATCCATCAAGATCTTCTTCAACCATTGCGTTTGCTTGGCTGCCATATTAACAGCCACATATTCAGTCGCGGCAGTGGACTGAGCTACCACTTTTTGCTTCCTTGAGCTCCATGCAAACACACCTGTCCCTAAACTACAACAATATCCACTCCTACTCTTGCAATCTTCATTTCCAGCATAACTTGCATCACTAAACACATATAACTCCACATTTTTCCTTCTTCCATACCATATACCATGATCAACCGTATGTTTAACATATCTCAACACTCTCCTAGCATACAATGCATGATATCTTGAGGGATTATGATTGAAAGCAGCCAACATATTAATAGCACAAACAATATCGGGTCTAGATGCACTTAAATACATGAGTGATCCGATTATGCCCCTATAGTAAGTGTCATCGAAATTTTCACCTGGTTTGGTTACTTCCAACTTCAATTGATGCTCCATAGGTGTTGTCATGCCACTGCTATCCTTCAGCCCAAATTTATCAAACAAATCCTCAGCATACTTTCTTTGATGAATAAAGATGCCATCATCCCTTTGTTGAATCTCCAATCCCAAGAAATAGCTCATCTCTTCCAAATCAGTCATTTGAAATTCAGATTGCATTGAGTCTTTGAATTCACTCACAAGCTTATCTTCAGTCTCTATAATCATCAAATCATCAACATAGAGTGAGCAAATCAGTTTACCTTCGGTATAGGTCTTGACATACAATGTTGCTTCACTTTTGTTCCTCTCAAAGCCATTTTGCCCCAAATACTTGTTGATTCTTGAGTACCAAGCTCTTGGAGCTTGCTTCAACCCATACAAGGCCTTCACTAGCTTGTATACCTTCTACTCTTCACCATCTTTCACATAGCCATCTGGTTGTTTAAAGTAGACATCTTCATCTAGCATCCCATTCAAGAAAGCACTCTTGACATCCATTTGATGCACTTTCCACCCATTATTTGCAGCTAGTGCCAATAACATCCTCACTGTGTCTAATCTTACAACTGGAGCATAAGTTTCAGTGTAATCCACTCCATACTCTTGCTTGTATCCCCTCACAACTAGCCTTGCTTCGTGTTTGTTGATTGTGCCATCCGGATTTAGCTTCTCCTTGTATATGCACTTCGAATCAACCACTTTTGTTTCAGCTGAAGGTAAATCCACTAGTAGCCAAGTCCCATTCTCCTCTATTTTTTTGATTTCTTCATCCATAGCTCTCCTCCATACTTCATGCTTGATTTCCTACTTATATGTCTTCGGTTCTGATTTAATATTTAAAGCAGATTCAATAATGGTTAATGCTTCATCTGGTTCTTCATCATCGGCTTCCTTGTACTTGAAATCAAAAATAGGGTTAATGTCTCTATAAATTGATGCCAAGTCCCTTGTCTTGTGTGCACTATTGGAGCTTGATGATCCTCCACTTCCAGGACTTGAAACACTCTCCTCCTGACTTCCATTGCTGTCATTTTCATCTGAATTTGATGTATCCAAGTGAGGTGTCTCCTCCTGAGTTCCATCATCTCCAAGGTTGTGATCATCATCTGCATTTTCTCTTGCTATTTCACCCACATTTGGATCAATCAATGGAAATTCAATACCAATAGTCCCCAATCTGCCATCAATCAGCTCATCCTACTTCCATGCCTCATTTTCATCAAATTTTACATCTCTAGTTATCAACATTTTCTCAGTTTCTGGATTGTATATCTGATATCCTTTTGATTCTCCACTATAACCCATCATCACCCCCTTGATTGCCTTCTCATCTAACTTGGTTCTTCTAGCTTCAGGAATGTGTACATAAGCTATACATCCAAAGACTCTCAAGTGCTGCACCTTTGGTTTAAGTCCAAACCAAACTTCAAATGGAGTCTTCCCATCCAATGCTCTAATCTTCAATCGATTCAGATGTAAACCGTCAGATAACATGCTTCATCCAAAACTTCCTTGCACTTTCATTCCAAACATCATTGATCTAGCCATCTCCATTATGCTTCTATTCTTTCTCTCCGAAACACCATTCTGTTGTGGTGAATAAGCAACAGAAAGTTGATGGTATATCCCTTCATTTTCAAGGTATTTCTTCAGTTCATTTGAAACATATTTACCTCCCCTATCACTTCTCAAACATCTCACCTTATGTCCACACTGACTTTCAGCTTCAGCTCTCCACATTTTAAGCAATCCGAAAACTTGGTCTTTGGTTTTCATGAAGTAGATCCATGAATATCTTGTTGCATCATCAATAAATTCAACATAATACTTGCTTCCTCCTGCTGAAATAGTTTTCATTGGACCACACACATCAGTGTGCACCAATTGGAGCCTTTCGGTTGCTCTCCAATCACTTGATGGATAAGTCAAAACATGACTCTTCCCCTTTGCACATGCCTCACATACTGATTTTAACTTGCTGCTTAATGGAGGTATACCAAGAGCCAATCCTTTCTTTTGCATCTCAATAACATAATCTAAATTTGCATGCCCATACCTTTGATGCCATAGTTGTGTTACTTCTGTCAAGGAGAGAGTTGCAAATGCTCCATCCACTTCTTACATCTTTAACTTGAAAATTTTGTTCACTATTGGAACCTTGTGCACTAACTCACCTTTTTCATTAAAAATCCTACACATTCCATCTTCAAAATACACCTTATATCCACTTTCCAGCAGCTGTCCCACACTAATCAAGTTTTGATCTAGTTCAGGGATAAAATACACTTCATCAAGGGTTGTACTTCCTGCTCTAGTTTCCAATTTCACAGACCCCTTCCATGTAACTGGCAAAACTTCACCATTTCCTATCCTAACCATATCATTAACTCCTTCGTTTTTGCTCACAAATCCCTCATTCTTCTTTGTCATGTGGTTGGAGCAACCACTATCTATCAACCACTCACATTCCTTCTCCTTTTTCACCTCAGAAATGCACAAATTATCAGCAGCTGCTATTTTCAAATCTTGGCAAGTTTCAGCTTATGTTACAAACACATTCTCTTCGGTTATGACTTGGTTTGATTGGTTTTTGGTCTGTGAAGATTCTGGTTGAATGCTTGACATGTTTGAGGAGTGGTTTTGAGGATTTATGAGTGTTTGTGGCTGTGAGTATGGAACAGAATCTGTTATTGGGTTTGTGCTTTCGAAATGCTGGTTTAATGGATTTGGCAGATTTGCTTGCATGTTTTGGTGAGTTTGTTGCATTGAACTAGATTGAGGTAGGCTTGGTTGAGGGTAATACACATATGATTGTGAAATTGAAGAGGGTTGAGGCATTTGAGGTTGATATATAGGCTGTTGAGAAATTGGAAATGAGGTTATGTAGGACTGAGATGATTGATGAGTTTCTGGTTTTGTAATGAAATGAGCTTGATGCATTTGAGGTTCAGAAACTTGTTGGTAAGATTGTGGTTGGTATGGTATCATGTTTGGTGAGACATTGGTTCTTTGGAGAGGATGTATTGGTGGTGGCTTGCCAAAAAGTGAGCTTTGGGGATTTTGGTGTTCCTTCATCCACTTCTCATAGCAAACCCTTCTTGTATGTCCCCTTTTCTTGCAAAAAATACACTCAACATGATCATTCCAAAAACAATCTTCAGCTGCATGATTGTTCCTCCTACAAAATCTGCAATTAGCAAACATTCCCATTCTACTCATCCTTGCTCCTCCTTGCATTCGGGTATCTTTATTGCTAGGATATTGGTTTGGATTTTGGATGTTTTGGTAGGGCATTGGTGAGGCATATTGTGTTTGAGGGTAGGACTGATTCGGATAAGAATGGTTTTGTGTGTAGGTAAGAATCTGATGTGGTGTTTGATGGTTATGAGGCTGATTTGGTGGATGGCTTTGTGCTTGTACTGGTTTTGAGTCAAAGTAACTGATCTGGTTTTGTGTGTAGCTTGGAGGATTTTTAGGTGTTCTAAACCTTTCAGCCTTCAAAGCAAACACTTCCCCTTCTCTTCTATGGCCATGTCTTTCTTCATGCATCTCTAAAACATTGAAGACTTGCTCCAAAGTTACTGATTCAGGGTCATTGGTGCATTGCCACTCTACGGGTGCTATACTTGCTTTAAATCTCAATGGCAACCTACTAAGAAACTTATCCATTAACCTTTCAGTGCTTGTACTCTCCCCAAACTCCTTTAGTTGCTGCACCAAACTCAGAAATCGACCCTTTGCTGTAACTACATTTTCCTCATCCTTCATGGCAAAGTTTTCAAAGTTTCTCAAAATTGTTTGCTTCTTTAGCCTTAAGGTTTGAGTTGATCCAACATATTCCACCTTGAGAGTATCCCATAGTTCTTTGGCACTCCTACAACCTGCATTTCTTAGCAAAATAGACTCACTTTCCACTGACCTCAAGAACACCAAGGCTCGGAAATCTCTGCCCCTTTCTTGGTTCAGCCGTGTTTGGTCTGCTTGTGTCATGGCTCCATGTTCTTCTTCCACTCCTTCAGTGACTACACTCCAACACTCACTGATCCTTAGATAATCTTCTACTCGAATCGCCCATGCTTTGTAGTTGTCTCCCGTCAACACCGGAATATTTGCTTGCACATTTTGTAAGTTCATCATCGTCGGATTCATACCTGCCATTGTTCGGTTTCGTCCAGGCTAGGTGAACCATGAAGCTCTAATACCACTCTTGAAAGTGCTCCCTCCAAGGATTGAAGAAAGCTCCTTCAGCTAGCAACCTTGTGCACTGTTCACGTGCACTGTTCACACAAGAGGAAATTTGTTGCTTCTTAAACTCCTCCTCTGTTCTTGACTATGTAATCTGAAATGAACTTCTAAAACCTTCAGTTTTTGTGTACGTGTTGCCTTAGCTACTCACTCTTCAATGCTATCAGAACCACGGAATTCAAAACAAAAATAACACTGCATACTAAACAGATGAGCTAAATTGATGATTGTGTGTTTGATGAACTTGGTTTCACTAGAACTAACTTCAGGTTTTTTTTCAAAGACACTACTACTGCTACTGGAAATCAAAGAAAATGACAAGCAAAATGAAACTTCAACTGGAATTTTTGTATTGATGGAGTTCTGATTTTTCCATACATGTGAAAGTGAAAGAAAGATGGAGCTTTATAATTAGCTCTTGCATGTTCTGATACATTTTTGATTCTAAACTGAAAAATAAAGTCTTGAACTGATGAATAAAGCAGATTAGTACTACATTTCCTGATTTAGCAAGACAAAAAGCAACTTCATTTGTCTTTTGCAAAACTAAAACTAACATTTGCAAAAACAGAAAAAGCAACAATTAATTCTTCTGCAATAGTTTGATTCTTCATCTTCAAAAGACTGACATACAAATCTGATTGTCAGTTCATGCTTTTGATTAGCACTAAACTTGATTTTGCTAATTAAATCTCTTGAAATTTGCTTCAGCTTCCTGCTGGTTACTTCCTTCTGCGATTCTAGTCACTTCCTTCTGCAAGTAACTGACAAGTAACTAACTGGAATCCTCAACTTTTGCTGATTTTCCAACTCTGCACTTCTGGTTACTTCGTGCCTGGTTACTTCCTTCTAAGTAACTAACGGGAATCCTCATCTTCTGCTGTGCACTTGATGAGCTTGCATCTGCATCTTTTCTGCCTTGTGCTTCATTCATTTGATCTTTGGCTTCATTTGTTTGATCCATACATTGTTAAATTATGCTTAGGATCATCATCTTCAATCTCCACTTGCATTTAAACTCCTTCATCTTTCCCTTCAGCTTTCTTTTCTTCCTAATCTTCATTGTCAATGCTATCTCCTCCACTAATTTCAACACCTCAGGCTGCCTAAGACAACTCATCTCAACAATTGTTTAAGATGTGTAAAAATAAATATTAACTGTGGTAAATATAAAGAATATCAAAATAAAATATTGAAAACGTCTTTTTTTTTATAACCTAATAATTTTTTTAAGAAAATTAATCTAAACTAGTTCAAATTCAAACTTATAATGTGTTTGACGATCAATGGTAGAATATCCACTCCAGGAGCGACAATGTCAGGTTTTAAGATATTTGGACTAAATTGGTATGCCCTGTTAATGAGAATTTCGTAACTTCAGCAGCTGGTTTAGTGTGATATTCAGTTGTCACGAACTTCAAACTTTTCACCTTCTATTCTCCAACCAAATCCTCCAAACTTGACGCAGGCACGATCGTGGTGGGAATGGTGTAGCACGAACTTGGTGCTGTAAGCCCTATCTTTTCTGAAACGAAAATGCCTGCCTCTGCACCTACTCTTGCAAGCTCTTTTACTTCGTCGTTCGTGTAGATGGGCATAACTCAGCAATTCCAGCGACATAACAAAGAATTTCGCTGTTACTTTGTAGGACAATGCATAAACCAGGACACATCACTAACAGAAAATGAAATGGCAGGCCTAGTATATGTTAAATAATTTAAACCATCAACAAGGCTTCTAAAGAGCATTGGGTTGGCTTTCTCAGTCCCATCTTCACGCTAGAGCTTCTCATTAACATTCATCGGAGTTACTACCATCTCACAATTTATCATATTGAACCTCTTTAAAAGATTAGCACAATATTTCTTTTGACATAGAAAAATCTCAGCTTGCATTACCTCAAGTCCCAAAAAATATTGCAGTAAACCCAAAATTGTCATCTCGAATTTTTCATCATGCAACACTTGAAATCATCTTCTCTGTATGATTAATGATTTTTAGGAGCTCATAAAAATCATATCATTTACATATAGACAAACCACCAAGAAATTACCACAGCTATTTTTCTTCAAGTATAAAGTGGGCTCATTTTCACTTCTTGTAAATCCGCTTTCTTGATAAAACAAATCAATTTTACTGCACCAAGTACGTGAGGTTTGTTTTAAACCACAAAGAGCCTTTTTTAACTATTAGACTTTGTTTTGTTTGCCATTGATAACAAAGCTTTGTGTTTGACATAAATTACCTCTTCTAAATCATCATTCAAAAACGTTGATTTTACATCAAATTGATACACCGATAATTGAAATTGGACAGCCAATGCTAAAATAACTCTTGCCGTTTCAAATCTAACAACGGGAGGAAAAAATCTCCTCAAAATTGATTCCTTGCTGCTGTAAACATCCCTTAGCCACAAGTCGAGTCTTGTGCTTTTGAATACTACCATCGACATTGAACTTTATTCGGAACACCCACTTAGCCCCACTGTTGTGTTTTGAGCAGAGGAGAGAAGAAATATAAAAGGGAAACTCATGAACAATAGAGGACGAAATAAGACATTGCAAGAGATGTATTTTTATTCAATAAAAGTAGTGCTATTTATAGGCACTTTAGACTTAACAAACTCAACAAAATATCTTCCTATGGACTAGATAATGGACTAGATAATGACCTAAAGACTAGGAACAAAAACAACTAAATTTAGACTCATTCAAACATAAAGAAAAGATATTTATCCTAACTAAATCTTGTTAGTAGTGTGCCGTAGGCCAATGAATATTTGTGATTCATGTAGTAACATTATGATTTGTTAATAATATATTATGAGGTATTCTGTTTCATATATGCATGTATTTCATTTATGTAATGTGATTTACATTCCATGAATGGTATTAAACTTATGTCATCAAGTATGTGACTTGATAGTAAAACCATAAGTGTTATAACACTATTCTAGACTATCCCTAGTCGATCATTATTGGTGGGACAAAAATGAATTAAGACTAGTATGTGTTCTGATTGATGATCACGTTTTACTGATCATGGATATGAGATATCAAATCAGAAACATAGATATATGTTAGAGAACATATATTGGACCAATCCACATAAAGAATACTACATGGTTTCATGTCATTAGTGATTCTTTATATGGTTTGACTTTAGTCCTTTGACCTGAAATCATCATGGTTCCTTACATGAGGAATTTAGTGTTTTGATATTAGACTAAGTTATTTTTAACCGAATAACAAATAGTCTTATGTTGGACACTAAATGAATCATGTGGAGGGATGTGAATGACGTAGATGAGATTTGTACCTCTTTTAAATGACAGAGATATCATTTGGGCCTCTTGACAAGTGTGACTGAAGAAATGCATGGCCGTGCTCAAATGAATTGATGAAGAGTCATCAATGTCATTTGTTATAATCAGTCAACTTGGGGATCAAGAAACTATGATTAATCAAAGGTTGATATGGACCATGCCTTGTGATTAATCTTGATATCGTGTTACAAAGGATCGAGCCTATAACCATAGTTACTGAGTTAAATCGGATTATTGATCCTCATTTGATTTGGGTAGTCATAATGTCTTGCTAGAGGCCGCTTATGACTTATGGGTCTTGAAGTGTGATCAAGCCCATTGCCAACATCAAATGAGCCAACAGGGTCGCACACAAAGAGTTATGTGATCTGGGCTTATTCTCTTGGGCCTAATTTATTAGGTATTGAATAAATATATTTAGATATATTTATTGGGCTAGATTGAATTAAGTTGTCGGGCTTTTATTATATATGATATAATGGGCCGAAACTTAATGGGGCCTAAATGGGATTAGGGTTTCTCTATAAATAGAGAAGCTTAGGTCTCATTAGGTTAAAAGGAATCGATTGTCAAGAAACCCTAGCCGCCATCCAAGAGAAAGATCGTTCGGCGTTCAGAAAGTGTTTCAGGACGTGCTAGCACACTACAGCCGTAGCCCAGATCGTGCATGCTCGTGTGGATACCGGTAGAGGACATTAGCGATTTGCAATGTCTTGGAATCCGAAAAAGAAGTAATACACTCACGAAAATAAGGTATTTTCGTTAATCCTTCGTGTTTTCGATTATACGTGATGTTCTTGTATGGTCTTTTCCGCAGCGTATTGTGAATACTCGGACCGTACACGATCCAACAGTGGTATCAGAGCCAGGTTTAATCGTTAATCTTGGATTAGAGGCTTGATTATTGTTGTTGATTTGTGTTTAATGATTAGGGAAAGAACAAATAACATTAGTGAATGTTTTTGTTAAAGTTTGGAACTTGCTTCCCGATGCTGTTTTGGAAATTGTTTCCTGAAGGCTTGAAATTGTTTCTGTCTGATTTGTTTTAATCGTTTATGCATTGATTTGGAAATTTCATTCTATACGCATATACGGTGATTACTGGGTTACTGAAATCCTTATTATTCGATGAATGTTTTGTGTCGCTTCTGGAATTTGTTTCCTCTGCCGCGTCCTAATCTACTGATTATACATGATCTGTTTTAAACAAAAGCATGAATGAGTTTGTGCGTTTAATTGAAGTCATGTAATCAAATTTCTAGGGTTTATTGATTCTCTCTTTTTGCAATTACATCTGGGATTGTTAAATGATGCATGCCTTAAGGATTTGTCGAAACTTTTTATACTGGTTGCCTTGTTAGAAATCCCTGATTTTTTGAAATCCCTATCTTAAGCATTTGTATTTTCTGGGAATTGTTTCCAGAATCTATGTTTGTGTTCTTTTGATTTTGGATTTATTGATTATGAATGTTGCTCTGTGTTTTTTCCCTCTCCTTTGCATTGTGTTTGCATTTTTTCTGGGTTATTTTCTTTGATCTGCGTTTTCTCTATGGATTCTGGAAAATCGATGGGTGAGTAACACCCATCGACAAGCGATGCGACACCATCGTTAGATGATGGTGTCGCCGGCGGTGATGGCGTCTCCGGTGATTCCATGGGCTGCGAAAACCGTCGGTTGGAGACTCGATGGTTGAAGCTTCACGATTTCGGTTGGAGACCCGACGGTTGAATCTTCCCATTTTTCGTTTAGATCTAACGGTAGATGCTTCGAATCGTGGAACGTGGGAGATTGGTGGTGGAAACGTGGAGAAAGTGGAAAGAAAAAAAAACAGAAGAGAGGATAGAGAGAAAAACGTTGAGGGAGAGAGGAGGAAGCTTGGAGAAGACGACGGGCGCATGTGGGACACGTGCCAGCGTCTGCCAGGGGCGTGGGCACGCCCCACGCGTGCCAACGTTGGCGCGTGCACTACACGCCCCTCCCTCCCCTTTATTTTTTGTTTTAAATTGTTTTAAAAACCCTAATTTATCTTTTATTTTTAATAATAGATATTAAATTAATAAATATTTCTAATAATAATAAAAGGTGTTTTATTAAATTTGAAAATTGTTTTCAAAGGATTTTTTATTAGGAAAGGGTTTTGGAATTTAATTTAATTTTTCAAGAGTTGAATTATTAAATTAAATTTATTTTTGAAATCAACAATTATAATCAAGCCAAGGTTGTAACAAGCGTTTTGTAATCTTCCATATTTCTTTAAGTATTAATAGCCTTCATAATGTGCTAAGAACGACCCTCTTCATAATTTTAAGTTTATATGCCTTCCATAAATCTTTACCAATGTTTATCTCTAGCTTATCCTTATGTGGGTTTTTGCCAAAGCAAGGCATGTGGGGATCATCTAGGGAAGACATTTGAATAATGGTTCTATTCATAGGTAAAGTATGGTTAAACTTAACTAAGCTATCAAAACGGTTTTGGGCTTAGGGCATAAGATTGGGTTTATACATACATGCAGTACATAAGATGTATTTTAACATAAGCCCATCAAGAATTACATGTGATGTAATTGAAAAGAGTTTTCTACCTAAATAACTAAGTTTTGAGTGTTAAGCCAAAGCTTTCTTAGGACTTAGTGAAATATGGATCTTGTTTCTCCCATTTTTCAATTGAGGGTTATTTATTTGAGTGGGAGCTAATACCTCATAATAATAAGAATGTTGACCCTTATTGCATAATTTTTGTAGATTATGGCTAATCCATCCACAAATCTTTCTATGTGATCTATCCTAGAGAAAGAAAAGTTTAATGGAACAAATTTCCTAGATTGGTATAGGAACTCGAGAATTGTTCTCAAGCAAGAAAGAAAGGCTTTCAAGAAGAAGGGCACAGCAAAGGACAAAGGTAAAGTACCTAAGTCCAAGCCCAAGCCCAAAGCTAAGATTAAGGCACCCAAGGAGGGAGTTTGCTTCCATTGCAATGAACCTGGTCATTGGAAAAGGAACTGCAAACTCTATTTGGAAGAGCTGAAAGAGAAGAAGAATAGTCGACTATTTCTTCAGGTATGTTTGTTATAGAAATCAATTTTACTCTTCGCATCTTGGGTTTTAGATACGGAGCTGCAACTCACATTTGTACTAATGTGCAAAGTCTAAGAAGGACTAGAAGATTGATGTCCGTGAGATCGACCAAGGTGGGAAATGGAGCAAGAGTTGCTGCTTTATCTGTGGGGACTTATAATCTTATTTTGCTTACTAGGCTCATTTTGGAACTCAAGAATTGTTATTATGCACCTACTATGAGTAGGAACATTATTTCTTTGGCTTGTTTAGAGAATGATGGATTTAAATTTTCTATTGAGAATGAAGTATTTCCATTTATAAGAATGACATTTTATATGGCATCATACGTCAATTACATGACATTTATACTCTGACAATCGAGTTTGTTACAAATGAGCCCATCTATAACATAAATACCAAGAAGTTTAAATCTAACGATTTGAACCCAACCTATCTCTGGTATTGTCGCTTAGGCCACGTAAATGAAAAACGCATTTCAAAACTCCATCAAGATGGATACATTGATTCTTTTGAATCTTTTGACACGTGTGATTCTTGTTTACTGGGTAAGATGACAAAGGCCCCCTTCACAGGTAAAGGGGAAAGGGCCAATGAGCTATTAGGCCTTATACATACCGATATATGTGATCCTTTTAGCACATCAGCAAGAGGAGGTTATTTGTATTTCATTACTTTTACAGATGACTTCAGTAGATATGGGTATGTCTATTTAATGAAGTACAAATCTGAATCTTTTGAAAAGTTCAAAGAGTATAAGAATGAAGTACAAAATCAGCTTGGCAAGAATATTAAAATCCTTCGATCTGATCGAGGAGGTGAATATTTAAGCCAAGAGTTTGATGATTATCTTAAGGATTGTGGAATCATTTCACAATTGACTCCTCCAGGAACTCCTCAATGGAATGATGTTTCTGAAAGGAGAAATCGAACTCTATTAGATATGGTTCGATCAATGATGAGTCAAACTGATCTTCCAAAATACTTCGGGCTATGCTTTAGAAACCGCAGCATTCATATTGAACCGTATTCCTTCAAAGGCTGTAGAAAAGACACCTTATGAGATATAGACTGGGAAGCGTCCCAATTTATCTTTTCTAAAGATTTCGGGTTGTGAAACTTATGTGAAGCGTCCAATTACCGACAAGTTGGCACCCAAATCTGAAAAATGTTATTTTGTGGGATATCCTGAGGAAACTAAAGGATATTACTTTTACATCCCAACAGAGAACAAAGTGTTTGTTGCTCGAAATGGTTTCTTCTTAGAAGGAATTTGTTTCAAAGGAAACAGGGGAGTAAAGTACAACTCGAAGAAATTCAAGTTTCACAAAATGACATTGAGCCTGAAAAGGAGATTGAAGCGAGCTCACAAGCTATTGATGAGCAGTCTTCAACAACACAAGGCCTACGTAGATATGATAGGATTCGTCATGAGCCCGAGAGATATGGATTTCTCGTTACTGATGATGATAATGTGATACTCATCGATCATAATGAGCCCACAACTTATCAAGAAGCTATGGAAAGTCCAGAATCTGCTAAATGGTTAGAGGCCATGAAATCAGAGATGCAATCCATGTATGACAATCAAGTTTGGACTTTGATTGATCCGTCTGATGGCTTGAAGACCATTGGATGCAAATGGGTTTTCAAAAAGAAACTCGACATGGATGGAAATGTGCACACTTATAAAGCAAGACTTGTTGCTAAAGGTTATCGACAAGTTCATGGAATTGATTATGATGAGACATTTTCTCTAGTGGTCATGATCAAATCCATTAGAATTCTTATTGCCATAGCTGCATACTACGATAATGAGATATGGCAAATGGATGTCAAAACGGCTTTCCTTAATGGAAACTTACTTGAGGATGTATATATGATACAGCCTGAGGGTTTTGTCCATCCTAAGAATTCGGGAAAGGTGTGCAAGCTTCAAAGATCCATTTATGGATTGAAGCAAGCATCAAGAAGCTGGAATCTTTGTTTTGATGAAGTTGTCAAAGAGTTTGGATTCATCAAGAATGAAGATGAACCTTGTGTTTATAAAAAGGTTAGTGGGAGTGCTGTTGTCTTTTTAGCTTTATATGTTGATGACATACTGCTCATTGGAAACGATATTCCGACCTTACAGAGTGTCAAGATTTGGTTAAGGAAACATTTCTCAATGAAAGACTTAGGTGAGGCTGCCTATGTTTTAGGCATTAAGATCTATAGAGATAGATCAAGAAAGCTTATAGGTCTAAGTCAGAGTACATACATAGATAAGGTACTGAAAAGGTTCAGTATGCAAGATTCCAAGAGAGGATTCTTACCTATGTCACATGGAATCAAGCTTTCTAAGAAGGATTGTCCTACTTGGATAAGGAGCTTGAGCGCATGAGTAAGATTCCATATGCATCTGCAATTGGATCTATCATGTATGCCATGTTATGTACTCGACCAGATGTCTCATATGCTTTGAGCATAACAAGTAGATACCAATCTAATTATGGTGAGAGTCACTAGATAGCAGTTAAGAACATCCTTAAGTACTTGAGAAGAACTAAAGATATGTTCCTAGTCTATGGAGGACTTGAAGGAGAGTTACTTGTAAATGGTTACACTGATGCTGGTTTTCAGTCTGACATAGATGATTTCAGATCGCAATCAGGTTTTGTATTCTGCTTGAATGGAGGTGCAGTGAGTGGAAAAGTTTAAAGCAAGACACTGTTGTCGATTCTACAACCGTCGAGTACATTCTTTGCCTTGAATGTCGCTAAGGAAGTCAGTATGGATCGTAAGTTCATCACAGAGCTTGAGTTGTTCCTAGCATTGCAAGTCCTATAGACCTTTATTGTGATAATAATGGAGCTATAGCAGACAAGCTAAGGAACCAAATTCGCATCATAGATCCAAACACATACTCGACGCTTCCATTTGATTAGAGATCATTAGAAGAGGAGACGTGAAGATATGCAGAGTGGGCACAGATGACAACATTGCTGATCCACTTACTAAGCCTCTTCCACAGCCTAAATATGAGAGTCATACGAGGTCTATGGGTATTAGATATCTGACTGATTGGGCCTAGTGCAAGTGGGAGATTGTTAGCAGTGTGCCCTAGGCCAATGAACATTTGTGATTCATGTATTAACATTATGATTTGTTAATAATATATTCTGAGGTATTTCGTTTCATATATGCATGTATTTCATTTATGTAATGTGATTTACATTTCATGAATGGTATTAAACTTATGTCATCAAGTATGTGACTTGATAGTAAAACCATAAGTGTTATAACACTATTCTAGACTATCCCTAGTCGATCATTATTGGTGGGACAAAAATGAATTAAGACTAGTATGTGTTCTGATTGATGATCACGTTTTACTGATCATGGATATGAGATATCAAATCAGAAACATAGATATATGTTAGAGAACATATATTGGACCGACCCACATAAAGAATACTACATGGTTTCATGTCATTAGTGATTCTTTATATGGTTTGACTTTAGTCCTTTGACCTGAAGTCATCACGGTTCCTTACATGAGGAATTTAGTGTTTTGATATTAGACTAAGTTATTTTTAACCGAATAACAAATAGTCTTATATTGGACACTAAATGAATCATGCGGATGGATGTGAATGACGTAGATGGGATTTGTACCTCTCTTAAATGAGAGAGATATCATTTGGACCTCTTGACAAGTGTGACTGAAGAAATGCATGGCCGTGCTCAAATGAATTGATGAAGAGTCATCAATGTCATTTGTTATAATCAGTCAACTTGGGGATCAAGAAACTATGATTAATCAAAGGTTGACATGGACCATGCCTTGTGATTAATCTTGATATCGTGTTACAAAAGGATCGAGCCTATAACCATAATTCTGAGTTAAATCGGATTATTGATCCTCATTTGATTTGGGTAGTCATAATGTCTTGCTAGAGGCCGCTTATGACTTGTGGGCCTTGAAGTGTGATCAAGCCCGTTGCCAACATCAAATGAGCCTACAAGGTCGCACACAAAGAGTTATGTGATCTGGGCTTATTCTTTTGGGCCTAATTTATTAGGTATTGAATAAATATATTTAGATATATTTATTGGGCTAGATTGAATTAAGTTGTCGGGCTTTTTATTATATATGATATAATGGGCCGAAACTTAATGGGGCCTAAATGGGATTAGGGTTTCTCTATAAATAGAGAAGCTTAGGTCTCATTAGGTTAAAAGGACTCGATTGTCAAGAAACCCTAGCCGCCATCCAAGAGAAAGATCGTGCGACGTTCAGAAAGTGTTTCAGGACGTGCTAGCACACTACAGCCGCAGCCCGGATCGTGCATGCTCGTGTGGATATCGGTAGAGGACATTAGCGATTTGCAGTGTCTTGGAATCCAAAAAAGAAGCAATACACTCACGAAAATAAGGTATTTTTGTTAATCCTTCGTGTTTTCAATTATACGTGATGTTCTTATATGGTCTTTTCCACAGCGTATTGTGAATACTCGAACCGTACACGATCCAACAAATCTAAGATATTTTGAATCAGTTTTCCAACATTCCCCCTTGATTCAAAATATCGTGATCAATGTAGGCATTAGTATCGGCATGATTGTGGGCATTGATATGGGCATGGTTGTAGAGATCTCTTCTGCATAAACATAAACATGGTTGTTTGCATGGTCATAGGCATAATCATATTTTTCATGGAGCATATTTTTCGTGGGGCATATTTCGATATGGATGTAGGCATCGTATGTCAGAATAACGCATCATTTCCTTGAAGGTGGACCATAGCTGCTTCATTGACATCTTTTTGTGAGGCATTTTTACAAACTTTCTCTATATGTCCCAATTGACAACATCTGTTGCATTTAATGTCCGGTCTCCACCAACATTTAAAATGAGGGTGGTTTGTTTTTTTACAATAAGGACATACCGAATGATCTTTTTTTCATGTTTGTTTGTTTCCTCAATCACCTGAAATGCCTTTTCATCATACTTTTCGACCGTTCTATTGATTCGTGACTCGTGAGCTTGAAGGGACCCCATCAGTTCATCAACTGAAAGAATCGATAAATCCTTAGCTTCTTCTATAGCAGCTACTACATGATCAAATTTTGGTGTCAAGCTTATCAGAATTTTTGCAACAATTGTTTCATCAGAAATTTGTTCACCATAAGAGCGCATTTGACTGACTATTGCCATTGCCCTTGACAAAAAATCAGTTATTAATTCATCATTTTTCATAATCAAGGTTTCAAAATCTCATCTTAGTGACTGTAATTTTACCACTAGTACTCTTGCATCACCTTGAAACTCCTTCTGCAATATTGACCAAGCTTCCTTTGATGTAGTTGCTGCTGCAATTCTTGAAAAAATACTGTCATGCACTGCTTGTTGAAGAATGAAGAGTGCTTTGGCATCCCTCTTCTTAGTTTCCTTCAATCACCTCTCTGTTTCTTCGTCTGGTTCTAATATATCGATATACCCATATTCCACTAAATCCCATAAATCTTGTGATTTGAGTAGTGTTTTGACTTTGATACTCCACCACTCGTATTTCTCACCATTGAAGATCGGTAGAAGTGGTTGTGTAGAAGAAAATCCAGCAGCGGAAGAAAACCCAAGTGCTGCCATCTCATATATCACTCTCGAGTTTCCCAACTCCTAAAGCTATATTTGTGTCTCTCACTCACGTGTTTCCCAACTCCTATAAAGCTATATTTGTGTCTCTCTTTTAAGGACCTAAAGAAGGATTTACACCATACCCAATAAATCTTAAGTACCCAATGGACCAAAGTAGGCTCTGATACCATGTTGTGTTTTGAGCAGAGGAGAGAAGAAATATAAAAGGGAAACTCATGAACAATAGAGGACGAAATAAGACATTGCAATAAATGTATTTTTATTCAATAAAAGTAGTACTATTTATAGGCACTTTAGACTTAACAAACTCAACAAAATATCTTCCTATGGACTAGATAATGGACTAGATAATGACCTAAAGATTAGGAACAAAAACAACTAAATTTAGACTCATTCAAACATAAAGACAAGATATTTATCCTAACTAAATCTAAGATATTTTGAATCAGTTTTCCAACACCCACAACATTGAGCTTGAGGGAGTATGAGAGCCTGTTGGAGTTGATTTGCTGCTGCTTGAGAGAGTAGAAAGTGAAGTTGAACCGCTTTTAACAAAATATGAATTTTTTGCTTGTGGTTCTGCGTCTACTGTAGATGTATCATCATCTAACGAAAGTGGTACTGAATTTTCATCCTTGCTGAAATCCCAATACTAGCTAACAGTTTCATTAAACACAACATCTTTGCTTACAATTATTTTGCCACTAATTGGGTTATATAGTCTATATGCTTTGGATTGCAAGCTATAGCCAATAAACATATAATTGTCATACTTTTCATCAAGTTTGGGATGAGATGATTTCACCAAAACATAGGCAATGCTACGAAAAGCTTTTAAATGGCTTACCCGGGTTTCAGACCTCTCCATGCTTCATAAGTTGTCTTATTTAGAACTGCTTTTGTGGGAGAAAGATTGAGTAGATACACCATTATTCGGAAATGCCACACCTGTGAATTTCTGACGAAGAATAAAGTTCTTTTGGTAATTTGTCTGCACTTGGGTTTCAGTTTTGTAAATCTAATGTTCGTTTTTCAAATCATTGCCTGCAAAAGAATAGTGTTTGTTCTACTAACCACTGAGTGTGTCTGTCAATATTTTTCAATGGAAATACCTTTTTATTGAGTTAAAAAATCAATGTAATAACTAATAACTTAAATGAAATTTGCATATTATCTAACAGCAAAGATAAACAATAATTCAACAAATCATTTTTGTAGGTTAGCAAAATCTAAATAATCCAACTAAAAATAAGTAAGTTTTAAAATAATTTAATGTTTGACTATCCATTCAATTCAATCTTAAAGACTTTAATTGACTTAATATGATACGGTATAATAACATCATTCTAATACATGATTAAGTGTACAATTAAGAAATTTTGATTGATTATAACCTCTTTTAAATAAGAGAGAAAACAAGAATTAATCAATGATTAAAAACTTAATCAATTCGTTTATTCGCAAAAATTTTGAATATCTATTAAATAAATTATTAAGTAGCAAAATTTGAACTATAATAACATTTTTAAGAAAAACTCAAGTCTCCTCTAGGTCATATAAGACTCTGTGATTAATAAATTATGTAACTAAGAGAATCTCATGACTTTAATAAAGCTATGGTTAACGAAATGGAAAGGGTACAAAAGAGATAAAATTGAAAAAAGAGAAAAGGTGGAAAGTGAGCCATAAAAGAATAACATCACTTCCTTCTTTCTTTATGTCTTTATGATTGTAATAGTCAATCACTTTATGACATTTGGTTGGCACAAATTGATAGGCCATTAAAAGAATACTTCCTAATTAATAAAATAAAGAGTTAAAAAAGAAGAAAAGAATATTCCTAATTAATTCTTTTAAACATCTTTCTTTAAGTCTTTTGCTTTATAATTAGCCTTAATATTTTGATTAGAAAGTACTTTCTTATTAGTCATTTAGTCTAAGCACTTTCTTACTTGATGTAATTATTTTATTATAATGGTTAGTTTAATTTATTCTTTTATTGATATTTTTCTTGTTGATATATTTATTTACCTATTTTATTTTTATTGTTAATTTTACCATGTTATATATGTACATTTATTATGTATTGCATGACATATTTCTATTTATACATTTTATATATTTTTTGTGTTATTATTATTTTGCATTACATATGGGTCTCTCACAAACAATCCTTTTATCAAATAGGGATAAAGTTAAGTATTCTAGATCTTTCAAATGTCGATTTTATTGACTCTTATTGGATGTTGTCGTTATTTATATTTTGCTAAATATTTTGAAATATTGAATTTTAAATTATAAAATGAATTAGTTTTATTATAAGTGATATTGTAACCTAACGTTTTATCCTGATGCAAGCTTAATAAAAAAACGAATTACTCCATTTCTTTTCGGGATACTATTTGATATTAAAAAACTTTATAAATAAAATTTCACCGTAAAAGTTCTTATTATTTAATCATTAGTCAAATATATCATTTTCAACATTAATAATTAAACTATAATTTTAATTAATTATTTTCAAATAAAATTGAATGAATAGCTTTATCAATTAAGCGCAATATACGGAGAAGAAAAATTATGTGATGAACAACTAAACTATAATTTTAATTAATTATTTTAAATAAAATTAAATCAAGTTCTTTATTTATTAAATACTATTAATATATGGGACGAGAAAAATTATGTGATTATGATAAAAATAATTGTAAATAATAGTTATATCGCCTCTTTATTCAGTTGAAGTCATTAAAACTCATCAACAAGCTTATCATTCGACTAATCTCCATAGAATCTGACCTTCTTCAGGAATTATACACGAGTCCATTCTGCAACAAGTATGGGACTTGATACCACATGATTGTGTTGATCACTCCATTTAAGGAAAGCATAGCTTTTGTCCGAAGTCAATCTCTTCCTTTCAATTTCCAAGCTCAGTGTGTAACTTCGCTTTTGAAACTTCCTGCTAAATGATAAAGTGTTGGCTTCACCGTGATCTTTCTCCCAGCCGGAACACGCTCGATGGTTGATCGGTAAACTGTTGGATCCCGTTTCCGAAATCCAACTACTCATAAAGATTTTCTCATAAACGTTAGAAACCTTAGACATTGCACATATGTTGGATCCCGTTTCCGAAATCCAACTACTCATAAAGATGTCCTCATAAACGTTAGAAACCTTAGACATTCCAAAACCGTTTAAATTTTTTCCCTCATAATCTTCTATTCTCTTTTCCTTTATTCAAACTCAATCACATTCGAATTTCGGGTAAATCGGAGGTCAATTGCAAAATTATAAGCGAAATTGCAAAATGACCAAAGGAATAGTACTTTATCAATTTCCGACCCTCATATTTTTTTTTGTTATTCCTAACTCCGATTTGGACGCACCATACCTCGTTGGAAAAAATCTTAACAAGTTCTACACATCTTAAGAAATACCTCCAAAGCTAATTCCCTCATTAAGAGGGTCTAAACGCCAAATGGAGTTTCTGCCCAAATTTAGGAAAATTTGGACAGCACCTCCCCTAAAATTGGATCTAGCCAAATTTTCCATTTCAATCCCAGTCTACAACCCTTCATAAAAACACTTCTATCTTCCAACTCAATAGCACAGCCCATCCCCAACTCAAGGGCCACATCAAAATCTTAATCATCTATCATTTGAATTCTTAAAACTATTTCATCTCATCCTTATTTTTTTATCATTCCCATGCATACATCCATACATTCTTTCTTAGAATACATATACAAAATTCATTCCAAATCCATACATACTTAGGAAATACATACACTATACCATTGAAACTTCTAAGCCTTACTAATTACATAAAACCAAAGTAATGCAAAGAGTCAAAGGGCATTTAGCCCGATTACATTCTCAAACATAATATTTAAAATCAATTGCATCGGTGTTGCTTCACTTCCGATGTGAGACTCAGTTTCTCGTGCAAGACCTGTGGAGGGGAAAAGGGGGTGAGCTCGACTACCTGTGGTAACACATTTATACATTAAACAATAAGTGAAAATTTGTCTTTTAACTTTCAAACATTTCTTCTGGAATTGAAAACCTTTCAAACCACCATAAACTTCCAGAACATTTTCTAAAACTTCCAAATCTTCATTTATTTCAAAATATTCATAAATATTTATTTTCTCATTTCTCAAAATCTCAAACCTTTTCAAATCATTCCCAGCTTTAAACATGAATGCCTCACATCATAATCAATTTAAGATCACATAATCAACTAAAAATCACATAATACGTCAAGTAGGTTAGTGTTGGACCCCACACCCCACCCGTAGGTGTTTGTAGGTTATCTCACAAGTGTGTTTTATGGGTGATACTGCAGCATCCAACACAAACCACATAACACATCAAATGGTTTGGTTTGGTCCAATAGACGCATCGCACATTCCCACATAGCGGTTACAGGCAGTCAGGAATGAGGGGAGTCCGAGATCGAACTCCTATGCCACTAGCGGCAAATGGCCAAGGCTATAAACATGTAGAGACCAAAGTAATCGACTCACAACGGACCTAACCAAACCCACATAGCACTTAAGCAAAACAGAAATTCAAATTGCCCGAAGGCACATTTCGAAAATTTGCTTTTCATATTGGCACATTCTCATTCACAATTTCACATAATTCACATAGCAAATCGAATATCATTACCAGTCATCAATAAAGTATGCAATATTTTTTGATAATTTTATCAAAATCATTCATAAATGAGAGATGCACAGAAGTATCAATCTCCATAATTGACAAATCCTTCAAGTATCATGAATTTCAGAAAATTTCTTCATTTATCAAAACATTTTGAAACTCGTAAAATAATACTTAGCTTATAATTTGAAGTATAAATATCTTACCCACCTGAATTTTCCTTAAGCTTTAGGATTGACCACATTGTCCTTCTTTAATCTCCACGAGCCTTAATTAAGCATAACAATGCTAATTAACCATAATTTCTCAAGGCTGAAATTTTAAAAGAACGTCGAAACTTGACTTTCAACTTCAAAATCTCATTTATACTTTAACTCAACTATAACATCTAAAACCTATCTCAAATGAATCAATTATATTTAACAATCTCATGTCTAAAAGCTACTCAACAAATCTGATTTTTTTTTTATTTTGACTTTCACAACCCATGTTCCTTCCTTTAACTCTAAGATAGATCTCAATATCTCAATTCATTTTTAAGAAACCCATTAAACACAAAAACCCTCATTTCCAAGGGATATATCATTGCTGAAATTTTGTAAAGAAAAGAAAACATGCAAATTCTCTCATATAATCTCACAAAAACCATAATCTAACAAATGGGAACAATGCTGGAAATTTTCCCAACCTCCATTTCCATCTAATTCTCCATACTAAGCACTTCAAATATACAAGTCATTCATTCCAAGGTGATGTGAACCATTTCTATTCACACTTCAACATCTCATACCCAATTCTGTGTCCCTATATGATCATACAACACAAATCATATCCTTTTAATTACACTAAACACTCAAATGAACATGATCAAGAACATCCATTTACAACTATCTCCACATTCCATCTTAGTACTTCACTTACCCTACATTCATTCACTAAATAACCCAATTAATAACTCAAAACCAATCATGATGTAACATCTAGCATTAAACAAGAACCAAAACAGAACATATATAGCTACTCTTTTATAAACCTCTTCCTAACCCATCTTACCCATACTTTACTTAAACCAATAGCATCAACACGTATTTAAATAACCATCAAGATTTGAAAATCTCTAAGTTTAGAACCCCTTCACAACAATTCTGATTTTCCGAAACTCAAACCCCAACTTCATACTCATTCTTTTCTTCTACTCATTCTTCAAATCAAGCAAGAAAAGATAAAACCTAACAATCAAAATCATGAATTAACAACTAATACACATGCTGATTTTTCTTTCCACTTTCCTAATTCTGCTTCTTTCATTCACTAATCCTTCACTCAAACCATCATTAGCAAATAAGAAAGAATAAACCTAACAATAATCATGAATTACCAATCAATACTCATGCTGAAATTTTTCTAGGAATGGCAAACTTGGCTTAAACAATCATCGAACTTTACCTAACTTTACTTAGACCTTTCTTAAGTCATTTAAACCCAAAACCCATCAAGAAACTTAAACAAATTCCAGAATTTTTCATACCCACAAAAACCAGATTTTTTTTCTCCCTCAACTTCCATTTACTCTTCTTCTTTTCTTATTCTTTCATAACCCAACTCTTCTAATCACTTCAACTCATTCTAATCACCATTATCAAGAAAGAAAAGCAAACGCTAAACAATAAAACCATAAATTACATATGCTGAAATTGTGGAAAGAAAGGAAAAACTTCCATTTTCACTACCCTAACTTTCCTTATACCTTTGTTAAGCTACTCCAACTAAAACCCCCTTCAAAACCAACCCAAAAATTCAAAATTCCCAAACCCTAGGCCATATATGCATGCTGGAATTTTAATTAAGTCTCTATCATTTTTCCTCTTTTCTTTTTCCTTCACCATACTCTTCAATTCACCATCTTAACCAAGAAATGGAAAAAAAAATCCAAATTCGAAACCCTAATTCATGAAATCTGAATTTTTAAACCTTCCTAATCTCTTCTTCTTTCTTCATCAGTCAACTTCCAATCATCATGCTTAAGCGAGAGAGGAAGAACCACAACAAGAAACTAAGAAAATTTCTAAATCCTTACCTAGAAAAGTGACCCACGACTTTCTTCTTCCTTTGGCTCAAATGGAAGACAACTCTTCCTCTTTCCTTTGGCTTTCTCGAAAATCCCTAAGAACTCCAAAGGTCTTCACGTTTTTCTTCTTCTTCTTCCCCATTCTTTCCCCCATACGAAAGCAACTCTTCACTCTTCTTCATATTTCTTTCTTCTCCCTTCCTCTTTTCGTGTCTCTCCCTCTCTACTGGTTTTTGTGTTAAAGAAAACGACCCCCCCATCTGATGCTACTGCCATGTCATTTAAAATGGAGGGCAAATGACCATTTTGCCCTCACTTGTTTGCTTATTTCCAAAATTACCCCTGTGCAGGATTTTGACAAACTGATAACTTGCGTCCTGAATTCCAGCGTCTAGATGAAATAATTTGGATAAACTTTCTTCATGAAAATTGTTCCTCTCGATCTTACGAATCCAACGCCACCAACGGCGCTCAATTCGGATCTAAAACGAAGAAGTTATGGCCAAATTACCAACTGACTTGCACAAAATCCGAAACTGAACTTTAACATAACTTCAGTCCAGAATTTGACAATCTTAGGGATGAAATTAAATTTCGATCCCTTCACAAGAATTGTAGCCCTATGTCTTAACTTTATTTTTCCTCAAGAATCACCTCAATAGGAGTTGTATAACTCCCGAAAATTGCAAAATACTGAACTATGTTCAGAAAATTATCCAACTTATAACCTATAACTCATCTCTTACTTTGGTTCAATCAATCTCTTTCCATTTAATCTCCTAAAAATCATAATTCTTCATAAAAATGAACGTAATTGTCTTAGGAATCCAACGCTTTCAGAATCAAATCAATCGGATGTCAGACGAAGGAATTATAACAAAAGATTACAAAAGGCTTGAGTTCAAGCAAAAGTTACAAAACCTTAAATACCCACGATAACTCAATTTTTCAAAATCATATCTCTTAATTCAACTCAGAATTTTACGATTTGGTGTCTATGGAAAGGTAAAGGAAGCTCTACAACTTCCCTGAAGAACAGAAAATCCAATTGGCTTTCAAAGAAGTCAAATTTTCACTCAAAGATTCTGTCGTAATCAGCTTTTCCTAAACAACTTCCCATTTTTAATCACTCATAACTCCTTGCCCCGATCTCGAAAAATTACGTACTTTAGGGCGTTGGAAAGATCGAAATACAAGCTCCAACTTTCATTAAGACCACTTATTCCAATTCAGACTAAATCTATACGACGAGTGGCCTCGAAGTATAGCACATGCAAATCTATACTTATGAACATTTTCAAAACAAAGCATATCTTCCGAAATTCATATCTCTCAATCCCGACATCGAAAAATAGCAAACTTTATGGCTACAGAAAGCTCTTAACATAACCTACAAGTTTCATGTAGCATATTTTCTCAAATTTTGCCTAAATCAAGAGTCAACTCTCCAAGGCCAAAAACTCAACTATTTCACAATTTTCATATTTTCACTCTTTCTTTCTTTATTTCATGATCTTCAACTTAATTTCAATCAACTCATCAACTTTTGAAAACTTCTTATTTTCACTCAAAGATCGGGGTCCAACATTTCTCCCCCTCTTAAAAGAATTTCGTCCTCGAAATTCATACTTAAAAATCTCCAAGTACTTGCTGCGTAATGACCATAATCACTCACTTTCTTATCAAATTTCTTGTCACACATATTCTTATTCTTAACTTATAACCATATTTCACTTCTCATATTTTATACCTCCAATATCATATTAGAACACTATATCCTCAAAATTCCTTAACATATTTACACAAGTTCATGGTCCAAGTCTTAATGACCCTTAATATGGACCAATCCTTTGAATTGCTATACATATGTCTTTATCATGTATCTTATCTTTCAGATAATCCTTATTTCATCTCGCAAATGTATAGTCAAAATCAAATCAACAGAGTGATCAAAGAAATCTAAACGTCATAACATTCTAACCTCAATATCATACACTTTCTTATGATCGATCATATGTCTCATTACCTTAATCAAACAAATCAATTTAGGTTCTCCAAATAATTCATAACAAAGACATTCACATCATTTCCCAATTCTCACTAATTCAATCCTATCAATTTATCCCTTTTCACAATCTCATACATGTCACTTAATCTTACCAAACCTATAGCCCAAGTAAGATCATAATACTGGGCTCTGATACCACATATGTTGGATCCCGTTTCCGAAATCCAACTACTCATAAAGATTTTCTCATAAACGTTAGAAACCTTAGACATTGCACATATGTTGGATCCCGTTTTCGAAATCCAACTACTCATAAAGATGTCCTCATAAACGTTAGAAACCTTAGACATTCCAAAACCGGTGTAATTTTTTTTTTCCCTCATAATCTTCTATTCTCTTTTCCTTTATTCAAACTCAATCACATTCGAATTTCGGGTAAATCGGAGGTCAATTGCAAAATTATGTTTAAATTGCAAAATGACCAAAGGAATAGTACTTTATCAATTTCCGACCCTCATATTTTTTTTTGTTATTCCTAACTCCGATTTGGACGCACCATACCTCGTTGGAAAAAATCTTAACAAGTTCTACACATCTTAAGAAATACCTCCAAAGCTAATTCCCTCATTAAGAGGGTCTAAACGCCAAATGGAGTTTCGCTTAAATTTAGGAAAATTTGGACAGACCTCCCTAAAATTGGATCTAGCCAAATTTTCCATTTCAATCCTACTACAACCCTTCATAAAAACACTTCTATCTTCCAACTCAATAGCACACCCCATCCCCAACTCAAGGGCCACATCAAAATCTTAATCATCTATCATTTGAATTCTTAAAACTATTTCATCTCATCCTTATTTTTTTATCATTCCCATGCATACATCCATACATTCTTTCTTAGAATACATATACAAAATTCATTCCAAATCCATACATACTTAGGAAATACATACACTATACCATTGAAACTTCTAAGCCTTACTAATTACATAAAACCAAAGTAATGCAAAGAGTCAAAGGGCATTTAGCCCGATTACATTCTCAAACATAACATTTAAAATCAATTGCATCGGTGTTGCTTCACTTCCGATGTGAGACTCAGTTTCTCGTGCAAGACCTGTGGAGGGGAAAAGGGGGTGAGCTCGACGGCCCCGTGGGTAACACATTTATACATTAAACAATAAGTGAAAATTTGTCTTTTAACTTTCAAACATTTCTTCTGAAATTGAAAACCTTTCAAACCACCATAAACTTCCAGAACATTTTCTAAAACTTCCAAATCTTCATTTATTTCAAAATATTCATAAATATTTATTTTCTCATTTCTCAAAATCTCAAACCTTTTCAAATCATGCCCACTTTTAAACATGAATGCATCACATCATAATCAATTTAAGATCACATAATCAACAAAAATCACATAATACGTCAAGTAGGTTAGTGTTGGACCCCACACCCCACCAGTAGGTGTTTGCGAGTTATATCATGGCGTGTGTTTCTGGGTGATACCGCAAGATCCAACACAAACTACATAACACATCAAATGGTTTGGTTTGGTCCAACAGACGCATCGCACATTCCCACATACGGCTCTCAGGCACATGCGGAAGTGAGGGGAGTCCGAGATCGAAACTCCTATGCCACTAGCGGGCAGCAAATGTGAAGGCTATAAACATGTAGAGACCAAAGGTAATCGACTCACAACGGACCTAACTAAACCCACATAGCACTTAAGCAAAACAGAATTCAAATTGCCCAAGGCACATTTCAAAATTTGCTTTTCATATTGGCACATTCTCATTCACAATTTCACATAATTCACATAGCAAATCGAATATCATTACCAAATATCAATAAAGTATGCAATATTTTTGATAATTTTATCAAAATCATTCATAAATGAGAGATGCATGTATATCAATCTCCATAATTGACAAATCCTTCAAGTATCATGAATTTCGAAAATTTCTTCATTTATCAAAACATTTTGAAACTCGTAAAATAATACTTAGCTTATAATTTGAAGTATAAATATCTTACCCACTGAATTTTCCTTAAGCTTTAGGATTGACCACATTGTCCTTCTTTAATCTCCACGAGCCTTAATTAAGCATAACAATGCTAATTAACCATAATTTCAAGGCTGAAATTTTAAAAGAACGTCAAACTTGACTTTCAACTTCAAAATCTCATTTATACTTTAACTCAACTATAACATCTAAAACCTATCTCAAATGAATCAATTATATTTAACAATCTCATGTCTAAAAGCTACTCAACAAATCTGATTTTTTTTTTTATTTTGACTTTCACAACCCATGTTCCTTCCTTTAACTCTAAGATAGATCTCAATATCTCAATTCATTTTTAAGAAACCCATTAAACACAAAAACCCTCATTTCCAAGGGATATATCATTGCTGAAATTTTGTAAAGAAAAGAAAACATGCAAATTCTCTCATATAATCTCACAAAAACCATAATCTAACAAATGGGAACAATGCTGGAAATTTTCCCAACCTCCATTTCCATCTAATTCTCCATACTAAGCACTTCAAATATACAAGTCATTCATTCCAAGGTGATGTGAACCATTTCTATTCACACTTCAACATCTCATACCCAATTCTGTGTCCCTATATGATCATACAACACAAATCATATCCTTTTAATTACACTAAACACTCAAATGAACATGATCAAGAACATCCATTTACAACTATCTCCACATTCCATCTTAGTACTTCACTTACCCTACATTCATTCACTAAATAACCCAATTAATAACTCAAAACCAATCATGATGTAACATCTAGCATTAAACAAGAACCAAAAGAACATATATAGCTACTCTTTTATAAACCTCTTCCTAACCCATCTTACCCATACTTTACTTAAACCAATAGCATCAACACGTATTTAAATAACCATCAAGATTTGAAAATCTCTAAGTTTAGAACCCTTCACAACAATTCTGATTTTCCAAACTCAAACCCCAACTTCATACTCATTCTTTCTTCTACTCATTCTTCAAATCAAGCAAGAAAAGATAAAACCTAACAATCAAAACCATGAATTAACAACTAATACACATGCTGATTTTTCTTTCCACTTTCCTAATTCTGCTTCTTTCATTCACTAATCCTTCACTCAAACCATCATTAGCAAATAAGAAAGAATAAACCTAACAATAATCATGAATTACCAATCAATACTCATGCTGAAATTTTTCTAGGAATGGCAAACTTGGCTTAAACAATCATCGAACTTTACCTAACTTTACTTAGACCTTTCTTAAGTCATTTAAACCCAAAACCCATCAAGAAACTTAAACAAATTCCAGAATTTTTCATACCCACAAAAACCAGATTTTTTTTCTCCCTCAACTTCCATTTACTCTTCTTCTTTTCTTATTCTTTCATAACCCAACTCTTCTAATCACTTCAACTCATTCTAATCACCATTATCAAGAAAGAAAAGCAAACGCTAAACAATAAAACCATAAATTACATATGCTGAAATTGTGGAAAGAAAGGAAAAACTTCCATTTTCACTACCCTAACTTTCCTTATACCTTTGTTAAGCTACTCCAACTAAAACCCCTTCAAAACCAACCCAAAATTCAAAATTCCCAAACCCTAGGCCATATATGCATGCTGGAATTTTAATTAAGTCTCTATCATTTTTCCTCTTTTCTTTTTCCTTCACCATACTCTTCAATTCACCATCTTAACCAAGAAATGGAAAAAAATCCAAATTCAAACCCTAATTCATGAAATCTGAATTTTAAACCTTCCTAATCTCTTCTTCTTTCTTCATCAGTCAACTTCCAATCATCATGCTTAAGCAAGAGAGGAAGAACCACAACAAGAAACTAAGAAAATTTCTAAATCCTTACCTAGAAAAGTGACCCACGACTTTCTTCTTCCTTTGGCTCAAATGGAAGACAACTCTTCCTCTTTCCTTTGGCTTTCTCGAAAATCCCTAAGAACTCCAAAGGTCTTCACGTTTTTCTTCTTCTTCTTCCCCATTCTTTCCCCCATACGAAAGCAACTCTTCACTCTTCTTCATATTTCTTTCTTCTCCCTTCCTCTTTTCGTGTCTCTCCCTCTCTACTGGTTTTTGTGTTAAAGAAAATGACCCCCCCATCTGATGTTACTGCCATGTCATTTAAAATGGAGGGCAAATGACCATTTTGCCCTCACTTGTTTGCTTATTTCCAAAATTACCCCTGTGCAGGATTTTGACAAACTGATAACTTGCGTCCTGAATTCCAGCGTCTAGATGAAATAATTTGGATAAACTTTCTTCATGAAAATTGTTCCTCTCGATCTTACGAATCCAACGCCACCAACGGCGCTCAATTCGGATCCAAAACGAAGAAGTTATGGCCAAATTACCAACTGACCTGCACAAAATCCGAAACTGAACTTTAACATAACTTCAGTCCAGAATTTGACAATCTTAGGGATGAAATTAAATTTCGATCCCTTCACAAGAATTGTAGCCCTATGTCTTAACTTTATTTTTCCTCAAGAATCACCTCAATCGGAGTTGTATAACTCCCAAAAATTGCAAAATACTGAACTATGTTCAGAAAATTATCCAACTTATAACCTATAACTCATCTCTTACTTTGGTTCAATCAATCTCTTTCCATTTAATCTCCTAAAAATCATAATTCTTCATAAAAATGAACGTAATTGTCTTAGGAATCCAACGCTTTCAGAATCAAATCAATCGGATGTCAGACGAAGGAATTATAACAAAAGATTACAAAAGGGTCGGAGTTCAAGCAAAAGTTACAAAACCTTAAATACCCACGTATAACTGAATTTTTCAAAAATCATATCTCTTAATTCCGAACTCAGAATTTTACGCATTTGGTGTCTATGGAAAGGTAAAAGGAAGCTCTACAACTTCCCTGAAGAACAGAAAAATCCAATTGGCTTTCAAAGAAGTCAAATTTTCACTCAAAGATTATGTCGTAATCAGCTTTTCCTAAACAACTTCCCATTTTTAATCACTCATAACTCCTTGCCCCGATCTCGAAAAATTACGTACTTTAGGGCGTTGGAAAGATCGAAATACAAGCTCCAACTTTCATTAAGACCACTTATTCCAATTCAGACTAAATCCATACGACGAGTGGCCTCGAAGTATAGCACATGCAAATCTATACTTATGAACATTTTCAAAACAAAGCATATCTTCCGAAATTCATATCTCTCAATCCCGACATCGAAAAATAGCAAACTTTATGGCTACAGAAAGCTCTTAACATAACCTACAAGTTTCATGTAGCATATTTTCTCAAATTTTACCTAAATCAAGAGTCAACTCTCCAAGGCCAAAAACTCAACTATTTCACAATTTTCATATTTTTACTCTTTCTTTCTTTATTTCATGATCTTCAACTTAATTTCAATCAACTCATCAACTTTTGAAAACTTCTTATTTTCACTCAAAGATCGGGGTCCAACATAAACGAAGTCGCCATCTCCAACATTTGTCACAGTCCTGGTATATTTCTTTACCATGTGCGAGCCACTTGTATTGGTGAGAACCGCCATGAAAGAAGGATAGTTAAGCTGTGATTGGTTGCTGCAGCTCCAATGGCTTTTCCTTATGAGTGATCGAATCTGCTTCTTGGTGTATCCCAGGCCATATATAAACTCTACGTAACCTTGGAAATCAATGTCATAGATGAGTCCAGGATCGATGGCTTTGTTAGGGTTGATATGTCCGGAGCCAAAATCTAAGGGTGTGGCTGCTTCGCCGGTCTTCATAACTTTTATTATCCAACCTGTGTTATCTGTGACATATGCAGTGGTCATCGGGGGCTGATCAGATTGCCGACGGACTCCATTCAGGATGAACCTTTTTTATTAGAGCTCCAATCCCGGCAACATGAGGAGCAGCCATTGATGTGCCTGATTTAAAAGCATAATCTGTCACAAAATCATATAATCCTAGCTTCATGTACGGCTTGTTAGGTGTGTAAGCCGCAAGAATATCAACTCCAGGAGCTATTATATCTGGTTTCAGAGTTCCAAGACTGACGGGGTTTGGGCCCCTAGAAGAGAAAAATCCCAACTTTGGTGCTGGTTTAGTTCCAAACTTGGCGAATATCATTGAAGAAATGAAGGTTCGGATGGAAAAATGAAACTCAAATTGTATTGAATTTGTTACAGCTTAAATACAGAGATTACAAGAGTAATTTTAGGTGATCTATACAAGGTTTGAATTTGAATTACAAAACTGAAAAATAGAATCTGAAGATTGCGTAATCAAATATAGTAACAACTATTTTGACTTAGTCAAATTCTCAACACCCCCCCGCAAACCGATGGGGGAGAGCACCATCAGTTTGTCCCGCATGAGTAGGAAGCAAGGCTTCGACAATGGCTTGGTCAGTGCATTTGCCAATTGATCAACCGTCGAAATGTAAGAAACAACTAGTTTTTTTTGTCGAACTTGATCTTGGACGAAGTGGAAGTCCAATTCAAGATGCTTCGAACGGGAATGGAAAACTGGATTCGCTGCCAAATATGTCGCAGAAACATTATCACACCATACTCTTGGTGTTGTTGGGAGTGTGTAGTTTAGCTCACGAAGCAAGCATTGGAGCCAATATACTTCGATGCAAAGCAGCTAGTAGGCGCAGATTCGAGTCTGTGGTTTGATCTAAGAACGTTCTTTGTTTTCTAGAGACCCAAGAGATCAGATTCAAACTATGGAAGACAATGTATGCTGATGTACTTTTACGGTCAGCCTTGTCTCCTCCCCAATCAGCGTCAGAATAAGCAATGAGGGAAGCCTGCCGAGAGCACTGAAGAACCAATCCATGAGTAATCGTGCCATGCAAGTAACAGAGGATGCGTTTAACCGCTTGCCAATGATGAACATTCGGGGAGTGCATAAATTGAGCTACTTTGTTAACCGCCATCGTGACATCAGGTCTAGTAAGGGCTAGATATTGTAACCCGCCCACAATTTGCCGATAGAGTGTCGAATCTTCAAATGCTTCCGACGTGGTTCCAGTTAAATCCGATTGAGGCGTCGATGGTGTTGAAACCGAGGAGGCATCCTGCATATTAGCACGGTGTAGCAAATCTTTGATGTATTTGGACTGCGTCAGTTGCAAACCATCAGAGATCCAGGAAACTTCGACACCTAGAAAATACGTGAGAGGACCTAAATCCTTGAGAGTGACGGACCGGCCAAGTTGAGTAATCAATCGATGCAATAGTTCAGTCGATGAGCCTGTCAAGATTAAATCATCGACATATACCAAGCAGTAAGCATTCTCACCATTAGACGAATAGATAAATAAGGAACTATCAGCCTTAGACCCACGAAAACCGAGATGTTGTAGAGCATTAGTAAGACAGAAATACCACGCCCTGGGTGCCTGCTTCAAACCATAGAGCGATTTCTTAAGAGCACAAACAAAATTAGGCTTCGATTGATCAATAAAGCCTTGGGGCTGCTCCATATAAACAGTCTCATCAAGCTGCCCATGAAGAAATGCATTGGAAACATCGAGTTGCCGAATAGGCCACTTGCGATTCACAGCAATAGATAGAACTAGGCGCATGGTTGCCGGTTTAATAATTGGACTAAACGTCTCAACATAGTCAATACCAGGTCGTTGGTGAAAGCCTTTTGCCACTAAATGAACACTCAGTATCGATCGAAATAACCATCCGCTTTTGTTTTACTTGATATATCCATTTACAACCGATAACATTGGAGGCTGAGGTTCGAGGCACAAGATCCCATGTACCATTTGATAACAAGGCATCAATTTCCTCAGACATTGCCCTTCGCCAGTGAGGGTGTTTTCATGTCATGATAGGACGATGGTGTATCAAGAATGTCCGAAACTGTTGTGGCAAATACTCGAGGTTTCAACGAACCAGTCCGAGATAGTGTAGTCATAGGATGTCGTGTCGGGGCTGCCGGTGCGGGTGGTGACAAAACAGTGGGCAGTGAATGCACAATAACAAGGCTGGAAGGGGCCGTAGTAGGCTGTGGAGAGGCTGCTTCAACCGAGACTGTTGGGGTTGTGACCGTGACAGTGGCATTGGGTGGTGATAAGGCTACTGGTTGTATGCTTGGGGAAGGATTCGGTTGGGTTTGATTGCCGAGGGATATAATGACGGAAGGGGATGGAGGTGGACCGAGAACTGAAGCAACCTCATCACTTGTCTTGAACGGGAAAACCTATTCATCAAAAATCACATGGCGTGAGTAAAACACTTTGTTGGTAGATAAAGACAAGCATTTATACCCTTTGTGCAAGATTGATAACTTGCATTTTTTGTCATGTTAAATTCTTTGTGTTTTATGTTCTTTTTGTAGACCCTTATGATGCTTTACCTATGTTTTTACGGTAATTTGTATCTTTGAAATTTCTAGGTGACGAAATACAAAGTAACACAATTTGGACAAAAAAAAAGCAAAGTAGCAGAAGGAATTACAAGAGGACTAAATCAACATATAGAGGACAGTTGTGAGAGGAGCGTGAAATAAAAGAGGCGTTAATTGTAGCAATCCATTGAACAATAGAGGAACGAATTTAAATGGCCAAGCATTGGAGTGAACACGCAATAGGGGGATTAGTGACGCAACATCAGCGAAAATTATAAGTGAAGAAAGCAACAAAAAGATGGGCTGGTTTTTTGAAAATTAAAGAATGGGTGAGTGGGCTAAGAGAATTAAAAAGGTGAGGGGCCCACGTTGTTTAAAAAAAGAAAACAAGAAACTTAGAGGATGGAAGGAGAGTGACGACAACTTAAAAAGGGGAGAACTTTAAGAGACTATTGGATTTGACAAGGAAAAGAGGAAGGGGCCCATACCATTTTAAGAAAAGAAACGAATGACCTAGGGACAAAAGGGCTGACGGCAACTCCTAGGGAGAATATACATTTTTTGTTGAAAGATATAGAGGAAAGGCATGACAACTTTGAGAAGTGAGGGCACGATTGACGAGAGAGGAAGAGAATTAAACAACAATAGAAGAAATAGCTGAGAAGAGCAGGTGCGGCGCTGGAGCAATAACGCAGGAGGTGACGGCAGCAAGAAGAAAAAGGCACTGAAACAGCTAAGGAGAGCGGCAATTTCGAGGAGAGCTTTAGGCATGATATATTAATGTGGAATTGCAACAACTTGAGAGAGAACGACAACAGCAGCACTTTAGGGAAGGTTTAATTTCATTTTTAGTTTGATAATTTCAGCTTTATTAGATAGAGACTAGTATTATTTGTGGCTAGTTTTTAATCTAGTCAGGATACTTTACGTTTGATGCATGTAGTTCGTGAGACTCCTTGGATTTAATTGTTTTCGTGAATTTCTTATGTTTGTTTAATCTCTGTGCTTGAGCGATTAATTATTGTTGAGTTTGTTGATTAATGTGGCCGCTTAATTAATTAACTTAATAATAAATTGCGAATAGATTAGTTAATCCGTGATTGCCGCTCATCGAGTGGCTTAATTAATTTCAATTAAGAGGTTAATGGGATTAAATAATTTAGTCTAAATAGATCATGGTGTCCGATTCATTGGCTAAGACGAGGTCCATTAGAATTTATCACGCTTATAGATTATATTCATGAGCTTTACTCGAATAGTCTAATTGGTTAGGAAATAATCATGAGCTTTACTCGGGATTATCGAATAATTACGAATGGATTGGTAGATTTGTGCTATTCATCGCTCTGCTATAACTTTGTCCATAGGAATGAACGAAATTTATATTTTGAGTCTATGATCGAATTACGATATCAAATGAGAGAGTACCTTGGCTAGGTTTTTATTCATATTATTTTCAGTCTTATTTTTAATTTCCTTCGACATGATTTCGTGCTAATTTCGTGTTTTAAAATTAATCATCCCCAAATCAACTTTCTTTATATTTTCATTTTTTATTTTATTTTTATTTTTGATTTCGCACAAATAAACAATTACTACATTGGTCTCTGTGGTTCGACCCTATTCACCACTTTACTCGCTTAAGTGTTCTAGAGTAGGAATTTATTTTTGTTGGTTTGACACGCCATCAAATTTTGGCGCCGTTGCCGGGGACTGGTGTTCAAGTTTTTGTTTATTTGTGTTGCTAATCATTTTTTTCTTTTTAGTGTTTGCATGCGACATTGTGTTTCTGTAGATGATTTATTGTTTGATTCGGAGATAGAGAAGACCGCAAAACGACTCAAGAAAGCCAGAAACTTAATTGCAGCAATGGCCACAAATCTTCAACAGTTTGGGTACCATTCGGACACACACACTCGAGGTGTCCATGAGGGACCACAAGTCCCTATTTGTCACATTTGTGGATTTCAGGGTCATTTTACTGATGCTTGTCCGATTATGGAAGATGATACTGTGGAAGTTGAAGTTATGGCGATTAATGATGATTATCAGTCTCAAAGACAATATGATCCCTATTCGAATACTTACAACCTAGGATGGAGGGATCATCCCAATCTGATATATGGGAATGGGCAACAAGGTCAGAGTAGTCGAGAACAAAGAAGAATATCCGATGCCTAACTATGGTGACCAAATTTCCACTTTGAAGATCTTATGTCACGATTGATTATCGCTCAATTGAGGACCAATACACAATTGCGAGTTTGGTTCAATTTCAGTCGATTCAAAGACAATTCCAGTGAGACTAGTAAAATTTTCAAGAACTAAGGAGCAAATTAGTCAATTGGCACGCACGTAATCAAAGGACATTGCCTTCTCGACTCACCGTCAATCCTAGGCGTAATATTAGTGTCATTACCTTGCAAAGTGGAAAAGAAATTGAAAGTGCTAGAGGATCGCAGAAACTTCAACATGACCATGTTGAAACTGTTGAGCTAGAAAAAGAAGCTAAAATCGAGGAAATTGTGATAGCCAAGGCGTAAGGGCCACCATTCCTACAGGTTGGCTAAGAATAAGAAATTGCAAAGTGATGAGGAGCTTGGGAATTTTGAGGTCAACTATCAACTAATCGTTTGTGTCGGTGAAGTGGAGAAGGAGCTCAGTCGAAAAAGAACACATCTTTTAGCTTGAGGTAAGTATTGAGTCCATAATTATTTTGAAACTAATTCTTTACCTTTACATTACAGATTGGAGGAGTTAATCAAGAAGAAAAAGGTGAGGAGACGTTTGAAATATTTCCTAATGTATAGACTCACCAAAATTGAGAAGCTGAAGATAGGGAAGATACTTGGAGGAAGAGGATGATCGACTAAGGCCCTATCCGGAACTACCTCACGTGGAGGAGCCACATGTGATACCCGAAGATCACAATTTTGTCACGTGAGAAGATGAAGGAGTCGAGCCAGCGACTCTAAACAAAGGCGCTTCTTGGGAGGCAACCCAAGGTTTGCTTTCATTTTGTTCTTCGAAATTTAATTTCTAGTTGTTTATAATTATGTCAGGTTCCTGTTTTTCGGCATTCTCTTTTTGAACTATCTTCCAATATTTTGTGTTGTTGTTGGATGTCACTTGGTTGGAAGGTTTTTATTGTTTTGCAGGATAGTATGGGCGCATCACCTCGCAGCTCCACCATTACCTGGGCACATCACCTTAGAGAAGCTTTCTCTCACTCTTTCCTTTTCTTTTTACTATTCTTGTCTTTCTTTGTTAACATTGAGGACAATGTTTGGTCTAAAGTGTGGGGGAAGGATTTAGGTTCAAATTTGCATGAAAATTTCGGGTTTTAGTAGATGAATGGTTCATATTTTTCTTGGTTTTTGTGCTTCAAAGTGTCACACCTTTACTCTTGCTTGAACTTGAAAATTTTTACTTGTAATTGCATGTTTTAGTTTAAAAAATTCAAAAAAAAAACTTTTGAAAAACACAAAAAGATTTTTTGTTTTTGCATGCTTTTGCACCTTAAGTGTTTAGTTTTGTCTTTTGATCTCCCAATGATTGATAAGAATATGGGTATTATAGGTGAGAGTTAATCTTTGATATTTGAATCATGAACTTGGTGAATGAGTTTTTATGTGAGTTTTAAGCTTGATAGCTTTTGGATTGATTTTGAAACTACATTGTGTTAACTTAATAGATGATTTTCCCATGTGAGTTTTTGAACCTTCAACATAATTCTTTGATGTGTGTTCATTCAATGTTTTGTATCTCTAGAACTTGCTTTATATCTTGTTGAGACTACACTTTTACATGCATGCATAAAGATGATAAAGGCATTTAGGATTTTAACCACTAGACCAAAAAAAGCCAACCCAAAGCATGTTGTCCACTAGTGAGCCCATTTGAGCTTATTATCCATTCTTTGCTTTACCATGTTTAACTTAACATTTTCTTAATTGATTTATCTTTCTAACCCTTATCATGGTTAGTAAAGCATGCTTGTTGAGTTAAACTTGTGAAGGTTGTGCATATAGGAATATCAGTGGCATATGACTTGTATTGTACTTGTTGTCAATGGGGAAGGAATCGAAAAACAAAGAAAAAGAAACTAAAAAAAAAAGTTTGAGGCCAAGAAAAGAAAAAAAAGAAAAGGATTCCCCATGTTCTTGATTGATAAATGTTTGGGGAATGAAAGTTCAAAGAAAAAAAAAGAGAGAGATGTGCTTAATTGTTTGATTATATGCATGACGTGCATATATGTGTTATTGATTATCCGTTATGCTCTACTCACTCTGATATTTAGCCTTTTCTTACCTTTCTTTTACCATACCCCCTAACCCAGCCAAGTTGCATCCTTGTTTAAGACCTCTTGATTTATGTTGTGCATGTAATACTTAGTAGTGTATTCAAGATTGAAGAGCAAGCTTATGGTAGAGCATTGCATTGTTTGAATTTATGAGAGTTAAAACACATTTGAGCCATAAACACTTGAGTGTTGGAGTGAATGACAATGAGAGGACCTATTATTTTGACATGGTGTAGATTTCCTCTAAAGACTATTATGCTATCTTGCTTGGCTCTTACATTTAAAGTGAGTTCATTATTTTTATGGATTAAATGTCGTGGGTTCTCTCTTGTTTATAATCCTTGTATGTCTTTGATGTTGTTGGGAGGTTAGGAGAAAAACTTTGAAACTTAAAGAAATGTCCTTTGCATTTGCACATTTATTTCTTTTTGTTTTTGCATCCATACTTAGTTTTTGCATACTTGGTTTTCTTAGTCTTTCCTCGAGGACGAGCAAGAGTTAAGTGTGGGGGAATTTGATAACTTGCATTTTTGTCATGTTAAATTCTTTGTGTTTTATGTTCTTTTTGTAGACCCTTATGATGCTTTACCTGTGTTTTTACGGTAATTTGTATCTTTGAAATTTCTAGGTGACGAAATACAAAGTAACACAATTTGGACAAAAAAAAAGCAAAGTAGCAGAAGGAATTACAAGAGGACTAAATCAACATATAGAGGACAGTTGTGAGAGGAGCGTGAAATAAAAGAGGCGTTAATTGTAGCAATCCATTGAACAATAGAGGAACGAATTTAAATGGCCAAGCATTGGAGTGAGCACGCAACAGGGGGATTAGTGACGCAACATCAGCGAAAATTATAAGTGAAGAAAGCAACAAAAAGATGGGCTGGTTTTTTGAAAATTAAAGAATGGGTGAGTGGGCTAAGAGAATTAAAAAGGTGAGGGGCCCACGTTGTTTAAAAAAAGAAAACAAGAAACTTAGAGGATGGAAGGAGAGTGACGGCAACTTAAAAAGGGGAGAACTTTAAGAGACTATTGGATTTGACAAGGAAAAGAGGAAGGGGCCCATACCATTTTAAGAAAAGAAACGAATGACCTAGGGACAAAAGGGCTGACGGCAACTCCTAGGGAGAATATACATTTTTTGTTGAAAGATATAGAGGAAAGGCACGGCAACTTTGAGAAGTGAGGGCACGATTGACGAGAGAGGAAGAGAATTAAACAACAATAGAAGAAATAGTTGAAAAGAGCAGGTGCGGCGCTGGAGCAATAACGCAGGAGGTGACGGCAGCAAGAAGAAAAAGGCACTGAAACAGCTAAGGAGAGCGACAATTTCGAGGAGAGCTTTAGGCATGATATATTAACGTGGAATTGCAACAACTTGAGAGAGAACGACAACAGCAGCACTTTAGGGAAGGTTTAATTTCGTTTTTAGTTTGATAATTTCAGCTTTATTAGATAGAGACTAGTATTATTTGTGGCTAGTTTTTAATCTAGTCAGGATACTTTACGTTTGATGCATGTAGTTCGTGAGACTCCTTGGATTTAATTGTTTTCGTGAATTTCTTATGTTTGTTTAATCTCTGTGCTTGAGCGATTAATTATTGTTGAGTTTGTTGATTAATGTGGCCAGTTAATTAATTAACTTAATAATAAATTGCCGAATAGATTAGTTAATCCGTGATTGCTGTCTATCGAGTGGCGAATTAATTTCAATTAAGAGGTTAATGGGATTAAATAATTTAGTCTAAATAGATTGCGGGTGTCCGATTACATTGGCTAAGGCGAGGTCCATCGAATTTATTCGCCATAGATTATATTCATGAGCTTTACTCGGAATAGTCTAATTGGTTAGGGAAATAATCATGAGCTTTACTCGGATTATCGAATAATTACGAATGGATTGGTAGATTTGTGTTGTTCATCGTTCTGCTATAACTTTGTCCATAGGAATGAACGAAATTTATATTTTGAGTCTATGATCGAATTACGATGATCAAATGAGAGAGTACCTTGGCTAGGTTTTTATTCATATTATTTTCAGTCTTATTTTTAATTTCCTTCAACATGATTTCGTGCTAATTTCGTGTTTTAAAATTAATCATCCCCAAATCAACTTTCTTTATATTTTCATTTTCGATTTCGCACAAATAAACAATTACTACATTGGTCTCTGTGGTTCGACCCTATTCACCACTTTACTCGCTTAAGTGTTCTAGAGTAGGAATTTATTTTTATTGGTTTGACACGCCATCAAAGATACTAAAACCAAGAAACACACATTTAGTGGACCCGGGCTCAAGCTTATTTTTAGTGTACGGACGAAGCCAAGGATAACAGCAGCAACCAAAGACACGTAAAAAATTATAATCGGAGTCTCTTTGGAAGATAACTTGGTATGGGGATTTGTGGTTTAGTAATGGAGTTGGTAAACGGTTTATGGTGTATACTGCTGTGGCGAAGGCATGATCCCAATATTTTGGTGGAACAGAAGAATGGTGTAATAAGGCTCGGCCAGTCTCGGTGATGTGTCTGTGTTTTCGTTCGGCACAGCCATTTTGTTGAGGTGTATGTGGACAGGAACTTCTTTGGATTATGGAATTGGTGGCTAGGTATTTTTCTAGAGCTTGAAATTCCCCACCCCAATCAGATTGAAATTGTTTAATGGGCTTACCAAAGTATTTCTCAACGACACCACGAAACTTAACAAAGCAATTGAAGACATCAGATTTGCGTTTTAGAAAATAGATCCAAGTGTATTTTGTGTAATGATAAAAAAACACCACATAATATAGGAACCCATCGACTGATGCAATTGGGGATGGTCCCCATAAATCCGAACAAATTAACTCTAAAGGTTGCTTTGCTTCAAAGTTGGAATCGGAAAAAGACAGTTTATGGGCTTTACTAACACAGCAAGTTTCACATAACGACGAATCACGCTTAGAGGAAGCGGTAATTTTATTCATACTCAAAATTTTATTGATAGTGTTTGTACATGTATGGCCTAATCTAGCATGCCATGTTGACAAAGAAACGGAGTGACAGGTAGGAGACACATTATCAGTGGCAAAACAATATAACCCATTCTTGATGACCCCTTAATGCAGTGGCAGCTTCGTCTGTCGATCCTTAATCACAAAAGAATCATGGAAAAATTCAACGGATACATCATTAGATTGAGTAAACTGAGGAACAGACAGCAAATTCAGGTTAGCCTTGGGAACATGAAGAATATTTGATAATTGAAAATGACGAGAACTAAGAGATAAAACTGAGGAACCAACACGAGAGATGGGTAAGGTTTTACCATTGGTGAGAGTTACTTCGTCCGTCCCATTGTATTCGGAATGAATTCCCAGGTTTTCGAGTTCCGAAGTCAGGTGATGGGTTGCACCAGTATCAACAATCCATTGGTTGGTGTTTGTGTGGGGAGAGGAGCTATAATTGGCGGCGGGTTTGGGGTTCGATTCGTTGTATCTCGGGCTGGGACATTGACGGCTTGTGTGACCACAGCCTCGGCAGTTGTAACAGGTTGGCTCGGTGTTGGTATTGGTGGCTCGGTTGCGGCCAGAAAAGGAACCATTTCTTCTATTGTTGCGGCCCCGACCACGTTGGGCAGCAGACGATGGCTGACGGCCTGCATAGTGGGCTACGGCAGCGGGTTGAGGAGGCGCACTGGTTGCTTGCAACTGCAATTCTTCAGACAGTAGCAAACCAAACAAATCATCAAATGTAATTTAGCTTCGATATTACGTACGAAAGGACGATAATCAGAACCAAGTCCTCGTAGTATCTGATCAACAAGATCATCTTCAGAAATAGCCGCACCGAGAGCACCGAGTTGATCGAAAATGCGTTTGGCATGATCCATATAGTCAATTATGGAGTCGTCTCCGCGAGCAAGGGCATGCAGGGAGCCTTTGAGTGTCCGAACCTGAGCACGGGATCCAGAGGAAAAAGTCGACTACAGCTTCGACCAAGCAGTGTAAGCGGTGGTTGCTCCAACAGCCTGCGATAAGACAGATCCAGATAAGGATCCAAGGATCCAACTCAACACCATTTGATCCTTGAGAAACCATGGTTCATATGCTGGATTGGGGGCATTGTCAATGGTTTTAGGAGGGGATTGGGTTCCATCGACATGATGGATGAGCTTCTGGCAGTATAACAATGGCATCATCTGCGTTTTCCAAAGTAAATAATTAGAAGGGGTCAATTTGATGGTGATTTGGTTAGGTATGGAAGGGAGGGAAGAAGTGACGGTGTTGGCCATTTTGTGAGGCTACGGAGCGAAGGAGAAGAAAGGTAATTGAAACCAGTTTAGTGGCTAGCTGATACCATGAAGAAATGAAGGTTCGGATGGAAAGATGAAACTCAAATTGTATTGAATTTGTTACAGCTTAAATACAGAGATTACAAGAGTAATTTTAGGTGATCTATACAAGGTTTGAATTTGAATTACAAAACTGAAAAATAGAATCTGAAGATTGCGTAATCAAATATAGTAACAACTATTTTGACTTAGTCAAATTCTCAACAATCATGTCCCAGCTCTTCACTTTAGGTTCAATACTGAGTCCTGACAAGTGTTTGATGAGCGAAGTTCCAGAGGTAGAAGGTAAGAAAATGATTGGAATCGGATAATATTCCATCGGAGCAATTAATAACTCATCTATAATTATTATTGCAGCTAATGTACCCTTCCTTAAAACTTCTATCCATTGATTTGTGTACTGAACTAGGTTGGTTTGATCATAAACAACAACCTTTCCGGCGATTTTACTGCTATCAAGCGCACCAGGAGCACAGATTGATTTGTTTGAGTGACCTTTACCATGATAAAGTGAAGTGTTCGTTATCCTGACGTTTTGCATGTAGTAAGATTGAGCTTCAACCTCAAAACCACTTTCTCTTTTCAAGGTAGACGTGAAAGTTCGATCAATTGTTGAAGCTCCAACTGTTGTAATCCATTCCGCTGCAGCTTGCACCGTGCCGTACTCACCGTCGTTATTAGCAGAACATGATACGAAGATCCCTTTTTCCACAGCTGAAAGAGCTCCAATCGCGATAACATCTTTGTAATAAACTAATAATGCATCTGACCGAAACCAAGAGACATTGTCAAGTATTGAGGTAACAGAGAAATGTAACAGAAACGAAGGAAGGAGTAAAATACTGAATCCTTGGCCATTGATGGTAAGGTGGATGCGTTATATACAACTGCTTGTTCGCTAGAGTAGTATGGGATTCTCTGTAACTAACAAGAGAGAGAAATGAAAAATATTTACAAACATTTACAGATCTGTACATCACTAAAGCTTCTGGAATTAAGGCTTAAAGGCTGGATCTGTTGGGCTCTTTTCGGGCTTCATATCCTAATAGACATGGACAAGATATCGACTCCATCGGCGATTGCTTGGTCGATGGCTGCAAGAACATCAGGAGTTCCTGCAAGATTGTCATCATCCGTCTTGAACAAGCCTTTGTACATGGCGATATGTGCTTGAGGTGCTACTCCTCTCGCTGTGCCTCATCCTAAGCAATTTGCTCCAGCCACATGGTTCCCTGCAGCTGTGGAAGCGGTGTGCGTGCCATGGCCTTCAAAGTCTCTCGCCGAGTCATAATCTTCCTCAGGTGGAGGAATCTTCAGGCCAGTTGCCCTCAACGCCTTGCTAAAAGATCGAGCTCCGATGAGCTTCTTGTTGTAGTTGGAAGAGCTAAACTGATGGTTTTCTTTTACCCATGATGGGTCTAAAAAAATACGCATGCAAGAATAACTACAAATAGTAGTTATTCGCAGATTGTATTTAAAGGCAAAGCCAACGGTTTGGAACTTAACTTGCATTGTGTATTTTCGGTTTTGAGAGAGAAAACCGTTGGATCTGCAGACTCTGTGTTCCTTAGCCGGTGGAATTCCAGACAAGCATCAAGAATGTATGTTTGTTTTTCACGCATATATAATCGATCCTATAGTTTATGATATTTTCATAGATTTTCTTACAATGGTATCAGAGCAATGGTTTTGCATGATTTGTTAGATAAAATTCTACCGATATGCTGTTTTTCTGTCTTAGTCATGGCATGTGTTGTTTTTTTTCCTTTTCTCTGCATTTCACTGCTATATATATATAATCTGGTGCGTGTCGTGCACGTGCCAGACGCTGCATCCAGGCCCGATTTCAGTTTTGGGCTGTGTTGTTTTCAAGTTTTTGGGCTGTGGTTTTTTATTTTGGGCTCTTGAGGGACTCAATGTTTATTATGTGGCCCACATATTAGAATGGACTTATACATAATATAATGTAATGATTCAGAAATTAGTTTTCTCATTTCCACTAACTAATTTATTTAATTAAATTAGTTTCTAAAATAATTACACCATAATAAATTGATTAGTTCAATTATGCTTTAAATTAGAAATAAGTTTCTAATTACTTAGACAATTTTTTTAAAAAATAAATATAACTAATTTGTTTAGTTAAAATAACCTTAGAAATAAACTAATTTCGTTGGTTTATTTTCTAATAAACTCAATACTAATTTGTTTAGTGTAAATGAGATTACCAAGAGAAAAGAAACTATTTTGTTGGTTTATTTTCTAATTGGATAAATACTAATTTTGTTTCATTAAAATGAAAATTTTTAATTAATTTATTTAGAAATTAGCTCTTAATTAAACCAAGATAATTGATTAGTTCAATTATAAGGTAAATTAGACATAAGTGTCTAATTACTTAGAGATTAAATTTTTTTTTGATTCGTTCAATAAATTGTTGATAAACAATAAAATACAAAATAATAAATTAAAATTATTTCAATAAATGAGCATAAGTTCGCTAAGTGTTAGAAAAAAAATAATTTGTTATTTTTTTAATACTCTTCTGATTCCTGAAAATTTGTTTTTCAGGACAATGCCTATTATTAAGCAAACACGTAAGCCTATTCAATGTGAGGCACAGAAGAGACGAATTTGCAGCATGTATGTGAAGTTAGTCAACATGCGCTTAATGCCTGGAGATGGTCTAAACATGTTATTGCAGTCAATAACATAATGCAAGCGTTATATTTTGGAGATTGTCCATCTTACAAGGATGTTGAAGTAAAGTACATGACTTTGCTTGCAACATTGCCTCAACCTCAAGGCGAACTATTGCAAATGCTCTGGAATAGTATACCTGAGAAGACTTATAATTTGTTAGTGATGACATTTATGAGAAGGATGCGTAGAAGAGAGTTAATTAGGAATTTATATCATATAGGTCTTCCATTGAAAATAGTTAGATCTATTGTAAATCGAGCTTCGCAAAATGTTTCACGTGAACTCGTGAACTCATTTCCGCTTAAGGTTCGTTACCTATAGATTGTTCATAGGTATACAATAGGTTGTTTTTTTTATAAGAACTAGGTCTTAATATTTATGTAATATGTTTACATGAATTTTATATAAGAATTCGTCTAAAGTAAAGTAATTAGGATTTGATTGTTGTATGAATGATGATTGAACACATTTTGTGGACTTTTGATTTCATAAGCAATTGTAATCGAATTATTTGCTCTATGAACGATTAATGTGACATTAACGTGTATGTATTTCTTTCTTATTATAGAAACTTAGTGTTTCGATAATGGCTACTGCTTCAAAAAATATAGTTGCTGATGAACTCAATAGGGGTGAGAAACTAAATGGTGATAATTACGAGATCTGGAGTATGAAAATTCAATATGTGCCAGAAGAGCAAAAGGCTCTAGAACCATTAAACCTAACCATGAATGTTCCTGAGGAGGGCACAACAGCCCAACATAGAAGGGTCCGTGATGCGTATGACTTATGAAAAAAGAAAAACTCTTTAGCTCGCATCACGTTGCTGAGTAGCATAGATAATGATAACATGAGTTCCGTAAATTCGAAACTGCAAAGGACATGTGGTCCGCATTGGCTGTTGGTTTTGGAGGTGCTTCAGTGACCAAAGTGAGGTCACTCACAATTAAGTTTGATACTTATAAGAAACGCCCAAATGATACAATGCAGAAGCATTTGAGAAAAATGTCCAACATGGTTAGTCCTGTCTGATGAGCAACAGGTGCAAGCTGTGATTCGTTCACTGCCTCAGGGTTGGGAGCATATGAAGATGCACCTAACTCATAATGAAAACATCAAGACAATGGAAGATGCTACGAGGCATCTTATCTTGGAGGAAGAGCATCTTGAAGCCTCAAAGATGTCTTCTGAGGCATATGCAATTAGTTCTAGCTCACATGGAGCTATGAACAAGAAACGCAAGCATCATAGTGGATATAAGTGTAAAAGGAATAAGAAATTAAACCACTCCCCTCAGGAATCCAAGTAGGAAAATTGGAACCAACGTGGAAAGGGAAAGCGTCCCTTCAAGAAGAAGAACATGAAACATGTGAAATGCTATAATTGTGGTAATAAGGGCCACTTTGCTCGAGATTGTACCGAGCCCAAGAAGGTACAACTTTATAGTACAAACATTTGTTATGTGAATGTTTCTTGTTCTGTTTTTCTAACTGAATCACATCCTTTGTGGATTGCAGACTCAGGAGCAACCAACCATGTAGCGAAGGATCGTGATGCCTTCGTTGAGTTTTGTAAACTCCCACATGGTAGTCGATGGCTTTATGTAGGTCACAATTCCAAAGTTGATGTACAAGGAATTGGGACATGTAAATTGGACATGCGTGGAGGACGACCTCTCATCCTACATGAAGTATTATATACTCCACAAATTCGTAGGAATCTTTTATCTGTGTTAATGTTAGTTAAACTTGGTTTTAATGTAAATTTCCACAGTGGTGGAATGGATTTTGTATCTTGGATCTATTAATTATGGTCATGGTTTTTTATTGGATGGTTTTATTGTGCTGGATGTGTTAAAGGAAAATAATAATATTAGTTATTCATTATTCACATCTAGTAATTCCAACAATGATGCAACTTTGTGGCACGCTAGACTATGCCATATTGGTTAAAATCGAATAAGTCGATTGGCTAAAGAAGGACTTTTAGTTAATCTAAGTCAAGTAGATTTACCTACATGTGAGCATTGTTTAGCTGGTAAAATGGCAAGAAAGCCATTTGGAAAGGGAACACGAGCTTTATATCCATTGCAATTAATTCATCCCGACATCTGTGGTCCAATGAATGTAAGGGCTAGATATGGGGCAATTTATTTCATCACGTTCATAGATGACTATACTCGGTATGGTCATATCTATTTGATTTCTCATAAATCAGAAGCATTCGATTGTTTCATAAAATACTCGAACTTGGTTGAGAATCAATTAGATAAGAAAATAAAAGCATTACGAACTGATCGTGGACAAGAGTACTTGTCAGAAAAGTTCAAGGCTTTCTGTGATGAAAAAGGAATAGAAAGGCAATTAACAATTCCTAGAACCCCACAACAAAATGGCGTTGCTGAAAGACGAAATAGGACGCTATTAGAAATGATTAGGTCCATGATGGCACAAGAAAATTTACCAATCACTTTTTGGGGTGATGCGTTGCTAACAGCCACTTATGTACTTAATCGTGTGCCCACGAAATCAGTTACTAGCACACCTTATGAGTTGTGGACTGGTAGGAGGCCTGATGTGTCAAGTCTCCGACCTTGGGGGTATGCAACCTATATTCATGATCTCTCTCACAAACATGGGAAATTAGGCCCAAGAGGGAGAAAAAATATTTTTATTAGATACTCAGAATGTAACATCCCATCTCCGATGGGAAGGGTATTTTGGTAAATTGGGACGGGTTAGGAGTATTAAATTAGAACTCGGCATGCGCATACAGCATATAGCCTCTATGACTGATGGTTGTTTTGCATATGCACATGATAACATGCATTCATGACATTTTCCGGCTCAGGTTTCAAATTGAGACCTTTTGTGAAATTTATGGGATAGTTGTATTTGAAAAATTATTCTGAGAGCGTCATAAATTGTTTCCCATTTTTAGGGATTTATGGAATTTTCCGAATTTTTCGGGTTCTTGCCCTGACCGAAAATTCCAACTGACTGGCTGAGTGAGCTTTTGAGTACTGAATAGGGATTGCCTAATGGCATGAGATTAGTGAATAAATAATTGTGGGAATTATGTTAGTGCCATGTTTAGAGCTTAAGTGGAATTAGTGCTTAAGTAATTGAGATTAACTCATTTTTGTCCTTTCTTCATTGAAAGTGCCAAGTGTCCTCTTAATGGATGAGCTTTGTCTTCTTATACTTATCTTATACGACTTCTCCTTGGCTGTTGGAAACAAAGGAAGCACTTGAAAACTCATTTATTCTCCTCTCCTTTTTGTTTCCTTCGAAAGCTCACTTGAAAACTCATTATTGTTTCCTTCGATGGTCTCTTCTTCTTCATTGGATTTTTTTCCATTCACCTAGCAAGTTGCTCTCCTTTCTCCCACCCTAAGTGTTTCCCTTCATGTAAACAAGTTCAAGCCTCCTACCCCTTCCAAGATAAACGATCGTGTGTGCTTGTGTGGGGTGAAGTGAGGAGTTGAAAGCTTGGTTTTGGTAAGTATTTTTAGCTAAGTTTTAATGATACTTGGATTATGAAGTTAATGCCTTAGTTGGTAGATGCATTCAATGGGACTTTTAGTGCCTTTATTATGATTCTTGATGCTTTAATTTGATGAAAGTTATAGGTGGAAATGATGGGTATAAAGTTAGGTTGAAGTAAGATTTGATGAAGTAGTAGGAATGAGTGTTTTTTTTAACTTGATTTTGATTGCATATTGATGATTGATTTTACTTAGAAATGAAGAATCGAGTGCTGCAAAATTTTGAGTATTAGTCCTAGTGAATGTATGAATGTTGTAAGAACTGATTTTGTGTTCATTTGGATGCTTAATGATGTGGTATTGGCATTGGAAATGATAAAAGCTAAGTTTAGTATCAAAGCTGGAAATTTAGGTTTTTGACCTACCATACTGTTTTGAGCATAACTAATTGTGTGGTTATGCAAATGAGGTAAGGTTAGTGGCCACTGAAACTTTGGAATGTTGGCTTCAATGTAGTGTGAAATAGGTGTTGTTGAATTTCAATGATAGAAGGGTGAATTTTTGCATGGAAAGTTACTGTTCCATTGCCTGTGAACAGTAACCGCAACCATGACATCTGAGTTTTGTTGATTTTTATGAATTAATTGAGATGGAATTAGGGAAAATGGTCTTCATGGAAGTTGTAGCATATTGAATTATCTTTCCATTTATACTGATCTTGCTATTTTTAGAATTGTATATTGGGATATATGAATTGATTACTAATGACTGGTTTTGAGCATTTTGGATGAAACCTAGCTTAAGTGTGATTTTGTGAGTTTACTGATTGGAGGCAATTTTAACATTTTATGTGGACTGAATTGGTGTGAGTGAGCTTCTGAAAAGTTGTAGAGGAAGAGATTAACTTGAAAATGATATATGGTGTGTAATTTTTAGAAGTCAGAATTTGGAGTTATGATTTTTCAAAGATTGACCCTACATTAGGTTATGAAAGGCTGATCATAACAGTAGCTTCCATAATAGTTTTGAAATTGTTAGAGATCGAATTGGATGATGAGTGCTTCATGAGAATTGAAGTTTAAGATGTTATCTTTACAGGGATATAAAGTTCTGATTTTATTGACTTGTATATAGGGAGTTATGCTTGTTGTAAGGTTACTACCCACATTGAAGGATTTCAGAGACAGTAACATTGAATGAATTACTTGACTTGTTTAGAAATAGAATTTGATTTTGGGTTGTTCATGAAAGTTGTAGAGGACATTGTGAAATTATTGACCATATTTGTGTGGTAATTTATTACTGAAGAATCAGTGAGTTATGAAATTGTCAATGTACTGCCCTGTGTTGATGGGAATTGAGTAGGCAGAAGGTTTGATGGGATATTTGACACCCTTAGGGTTGGAATTGATTTTTATGGTCTTCTTGAGAATTGTAGAGGGTTTCATGATCTTTCCAATGAGATATAGTTGGTAATTTTCTAAATTGTGTGCAATGAGTTATTGGTGTTGAAAGTTGGCTTGAAATCAAGAAATTAAAGAAGGGAATAAGGGTTAGGTATATATATAGATATTAATTGTTTAAATTGACTTTTGATTTCTTTTGTCAATTTCTTTCCCGTCCGACGTCCGAGTGACCTGATTCCAAAGGCATCGGATTCGTTGAATATTTAATTTCATTTTATGAGAAAACGAGAATTTTTAGACGGGAAATTGACGTGGCCCCGGATAATTGTTCGGTAATCACTGTTTTATTTAATTGGGGACCTATAGAGGTCCGAATTGCGCGCCGTCAGCGCCAATAGTTTTCTAATTTTTAGACTGATTTTTCTGATGAAAAAAAGGGATTAGGGCCGGGAAATTCATGAATATGCATATCTCATCAACATGAGCACAAATTTCATATTTAGTGACTCGTGCTTTTTCTGATTCATATAGAGGCCCAATTAGAGCGTCGATTGACCGACGTCACAGAGACTTCCGGCATTAGCTCGAAGTAATAGGTGAGTAACCTAGTTGGTTTCTCAAATTTCTGGTTGTTTACATGCTCAACGTGAATTACGTGCAAAAGTGAATTGAATGATCACTGCATGACTACTGGCATGTATGGGATTGTATTGTATGATTTTACTCTACTGAATGATACTGATAATGATAGATTGGGCTTTATAGCCATCATACTGAACACTGCTATACTGGGCTCTATAGCCATATCATTGACTTACTGCTACACTGGGCTTTATAGCCAAACACCGTACATTCATCGAATCTCGCCTTTGCATGCATAATTGCATGATCGATAATGGACGTGCCCCAAGTTGCTATTTTCCGATAAGAGCTTGAGCTCTCATATTGTCTCGACCGCCTCGAGCCCGAGGGAGAAATCTCGACGCGCCCCCACCGAACAACGATCGAGCACTTGGGCATAATCTTGAATAATTGGAAAGAGTCACATATGCATTGCATTCGCATAAATGACCGCTCGTGACTGTCTTCGCTTTTGTAATGGCATGAATTATCGTGAATGGTTTTCATTCTTCGACATTGTTATTGATCGCCATCGTAATTGATTATTATCGATCGGTTTGACGCCACGGGCGTAATGCATGATTTGAGTGAACCATCGATGATGGTTTCTCACTGAGTTCGCAAAACTCACCCAAAATTTGCATCTATTTTTCAGGTCCTAAAGAATACCCCGGTTGACACGGGAGTATGTCTACTGTAGGCAAGTAAAGGATACAGGTCGGGATCAGTTCGCGTCTGCATTAGTGTCTTAGTAAATTGTGTTCCGCAATCACTGTATTACAAGGCATTGTATTTTTACTGAGCCCATTGTGGTATTAATGTTTTACTGCATTGACTGATTGTAAATTATTACTGGATGACTGTAATAACTGAAACTGGTTTATATTGAACACGGATTTTAATTACTTACTGTGTTTGCCGTATTAACGTGGAATTAATGGCTTTAAAAAAAATGTATACTGAATTTTAAATCGACTGATGTAGTACGCCACTCTCGTGGGACACGGACTCGGATATCACCAACGATATCGAGTTCGGGTCTTACGGGAGTGAGGTGTTACATTTAGGTGGTATCAGAGCCCAGCAATACGATTGTATCTGGGCACAGTCTGAAACATAGGTTAAGTTGCATGCATTTGAGTCGTGGTCGTTGCAGAATCGTGATAATCGATCCTTGTCCGAGTCGCATGCAGTAGAAATCCTACTTGTGCGAATGTGTTAAGAGGCTAAGTGAGAGAAAAGTGAGATCAGTAGTAGAGGTGAACCCCTAGAAGTGTATAAGCAATTAGGAAAGGAAAAAGGAAAAATGGATAAGGAGATTGATATTGTCCTGTGGTCAGAATGACTGTGTTAGCCTAGACTGATTAAGGAAAGAAGTGATAATAATGAATTCCCGGATTAAAATGGCAATATTATGGTGACAGAAAAATGAATATGTCTAGAATTTGGAAAGGTCCACTAGAGATATGGGAAGCATACTGGTTATAGTAGGCCTAAGTGAGATTAAAAGTCCGGGATGATTAGGTAATTACAGCTCTGACTATATTTGTCATGAAATGGGAAATATTGGCCGGAGTAAAGTATAGATGATCCGATCAGGTAGATATGGATTCACGGTATTTGTGTTCAATATCAGTCGATATCATGGGTAGATGAGGATAGCGGGATTGTGATAGGATCACTATTGTACCGTACCGGTCTACCTAGAACTGAAAGAGCAAAGTACCTAGTGCCTAGTCGAGTAAGAAAAGTAGAAGATAAAAGTGTGCAGATAAACCAAATGAACTCGTGAAGCGGAATGACCTTGAACGCATAAGCGTGAGACTGAAATGGTTATGTGAATATTGTGCTAAGAGTTTGGAAACTAGTATCACAGGATGGTAAGGGAAAAAGTCAGACTGATAATTTTCTACTGATGGTGTATCGGGAAATTTTAGATTTGGTTGAAAAGATGTATATAGACACAGAAATGGTAACTGGCTGGGTAAATAGATAGAGATACAAACGATTTTGTCGTGTATTGGGGACTGTGAATACCTTATCATAGACTATTTGAGGAAAATTAAGAGATACATAGTAATAAGGAGATGACAGTGTATAAGTCAAGCTGTTATGACCTTACAAGGTCAAGCTTGCGCGTGACGGATATGGAAATACAATGATGAGACATATAGTTCAATGATACGTGAAAAATGAAACAGTGAAAGTGATATATGAAAAGAGTTGTCACATTTAAGTCGATGTACTGTTGGGGGATATTTATTGGATAGTAATATCGATTGTGACTAATGAAATATATGTTACAGACATATGGAAACCATAGAGGAAATGAGCGGTAAATGTTTAGAGTGATTATAAGTGTGAAAGAAAGTATTTAAGTGACTGTCATAAGGAACCTTCGTGAAAGGAATGTTTTGATATTTAAATTATGGCATAAAATTGTTCTAATTGAGATTGTACGTATAGTGAAGAAGGATTTAAAAGCAATTAGGGATAATCATTGGTTGATGAGACTTTCGTGAACCGTATAAAGATGGTATCAAGACGAACGGTCAAATGGATAGAAGTATGGACAAAATTAAAAGTGAAATTGGGTCATAGCTCATATTGCTGTGGTTATCTGCACGGTGTGTACAGAAATGTAAAGTATCCAACATAAGTGAAATTTTAATTGAAGATAATCCTATTGCAATGTGAAGTGAATCGATCTCCATTTATGATGCAAAACTGTTGAGGAATCCAGATTTGAAACGAAGAATAAAAGAGTCCCAAACTGAAAAGTGAGATACTAAAATAAAATGGAAATTTTGGAGATTTAAATATGGATGACAAGGTATTAACATATGTTGATATGAATGATATGAAAACAATTGAGAAGAGAAAATGAAAAAGAGTAACTGAATAGAGACAAGAGGGTCAAAAGGGAAACTGACAATGAGGTGATGTAGTGACACCTTCATAAAGAAATTGCGGATACACTCATTGTAGACTCAATGAAAAGGGTAAAAGATGTACGGTAAAGTCAATAAGACCCTAATAGGGAATTATGCGAGGTAAACAAATGGTAGTAACTGTGATTAGAGACAGAATGTGTTTGGAAGTGTTGAATAGTGAAAAGTGAAAGGAACGATAGGACTAATTGAGGAATCTGATACTGATGATATACATACACTGGACGAGTGGGCAGTGAGTATTGAACTGCGACAATATGTTGAACGATTATGAAATAAATTAAACTGACTGTGATAAATGGTACTGGTGTCATGCTCGTGATTGAAAGCCTTGGAGACTGTAGATTCCTATAAGGATACACTGGGTTAATTTGAGGAAAGAGATCGGTGTAAATACGACAATGCTGCAATGAACAGATCAATTACAGATATTGGGATTTTCAATGAGTGTCAAGCATATTATGGGTAATTGTGAAGTGTTTCTGAAAAATTGAAGTTGTAAATCTAGTGATAAGAATGGTTAAGAGTGCAGAAAGTAAAGTGATAAATATTTGGGCAATAAGGTTACCAAATCTAGTGTCTTATTGAGAGTGTTTATAGTCGATATGACAAAAAGGGGCAAAAGGAAGTATTATTAGCTATGGGAATTTCAAAGTTGGTGTGCATCAAAACGGATTGGCAAAACCCGAAGTGAGGAAGTAGAAATTGTAAAATGTATTGAGGAACAGGAATTAACTCCAATTGTTGAGGAAAATGATAGGTATAGTTCATATTAAGAAATATGAGTGATACTCATTATGGGAACTGTTAGTGAAAAATGTAAGGAATGATCGAAGCTTTGAGTAATTGAAAGGTTAGAATGAGAAATCAAATGATTATAAGTGAATGGTTCGAGAAAGCACAAGAACAATCGAAGCGTTATGCTATAGTAAAAGTATTGTGGAAAAGAAACTGATGGTATAGTCTATCAAAGTGAACAATGACATGTGTGATTAACCAACAGGCTTGACTGCTAGAGACAAATGTGAAACTGATAATTTTTGGATTGGGAGATGAGATTGATATATAGTGCAAAAGGATTATGGGAAATGTGTATAAGGGGTCTTACAGCTAAAAAGAGTCGTTATCCCTATATTATATGATCAAGGTAATACAGTGATAGGCTAAGTAAAATAAGATAGTGATATTGCGTTGAATTGATTTACACTGAGGTTATAAATCACATGAGATTTGTGTTTGATAATAACGAAATCTGATAAGTAATAAATGAAATGTAGTTAAGGGAAATTGAATTCATGATGAGGGACCCCTATGTGATTGTGGTATAAATAGAATTATGAATTGGTAAGTTAGACTAAAACCTAAAAGATGATTCGGATTCACAAAGTGTTGCATAGATAGAATTGGAAATATTATTAGAATCTGATATATATGTTATTGATAGTGATGATATTGAAAGTGACAAATTGCGCATAATCATGAGAAAGCAGAAAGATAATGGAAAGTTTGAGAAAGGGAAATAGAGTCATTGATTGTTTTGATCTCTGTTCATTGACTGAGTTTGGTCAGGTAATGAAAACAGTGAGAAACAGAGGGTATGAATAAAAAAGACTCCCCTGCCTTCCTGATAAATCGTATATGAAATTTCGAGGACGAAATTTTTATTTGGAGGGGAGAATTGTAACATCCCATCTCCGATGGGAAGGGTATTTTGGTAAATTGGGACGGGTTAGGAGTATTAAATTAGAACTCGGCATGCGCATACAGCATATAGCCTCTATGACTGATGGTTGTTTTGCATATGCACATGATAACATGCATTCATGACATTTTCCGGCTTAGGTTTCAAATTGAGACCTTTTGTGAAATTTATGAGATAGTTGTATTTGGAAAATTATTCTGAGAGCGTCATAAATTGTTTCCCATTTTTAGGGATTTATGGGAATTTTTCTGGAATTTTTCGGGGTTCTTGCCCGGACCGGAAAATTCCAACTGACTGGCTGAGTGAGCTTTTGAGTACTGAATAGGGATTGCCTAATGGCATGAGATTAGTGAATAAATAATTGTGGGAATTATGTTAGTGCCATGTTTAGAGCTTAAGTGGAATTAGTGCTTAAGTAATTGAGATTAACTCATTTTTGTCCTTTCTTCATTGAAAGTGCCAAGTGTCCTCTTAATGGATGAGCTTTGTCTTCTTATACTTATCTTATACGACTTCTCCTTGGCTGTTGGAAACAAAGGAAGCACTTGAAAACTCATTTATTCTCCTCTCCTTTTGTTTCCTTCAAAGCTCACTTGAAAACTCATTATTGTTTCCTTCGATGGTCTCTTCTTCTTCATTGGATTTTTTCCATTCACCTAGCAAGTTGCTCTCCTTTCTCCCACCCTAAGTGTTTCCTTCATGTAAACAAGTTCAAGCCTCCTACCCTTCCAAGATAAACGATCGTGTGTGCTTGTGTGGGGTGAAGTGAGGAGTTGAAAGCTTGGTTTTAGTAAGTATTTTAGCTAAGTTTTAATGATACTTGGATTATGAAGTTAATGCCTTAGTTGGTAGATGCATTCAATGGGACTTTTAGTGCCTTTATTATGATTCTTGATGCTTTAATTTGATGAAAGTTATAGGTGGAAATGATGGGTATAAAGTTAGGTTGAAGTAAGATTTGATGAAGTAGTAGGAATGAGTGTTTTTTTTAACTTGATTTTGATTGCATATTGATGATTGATTTTACTTAGAAATGAAGAATCGAGTGCTGCAAAATTTTGAGTATTAGTCCTAGTGAATGTATGAATGTTGTAAGAACTGATTTTGTGTTCATTTGGATGCTTAATGATGTGGTATTGGCATTGGAAATGATAAAAGCTAAGTTTAGTATCAAAGCTGGAAATTTAGGTTTTTGACCTACCATACTGTTTTGAGCATAACTAATTGTATGGTTATGCCAATGAGGTAAGGTTAGTGGCCACTGAAACTTTGGAATGTTGGCTTCAATGTAGTGTGAAATAGGTGTTGTTGAATTTCAATGATAGAAGGGTGAATTTTTGCTTGGAAAGTTACTGTTCCATTGCCTGTGAACAGTAACCGCAACCATGACATCTGAGTTTTGTTGATTTTTATGAATTAATTGAGATGGAATTAGGGAAAATGGTCTTCATAGAAGTTGTAGCATATTGAATTATCTTTCCATTTCTACTGATCTTGCTATTTTTAGAATTGTATATTGGGATATATGAATTGATTACTAATGACTGGTTTTGAGCATTTTGGATGAAACCTAGCTTAAGTGTGATTTTGTGAGTTTACTGATTGGAGGCAATTTTAACATTTTATGTGGACTGAATTGGTGTGAGTGAGCTTCTGAAAAGTTGTAGAGGAAGAGATTACCTTGAAAATGATATATGGTGTGTAATTTTTAGAAGTCAGAATTTGGAGTTATGATTTTTCAAAGATTGACCCTACATTAGGTTATGAAAGGCTGATCATAACAGTAGCTTCCATAATAGTTTTGAAATTGTTAGAGATCGAATTGGATGATAAGTGCTTCATGAGAATTGAAGTTTAAGATGTTATCTTTACAGGGATATAAAGTTCTGATTTTATTGACTTGTATATAGGGAGTTATGCTTGTTGTAAGGTTACTACCCACATTGAAGGATTTCAGAGACAGTAACATTGAATGAATTACTTGACTTGTTTAGAAATAGAATTTGATTTTGGGTTGTTCATGAAAGTTGTAGAGGACATTGTGAACTTATTGATCATATTTGTGTGGTAATTTATTACTGAAGAATCAGTGAGTTATGAAATTGTCAATGTACTGCCCTGTGTTGATGGGAATTGAGTAGGCAGAAGGTTTGATGGGATATTTGACACCCTTAGGGTTGGAATTGATTTTTATGGTCTTCTTGAGAATTGTAGAGGGTTTCATGATCTTTCCAATGAGATATAGTTGGTAATTTTCTAAATTGTGTGCAATGAGTTATTGGTGTTGAAAATTGGCTTGAAATCAAGAAATTAAAGAAGGGAATAAGGGTTAGGTATATATATAGATATTAATTGTTTAAATTGACTTTTGATTTCTTTTGTCAATTTCTTTCCCGTCCGACGTCCGAGTGACCTGATTCCAGAGGCATCGGATTCGTTGAATATTTAATTTCATTTTATGAGAAAACGGGAATTTTTAGACGGGAAATTGACGTGGCCCCGGATAATTGTTCAGTAATCACTGTTTTATTTAATTGGGGACCTATAGAGGTCCGAATTGCGCGCCGTCAGCGCCAATAGTTTTCTAATTTTTAGACGAATTTTTCTGATGAAAAAAAAAGGGATTAGGGCCGGGAAATTCATGAACATGCATATCTCATCAACATGAGCACAAATTTCATATTTAGTGACTCGTGCTTTTTCTGATTCATATAGAGGCCCAATTAGGCGTCGATTGACCGATGTCACGAGACTTCCGGCATTAGCTCGAAGTAATAGGTGAGTAACCTAGTTGGTTTCTCAAATTTCTGGTTGTTTACATGCTCAACGTGAATTACGTGCAAAAGTGAATTGAATGATCACCGCGTGACTCTTGGCATGTATGGGATTGTATTGTATGATTTTACTCTACTGAATGATACTGATAATGATAGATTGGGCTTTATAGCCATCATACTGAACACTGCTATACTGGGCTCTATAGCCATATCATTGACTTACTGCTACACTGGGCTTTATAGCCAAACACTGTACATTCACTGAATACTGCACTGCATGCATAATTGTATGATCGATAATGGACGTGCCCCAAGTTGCTATTTTTACCGATAAGAGCTTGAGCTCTCATATTGTCTCGACCGCCTCGAGCCCGAGGGGAAAATCTCGACGCGTCCCCATCGAACACCGATCGAGCACTTGGGCACAATCTTCAATAATCGGAAAGAGTCACATATGCATTGCATTCGCATAAATGACCGCTACGTGACTGTCTCGCTTTTGTAATGGCATGAATTATCGTGAATGGTTTTCATTCTTCGGACATTGTTATTGATCGCCATCGGTAATTGATTATTATCGATCGCGGTCAGACGCCATGGGCGTAATGCATGATTTGAGTGAACCATCGATGATGGTTTTCACCGAGTTCGCAAAACTCACCCAAAATTTGCATCTATTTTCAGGTCTGAAGAATACCCCGCTGACACGGAGTATGTCTCTGTAGGCAAGTAAAGGATACAGTCGGGATCGGTTCGCGTCTGCATTAGTGTCTTAGTAAATTGTGTTCCGCAATCACCGTATTACAAGGCATTGTATTTTCTTGAGCCCATTGTGGTATTAATGTTTTACTGCATTGACTGATTGTAAATTATTACTGGATGACTGTAATAACTGAAACTGGTTTATATTGAACACGGATTTTAATTACTTACTGTGTTTGCCGTATTAACGTGGAATTAATGGCTTTAACTGAATTTTAAATCGACTGATGTAGTACGCCACTCTCGTGGGACACGGACTCGGATATCACCAACGATATCGGGTTCGGGTCTTACGGAAGTGGGGTGTTACACAGAACACTCAAAAGGATACGTGTTCATAAGTGAACAAGGTAGCAGAGGTGTAACTGAATTTGAATCACGAGATGTAACATTCTTAGAGAATGATTTTCCCAAGCAAGGCGAAATAGGTAAAGACCTATTATTATATGAGTCGCTTGATTATAATGATTCTGTTATGCAGAATCAATATGAGGAACTTCAACCAAGTGGGAGCAATTCCACAAAAAGGTTCTCTATGATAACTAATCCGAGTGGGAGCAATCAGATCAATCATGATTTTGTTTATGATGAACCTCGGTAAAGACGAAGTAATCGAGGAGTAATTCCCCCACGTCGTTTTGAGATTGAAGGAGAAATTAATATGATTGTTCCGCAAGAGGAAGAAGAGCCAAGGAATGTAAATGAGGCTTTTACTAGCCCTGCTAAAGAAGAATGGATAAAAGCAATGACAGAAGAAATGGCTTCTTTGAGCTCAAATCAAGTATGGGACTTGGTTGACCTCCCAGAAGGACGTAAAGCAATTGGGAATAAGTGGGTTCTCAAAATTAAGCGAAAAGTTGATGGCAATATCGAAAGATATAAGGCACGTCTTGTAGCAAAAGGATATACGCAACAGGAGGGAATTGATTATGAGGAAACTTTTTCACCTGTTGTGAAGTTTGCTTCAATCCGTCTTATTCTGGCTTTAGATAAGTGAACTCAAGTTAAACATTGAGTATGTTTGAACTATCATCTGTACGGTATTTCTTTGATTAAAAGATGTTTAAGACAAACGAAGTGGGTAAATACCGTAGCACATGACTCGTATCATGTGTGCATAACTGACCACAAAAAGGGATTAATGTAAGTCGCACGATCTCATCTTACATTGTGTGAGACCCTTGAGGTTAAGAAGAACCTCATCATATACCCTTATGACTCTTGTTTCATTCTTGAGAATTAAATTTAATTCAAAAGAGAATTGAGAACAGAGGAAGGTCATTTAATTTAGCTCATTGACTCGCATGAAAAGTATTCATAGATGGTCATCGTCTCTTTAGTAGAAAACATGAATACAGTCATGACTTAAAGAAACTAAATGAGATCAAAAGGAAAAATGCTAATGCGAGATATGACCTAGGGTATAGCATACAATGTCTACTCAAGGACTCATAAGTCCTAGGATTGTTGGATGCATTTTCTTATTAAATTTCATGACATTTTTCCTTAATTTCTGGATTAATTATTAGGTTATATTTTTTTTCTTGCTAAATTGCTTGGTTCGTCTGAATTCGCATTTATAATTCTTCATGTTTAATTTGTAGGAAATGCGTTTGATTTTAATTGAAAAGAACTACAGCAGTCCAAGGCAAAAATCAAAATACAAAAGAAAAGGAGAAAAATTAAAAGAGATTAAATCAAGTGGAGGATACGCCATCGTGGAAGCATAGGAAATTAATTAAATCAAGAGGCTAACGCAGAGAGTTGGCGTCGTTTGGCAAGACAATTAAATTGTCACTTGATCAACAAATAGGAGGAGGCGTTAACACAAGAGGAAAATTCACACAAAACAAGCGAGCACGTGGGATTAAATCGACAAGGCATGAAGACAAAATCAGCCAGCAGCTACAAAGACGCACATCATCAAGGAGAGGACCAAGACAACTTTAACAGTGAACCAATCAAAAGGAGGACAGTTGGAGCTTATTTAATTACAAGAAAAGAAAACATTTTGAAGGAATGAGAGCATGAAATCTAAATCAACGCAAGAGGGACCCAAGCAGAAATAAAACAAAGAAGGTGGCATTTTAGGGGCAACGTGGCGTGAAAAAAATCAAGCAATGGATAAAAGAGAGGCATCAATGACAAATTAAAAGCAACTGCGTAAGTTAACGCAATGAGAGGGTTTTTAAATGGTAGACACCATGGCGTTTTAGTTAAAAGGAGAGCTACAAAAGCGACCTAAAGAATCAGTGGAGAGGAAACGTGGCGTCTTTAAATTGTTAATGCAATTCACGAGAGCAATTAAAGCAGCGTGGAAAATTAAATGAGAAGCAACACGTGGAGGCAGATAAATCACAAAGGAGAAGCAAAGGTTTTCAACAAGAAGTGATGGAAATTGAGTAGCAGATGACATGCGGATGGCTTTGGAGAACGATTGGAGGTGAGGCAAAAATCAAAATAGCCAAGTATCACGCATAAGGCCGAAAAATAAGGAGGCAATAGACGCACATGGGTGTGAAATAGATAGTGTCGGTGCAATGGAATAAAGAAGGGATCAAAACAGAGACGCAATAGTAAAAAAGCAAGTGAGGGCGGCGTAACAAAATCAACGGAGGTTTGGGGGATGCATGAAAACAAATAAGAACCAAATCAAGAAAGGCAGCAGCAGTGTTGGAAATTGAAGAAATCACGCAAACATGGGACAAGAGAAGAGCAAAATTAAAGAGGCATACGGACACAAGGCAAGAAGGAATGACACTAGTCACAAGAAGACGCCGAGAAAAAAAATCAAAAGAGCAAATCCCAAAAATCGTGGCAGCAATTGAAATCATGTGAAATTTGGCGTTTTAAGAGAGAATGTGAGCAGCGAAGTGAATGAGGAACAACTCAAGAGAAAACGGAAATCACGCTGTTGAGGATCGCCAAGATGATGATGGTTTAAAAGAAAACAACATCTGCTAGGCGTGAACAGAGGGAGATAAAGTTGATTTGGTTGTAAGGGAGCTGTTGGGTTTTTGACCACAACGCATACACCAAGGGGGTAAGAAAACAACAAAGATAAAATCAATAAAAAAAAAGAACAGATTGTGAGCTGCTGGAGATGAAAAACAAATAACGCAAGAGTGGTGGAAAGAAGCCAACGCAACGTTGAAAGGAGCAACAAAAGGAGGGGGAAATGATTTTTAAGCGAGTGGATTTTAGAGAAGAGGGGAACTTTTTGGAAGTAGCTGAAGAGTAAAAAAAACGTGGAGCCAAGAGGGAGCTATCAACGTGACTAGAAGGGGGCCACTCAACATTAACTCTTCATTTTTTTAATTGGACAATCCAACACTCACGCAAGAAGGAAGAGGAGGGGCTCCATCTTTATTGATTTTTTATAAAGAACTCCACCACTCACGTAGGGTCCACCAAGCACTCATTCTTGATGGATTAACACGCCACTCACTCAAGGAGCTCTTCAACCTTTAAGCATCAACGTGACAACACAAAAGGGGGATCCACCATTAAACTCTCTACTCACTCTATAAGGCACCAACGTTACACAAAGGAGGGCTCCATTCTCTTGACATTGATAGCAACGTTACAAAGGAGAAAAAAAAGGCAACAGGATCATCCAAGGGGGTCCATTTACGCACATTGAGGAGGACTACTAAGCAATCACCATTTGTTCTTTTATTTCTTCTACTCATTTCATATTTATAAAGCTTGCTTTTATTATTTTCATTGCTACTACTGTCGTTATGAGTAACTAATCCTTCCATTCTAGGATTTTAATGGAACCCTTGATGTAATCTCGGTTAATTGGTATTTTCTGTGTTTAATCTCTTATGCCCGTTTTTACTTAAAGGTTTGATTATTGCAATTTGTTCTTAATGCTTTTCATAATTTGATCACCTATGAAATTGATTTTCTTAATCTTTATGTAACGTAACAGGGAGCAATAGATTTGGAAGAAAATTGCAATAGCTTAGGATCACATTCGTAGTGATTTGTGTCTAGGATCAGGAGATACCTATCCACCCTAAGTAACCACATTAAGATTGGTTCGATAAAGCAATCATCGAATTATCACAATTTACCATAGAAATATAGGAAATTGGTTCGATGATTAGGATTACTAATGATCCGGGAGGGCTTAGTAATTAATTCTGAATCTTAGGTTATCAAACCCGGTATATGAATTAAATCGAGAAAATTTCAACACCGAGGTAAAATCAAGGGGGAAGTTAAATTCCTAGATTTTCATTCCATTGATCTTTCTTATATTTTTATCTTGCGTTAATTTCATTTTTATTTCACTTTTCAAACCACAATCAATCAATCTTTTCTTTAATTTTTATGTTATTAGCTTAAATTAGAAGTTATTACAAGTATTACGTTTTAACTAATTTGGTCTCCGTGGGATCGATATTTTTGCTACTTGACGATAGAAACGTGCACTTGCGTTCATCACCAACAAGTTTTTGGCGCCGTTGTCGGGGACCAATTTTTAGTTTTAATATTGATACTTGTTTTGATTTTTGATTTAAGTTTACTTACGTGTCTCATTTTGTTTTTATTGACTAGGTGATCTGCATGCTCACCCGCTCTAAACCGATCTAACCTATACGTGATCCTGAAATAGAGAGAACGTGTAAAGCAAATCGGAGAAGAGTTCAAGAACAAAGAGCAGCGGCAGCCGACATGGCAAATAATAACGAGACACTCGAACAAATGGCCGAACGACTCCGAAATGAAGAAATACGGAGACAAGTTCGAGAGGAGATGGAAGCCGAGCAAAGAGAATTGGAACGAGCACGAAGTTGCTTAGATTTCCATACACCTACTTTTGATGAGAGAACGAGTATAGCTCACACTCGGATTCCAGCCACTCAAACTTTCAAAATCGATGGAGCGGTCATGAATTACTTGAGGAACAAACATTTCACTGGAGTGACATTCGATTGTCCCATCACGCACCTCAAAAATTTTCTTAAAATTGCCGATAGCTATCAAATAGCAAATGTGTCAAATGAGCAAATGCGACTAAGGCTCTTTCCATTTTCTCTTGCAGGTGCAGCCAAAGAATGGATGTGGGATGCAAACCCAAAGGGTTCGTTGACGACGTGGGGCGAATTAAAGGATAAATTCATGAGAAAGTACTTCTCACTAGCAAAGACTCACAAGCTCAAAATGGAGATTATCAACTTCAAACAATCCGAGATGGAGTCATTAGCTGAAGCCTTTGAACGATTCAAAGAACTCCAAAGGAAGTGCCCACATCACGGGATTCCTCCATCATCTCTGGTCTCTCATTTATATCATAGGTTGACTCTCCACTCTGAGAAGTCAATTAGATACAATTGCTGGAGGTACATTCTTAGAACTCAATCCCGATGACGCTATATCGTTAGTAGAAAAGGTTACTGCTAACAACTGTAGGGCTCATGAAAGAGGAGGATCTCAACCTACGCGGAAAGCCCCAAGCACGTATGAAATCAATCCCTCAGAATTGATGGATGCCAAGATCTCGAATATGTGCAAGAAAATCACAGACACTGTTTTGGAGCAACTTAAACCCATAACACAGCAGGTAAAAGCTGTTACATTTACTTGTGATTATTTTGGTGAAAGTCATCATTATGAACAGTGTCTAAACGTTGAGCCACCAACCGAGACGGTAAATTACTTTGGGAATCAAAGAGCTCCGTATAATCAAAATGCAAATAACTACAATTCGGGAGCACGAAATTACCCTCCACGGCAAAATCACCCACCGGGATTCCAACAACAACCACAACAACAAAATTGGCAATATCAAAACCAACCACAAGGACAACCTCCAAATACATCCAACCAAGCATCATTAGAGAGTATATTGGGGAAGTTCATGGAGCAAAGTGGTCAGAGAATGGTCAAACTTGAAGAATCAACACGGAAGTTGCAAACTCAAATGGGACAAGTGATTGAATCTTTAAAAAGTCGTCCTCAAGGAACATTGCCAAGTGACACCGTGAATCCTCGGAAGGAACAACTTCATGCCATCGTTCTTAGGAATGGAAAAGAGGTGGATACAACACCAACTCCCAAAGGGAAAGAGGTATGTATAAATTCTGAAAATTCTAAAATTTTGCGAGATGATGTTGTTATTGATGTTGATAGATCCATGGAAAAAGAAGAGGAAGAAAAACCAAGGGAAGACAAGGAAAAACAACCGAGGGAAAGACCATATCCTCCACCACCATTTCCTCAAAGGCTAGCAAAGCAAAAACATGAAAAAGGGTTTGAAAAATTTATGGAAGTTTTTAAGAAACTAACAATTAGCATTCCCTTTGCTGAAGCTTTAGAAAATATGCCAAGCTATGCCAAATTTATGAAGGATGTTCTATCAAAAAAGAGAAGGTTGGGAGATCATGAAACGGTGGCCTTGACGGAAGAATGTAGTGCGATACTACAAAAGAAGCTCCCACCAAAACTCAAGGATCCCGGAAGTTTTACAATTCCATGTGTAATTGGCACAAAATTTTCAGTAAGGCTCTTTGTGATCTTGGTGCTTCCATTAATTTAATGCCCATCTCTGTTTTCAGGAAATTAGGCATGGGAGATGTAATTAAACCAACTTCGGTGAGATTACAATTGGCCGATCGTTTCATTATCCATCCATGGGGAATTCTTGAAGATGTGCTAGTCAAGGTGGATAAGTTCATTTTTCCAACAGATTTTATAGTCTGTGACATTGAAGAAGATGTAGAGGTACCTATCATTTTGGGACGACCGTTCCTAGCCACAGGTAGAGTTCTCATCGATGTTAAAAAAGGAGAACTTACCATGAGAGTAAATGGAGAAGAGGTAACCTTTAGCATTTTTTCTTCTATGAAATTTCCAAACGAAAAATGTTATGCAATTTCTTCAACCAGGGCAATTTTAAATGACTCAACTATGAATGCTCTAACCAATGATCCTTTGACAGCTGCTTTAACAACACTTAATGAGTTTGATGAAGAAGAAATTCTCGAATACATTAACTTGTTAGACCCAGGTTCATCTCTAAGACCATTTAGACAAGTTATAGAGCCATTGAACAATTCCAAGGATGAAGTAGCAAAACCTTCAATCGAAGTACCTCCGGAGTTAGAACTTAAGCAACTTCCTCATCACTTGAAGTATGCTTTTTTAGGTGAGAACTCCACCCTTCCTGTTATTATTTCCACAGAACTAACTAATGTGCAAGAAGAGAAGCTACTTTGTGTTTTGAAAGGACACAAAAGAGCAATTGGTTGGACCATAGCCGATATCAAGGGAATAAGCCCACTTTTCTCATCAACACAAGATCATACTAGAAGAAGAGTTCGCTTCTGGTGTGCAACCACAAAGGCGATTGAACCCGAACATGAAGGAAGTGGTGAAGAAGGAAATCGTGAAGTGGCTTGATGCTGGTATTATTTACCCTATATCAGATAGTTCTTGGGTAAGTCCGGTGCAATGTGTACCCAAAAAGGGCGGAATGACAGTGGTGACAAACGAGAAGAACGAACTCATTCCAACGAGAACCATTACCAGATGGAGGATTTGCATGGACTACCGAAAGCTGAACAAAGAAATAAAGAAAGATCACTTTCCACTACCCTTCATTGATCAAATGCTTGATCGATTGGCTGGTAAGGTATAATATTGCTTTTTGGATGGCTATGCAGGTTATAATCAAGTCCCAATTGCGGTGGAAGATCAAGAGAAAACCACATTTACATACCCTTATGGCACTTTCGCTTTCCGACGAATGCCATTTGGACTATGTAACGCACCAGCCACATTTCAAAGATATATGATGGCCATCTTTTCAGACATGGTTGAGAACGGGTTAGAAGTGTTTATGGATGATTTTTCAGTCCATGGAGATTCATTCGATTTGTGCTTAGAAAATTTAACCAAAGTTCTAGAAAGATGTGAAGAGACCAATCTTGTGCTCAATTGGGAGAAATGTCATTTCATGGTACAAAAAGGTATTGTTCTTGGACACAGGGTTTCTAATAAAGGGTTGGAGGTAGACCGAGCAAAAATCGAGACAATTGAGAAGCTACCACCACCCACCTCAGTCAAGGGAATCAGAAGCTTCCTTGGACATGCCGGGTTTTATAGGCGTTTCATAAAAGATTTTTCTAAAATCTCAAAACCCTTATGCAATTTACTTGAAAAGGATGTCCCATTTCAGTTTGATGAAAATTGCATGCTTGTTTTTCAGGTACTAAAGGAGAAGTTGGTGTCTTCACCAATTATTGTTGCACCTGATTGGAGCCGCCTTTTCGAGCTTATGTGCGATGCAAACGATTATGTTGTGGGTGTTGTTTTAGGACAACGGTACAACAAGGTTTTTCACTCTATCTACTATGCTAGTAAAACTCTTAATGATGCTCAATTGAATTATACCACAACTGAAAAAGAGTTATTAGTTGTTGTTTATGCATTTGAAAAATTTCGATCTTACCTTGTTGGCACGAAAGTGAAAGTTTTTACAGATCATTCAGCCATCAAATACTTGATTGAAAAGAAGGATGCTAAACTGAGACTTATTTGATGGGTCTTACTCCTCCAAAAGTTCGACCTAGAAATAGTAGATAGGAAGGGAACCGAGAATCAAGTGGTCGATCACTTATCCAGAATGGAGAACGCGGAAAGCTCTTCAGCAAAAGCTGTGCAAATCAACGAGACTTTTCCTGATGAAAGACTCTTCATGGTGAATGACAAATAAATCCCTTGGTATGCTAATTTCATTAATTATTTGGTATGTAAACAATTACCTCCTGATTTTACATATCAACAAAAGAAAAAATTCATGCACGATGTTAGAGCATATTTTTGGGACGAACCATATCTCTACAAGTTGGGTAAGGATAACGTATTGAAAAGATGCATTCCTTTCGAGGAACAACAAAGCATTATTTATCATTGTCATTCTTCTCCATACGGTGGTCATTTCAACGGTGAGTGGACAGCAGCCAAAATCCTCCAATCCGGATTCTTTTGGCCAACACTTTTTGCAGATGCTCATAACTATGTAAGAAGTTGTGATGCATGCCAACGAGTCGGCAAGATCACTAAGAAAGATGAGTTACCTTTGACTAATGTTCTTGAAGTTGAATTATTTGATGTATGGGGAATTGATTTTATGGGTCCTTTTCCAGCCTCAAATAGAAATATTTATTACTTGTGGCAGTTGACTATGTTTCAAAGTGGGTAGAAGCAATTGCTTCTCCAACTAATGATGCAGGTGTTGTTACGAGATTTCTCAAGAAGAACATTTTCACAAGGTTCGGAACTCCGAGAGCCATCATCAGTGATCGAGGGACACACTTTTGCAACAAACAATTTGCCAATCTCGTTGCCAAGTACGGAGTCCGACACAAGGTGGCACTCGCTTATCATCCACAAGCAAATGGCCAAGCCGAGGTTTCAAATAGGCAATTGAAGTAAATTCTCGAGAAAACCATTGATGCCTCACCAAAGACATGGTCAATTAAGCTAGATGATAGCTTATGGGCTTTTCGAACAGCATACAAAACTCCGATAGGGTGTTCGCCTTATCAATTAGTATTCGAAAAGGCGTGCCATCTCTCGGTAGAGCTGGAACATAAAGCATTTTGGGCCACAAAGCAATTGAATCTCGACCCAACTCTAGTCGGTGAACAACGTCTTCTTCAATTAGAGCAAATTGAAGAATTTCGTCTTAATGCATATGAGAATGCACGAATTTACAAGGAAAAGACGAAGAAATGGCACGACCGACACTTAAGGGAGAAACACTCCGAACCGGGCCAACTCGTGTTGCTCTACAACTCTAGACTCAATCTCTTTCCGTGAAAATTGAAATCTCGATGGTCTGGGCGGTTTCAAGTATTGGAAGTTTTCCCCCACGGAGCCATTGAAATTTCACCTCTTAATTCTACACATTCATTTAAGGTGAATGGACAACGCTTAAAGCTATATCTAGGAGGCGAAGTCGATAGGGGGACGGCAACCATTCAGCTCATTGAGGCTTGAAGAAGCAAAAATGTCTAGCCAAAGACGTTAAAGAAAAGCGCTTCTTAGGAGGCAACCCAAGTTTCACACTTTTGTTGTTTTCATTTATTTTATCTTATTTTATTTACCCCAAATTCACGTTCTCTTTATTTTCATTGCAGGAAATTGGACTTTACGAGCAAATTTTGATGGGAGAAATTACATTTCTGACAAAAAATGGTCCACGATCATTACAGAGAAGATCTTTGTGCCCCTTACTCATGACTTCGCATATTGTTGAGTTTTGCGGCTGTTTGTGTTTACGTATAATCTGCAACATTTTTTAATTCGCATGCATTATTGCCGACATTCTTTTTGTCCTCCACTATGCATTTACATATTTACTTACCCACTTCAAATTGTGCCTGCATACCTTGACATTGAGGACAATGTCCTATCTGAGTTTGTGGGGGTGACCATCAATTTTTCAAAAAAAAAAACATTTTTTCAAAAATTTTCAAAAGAAAACAAAAAAACAAAAACAAAACAAAACAAAATAATTTTGCATAGTTAAACCTCGTTAAGAAATTTTGATCTTTAATGGTTTTGATTTTGGCCTCACTTTTGGAAAATTGAGAATTGTTTGGAACCTAATTAGATTTACCTTTAGAAGGTTTATGGATAGAATGTTCCGGATTAGTCCTTGATTTCCAATTGTTTAATCATACTCATATTCTTTGATTTGAGTCTTTCCATATATTTTATTTGAGTTTTGATTATCCATTAAATTTTTAGGCAAGTTGGAACTTAGTGAGATCTCGCCAATCCTAGAATAAGTTCTCTAGACCTATCGAGGCGAAATGTTAGCACAAATTTGATAAGGAAGTGATTAAGGCATTTTCTTTGAATTAGTAACCACATTCTTATTTTTGGCTTAAAAAACCTTATATTCCCTTTGGAGCTAAGTTGAGCCTAAGTAATATCTCTATTTCTTTGGCACCCTTATTTAACCAAGCCATAAGCCAAGCATTCCCTACCTTTCACGTGGAAATGAATATTTAGGAATAAGTTATATGGGGGTCGGAAAAAAAAAAGAAACAAAATGAAAGGAACAAAAAGAAAAGTAAGCAAGAGAGGATTTAGCAAGTTATCGCCCCTAGTATACAAAAAAAACTGAGTTTGGGGGAGAGTCAATTTTTTGAAATTTGGGAATTCATTGAAATTCAGTTATGTCTTGTAATTATTACCGATCTCGATAACATGTTGTCTTGTTAAGTTTTGCTATTTTATAAAAAAAAAAAGAAAAAGAAAAGAGATCCCTTACATTTTCCTATTTCTTGAATAATTATTTCCATTTCATTTGAGCTTTTATTTTCCTTTTCTTTGATCTAAGCCGAGTTTAAACCCAACGACCCCATTACAACCCTAATAAGACCTTTTGATCCTTTGAAAATAAGTGTTAAAAATTAGTGGAGATGGGATGGAGAATTTTGCCTATAGGATTGGTTAATTTGATAATACCTTTAGAGTCTCTTCGGTTGTAAATTGCCTTTGAATTTATTTGGCTTTTCTCTACTCTTGTGAGTTGGTTGGTTTTGTAATTAGACTTGAATCAAGGAGTGTGTGTTTTGAGCGAGCATTGGTATCCTTGCACTATGAAGGTGGGTATGGTTTGATAAGTGGCCAAAGGTAAATTCTAATTGGTTACTGCAATTCTGAAAATTCCAATTGTTGAGTGTTCCTTAATCTATTTTGAACAATTTTTCTTAATTTTGCTTAGGGACAAGCAAAAGTCTAAGTTTGGGGGCATTTGTTGGATGCATTTTCTTATTAAATTTCATGACATTTTTCCTTAATTTCTGGATTAATTATTAGGTTATATAAATATTTTTCTTGCTAAATTGCTTGGTTCGTCTGAATTCGCATTTATAATTCTTCATGTTTAATTTGTAGAAAATGCGTTTGATTTTAATTGAAAAGAACTACAACAGTCCAAGGCGAAAATCAAAATACAAAAGAAAAGGAGCAAAATTAAAAGAGATTAAATCAAGTGGAGGATACGCCATCGTGGAAGCATAGGGAAATTGATTAAATCAAGAGGCGCAACGCAGGAGAGTTGGCGTCGTTTGGCAAGACAATTAAATTGTCACTTCAATCAGCAAATAAGAGGAGGGCGTTAACACAAGAGGAAAATTCACACAAAACAAGCAGGCACGTGGGATTAAATCAGACAAGGCATGAAGACAAAATCAGCCAGCAGCTACAAGGACGCACATCACTGAAGGAGAGGACCAAGGCAGCTTTAACAGGTGAACCAATCAAAAGGAGGACAGTTGGAGCTTATTTAATTACAAGAAAAGAAAACGTTTTGAAGGAATGAGAGCATGAAATCTAAATCAACGCAAGAGGGACCCAGCAGAAATAAAACAAAGAAGGTGGCATTTTAGGGGCAACGTGGCGTGAAACAAAATCAAGCAATGGATAAAAGAGAGGCATCAGTGACAAATTAAAAGTAGCTGCATAAGTCAAGGTAGCTGAGAGGGTTTTTTAAATGTTAGACAGCTGGCGTTTTTAGTTAAAAGGGAGAGCTACAAAACAGCCTAAAGAATCAAGTGGAGAGGAAACGTGGCGTCTTTAAATTGTTAATGCAATTCACGAGAGCAATTAAAGCAGTGTGGAAAATTAAATGAGAAGCAACACGTGGAGGCAGATAAATCACAAAGGAGAAGCAAAGGTTTTCAACAAGAAGTGATGGAAATTGAGCAGCAGATGACATGCGGATGGCTTTGGAGAACGATTGGAGGTGAGGCAAAAATCAAAATAGCCAAGTATCACGCATAAGGCCGAAAAATAAGGAGGCAATAGACGCGCATGGGCGTGAAATAGATAGTGTCGGTGCAATGGAATAAATAAGGGATCAAAACAGAGACACAATAGTAGACAAGCAAGTGAGGGCGGCGTAACAAAATCAACGGAGGTTTGGGGGAGGCGTGAAAACAAATAAGAACCAAATCAAGAAAGGAAGCAGCAGTGTTGGAAATTGAAGAAATCACGCAAACATGGGACAAGAGAAGAGCAAAATTAAAGAGGCATACGGACACAAGGCAAGAAGGAATGACACTAGTCGCGCAGCACGCTGGAGAAAAAAAAATCAAGAGAGCAAATCCCAAAAATCAGGGCAGCAATTGAAATCATGTGAGGGCTGGCATTTTAAGAGAGAACGTGAGCAGCTGGCGTGAATGAGGAACAACTCCAAGAGAAAATGGAAATCATGCTATTGGAGGACGTTGAAGACAGATGATGGTTTAAAAGAAAACAACATCTGGCTAGGCGTGAACAGAGGGAGATAAAGTTGATTTGGTTGTAAGGGAGCTGTTGGGTTTTTGACCACAACGCATACACCAAGGGGTAAGAAAACAACAAAGATAAAATCAACAAAAAAAAGAACAGATCGTGAGCTGCTGGAGATGAAAAACAAATCACGCAAGAGTGGTGGAAAGAAGCCAACGCAGCGTTGAAAGGAGCAACAAAAGGAGGGGGAAATGATTTTTAAGCGGGTGGATTTTAGAGAAGAGAGGAACTTTTTGGAAGTAGCTGAAAAGTAAAAAAAACGTGGAGCCAAGAGGGAGCTATCAACGTGACTAGAAGGGGGCCACTCAACATTAACTCTTCATTTTTTTTAATTGGACAATCCAACACTCACGCAAGGAGGAAGAGGAGGGGCTCCATCTTTATTGATTTTTTATAAAGAACTCCACCACTCACGTAGGGTCCACTAAGCACTCATTCTTGATGGATTAACACGCCACTCACTCAAGGAGCTCTTCAACCTTTAAGCATCAACGTGACAACACAAATGGGGGCTCCACCATTAAACTTTCTACTCACTCTATAAGGCACCAACGTTACACAAAGGAGGGCTCCATTCTCTTGACATTGAGACCAACGTTACAAAGGAGAAAAAAAAAGGCAATAGGAGTTGGACCAATGGTGGTTGACAAATTAATTCCACTTATGTTTTGATAATAATAAAATGATAAATTGGTTAAGAAATTGTTTAAGATTTTGGGATTGATATTCAACGAAAGAATCAGACAAATCAAGATGGTGAGTGTTTAATCATCAAAGAATCGGATGGGAGTTTCCTTATAAGTGAAAATGGCTTAAATAATGAGGATTATAGTAGATTTGGATGGATGTTATCGTTGGAGATTCACAAGTCGACTTATACATCGAGGCTGAACAAAGATAAGTCGACTAGAATGAAGATATGACAACACAAGTCACTAAACAAAGATACAAGTCGACTTATCGTGAATCACAAGTCGACTTACAAATCACAAGTCGACTTATAGAAGGCGGAGATGCAAGTCACGTAAAATGTTGTCATGAAGTCAACTTATACTGTTCGACAAGTCGACTTACGGACACAAGTCGACTTATATAACTCGACAAGTCGACTTATGGACACAAGTGGACTTATACAAGTCGACTTATGGACATGAAGTGATTTATACAACTCGACAAGTCGACTTATGGGTCAACACATTAATTCCAATTCATCCAATTAGCCAAAATGGAAGGAGATTATTTAGAACGGTCATTTCAATCTAGCAACTACTAGAATAAGTCCCAACAAACTATATTTCTTCTTATATAAAGGGTGGATGATTGATGAAGAGGTGACACAAGTTCTACAAGCCAAAATACTCTTATCTTGCTCCAAATCGCTCATCATTGTTTTACTTTGTTTACATTTGTATTGAGCACTTGTTCTTGATCTTTATCCTATTTCTTTTACAAATCGAGTGACTAGTGGTAGGTCACGTGTGAGGTAACAGTGAGCCGTAAATCAAGTGTTGTTGGTAGGATTTGTCTTGGGAAGACAAATCATCTCAGAAGGTTGCTTGAGTAAAAATCAGTTTGTATTGGTAGGATTTGTGTCAAGACAAATCAAATTGTAAGGTAAATTTGAGCCTAAATCGTCAGCGATCTTAAGAGTTCACATTGAACTATAAAGTGTGTAATAAAGTGGTTGCAAAATCCTAGTGGGAGCTTAGGTAGAGGATGTAGTCTTAAAGACCGAACCTCTATAAAACAAAGTGTTTGATCTTCTTCCTACTCTTTATATTTAGATTTGATTAAATTGTTTTTGTGTGAATTAACTTCTGATTTTATTGTAGAAAATTACAAAAAGCATAAAGATCTATTCAACCCCACTTCTAGATCGTTAACAATAGGATCATCCAAGGGGGTCCATTTGCGCACATTGAGGAGGACTCCTAAGCAATCACCATTTGTTCTTTTATTTCTTCTACTCATTTCATATTTATAATGCTTGCTTTTATTATTTTCATTGCTACTACTGTCGTTATGAGTAACTAATCCTTCCATTCTAGGATTTTAATGGAACCTCGATGTAATCTCTGCTAATTGGTATTTTCGTGTTTAATCTCTTATGCCTGCTTTTACTTAAAGGTTTGATTATTGCAATTTGTTCTTAATGCTTTTCATAATTTGATCACCTATGAAATTGATTTTCTTAATCTTTGTGTAACGTAACAGGGAGCAATAGATTTGGAAGAAAATTTCAATAGCTTAAGATCACATTCGTAGTGATTTGTGTCTAGGATCAGGAGATACCTATCCACCCTAAGTAACCACATTAAGATTGGTTCGATAAAGCAATCATCGAATTATCACAATTTACCATAGAAATATAGGAAATTGGTTCGATGATTAGGATTACTAATGATCCGGGAGGGCTTAGTAATTAATTCTGAATCTTAGGTTATCAAACCTGGTATATGAATTAAATCGAGAAAATTTCGACACCGAGGTAAAATCAAGGGGGAAGTTAAATTCCTAGATTTTCATTCCATTGATCTTTCTTATATTTTTATCTTGCGTTAATTTCATTTTTATTTCACTTTTCAAACCACAATCAATCAATCTTTTCTTTAATTTTTATGTTATTAACTTAAATTAGAAGTTATTACAAGTATTACGTTTTAACTAATTTGGTCTCCGTGGGATCGATATTTTTACTAGTTGACGATAGAAACGTGCACTTGCGTTCATCACCAACAAGGATCAATTTGTTAAATCGAGATGTCATATACTCCTAACAGATGTATGGCAATGTGCTCTCGTCGTATGCTGATCACACTGGTTATTGAACGAGTATGAGTACTGCAGACTTTTTTTTTAACCCCTTATGTGTGAGTGGGAGATGATGGTTTTCTTTCACCCATGATGGGTCTAAAAAAATCCGCATGCAAGAATAACTACTAATGGTAGTTATTCGCAGATTGTATTTAAACGCAAAGCCAACGGTTTGGAACTTAACTTGCATTGTGTATTTTCGGTTTTGAGAGAGAAAACCGTTGGATCTGCAGACTCTGTGTTCCTTAGCCGGTGGAATTCCAGACAAACATCAAGTATGTATGTTTGTTTTTAGCTCTTCCAACTGCAACAAGAAGCTAAACTGTGGCATGCCCTTGTCACTGAAACTCTCACTTTCCGGCCAAATCCCAGAGTCGACGACTCCTATGATCACCCCATCTCCATACGAGGAACTAGGCCATAACCCGAACTGGTGATTCAGTCCAAGAAAGTGGGAACTTCGTGTGGTATGAGCCTTGCCAAATGAGGCCTTATAAGTGGCAAGATGAGCGGGGAGTTGTCAATCTCGGATAGTTTGAGACTCGTGAGCTGGCATCAAGCCATGCAAGGCATTACCGTCATTTAATACAACAGCCTTTCTAGGTCATGAATGGTTCGTATAAAGATTTAAGGATGGACCGAAGCCATGAATCGTGTGTCGAGAAGGAAGAAGATGATGGGAAGGATCTAATTGGATGATATACGCCGAAGTTGTTTCGATCCGCATTGATTATTGCTGCTAACGGTAAGAGCAACAACCATGGAAGCAACTGATAGGAAATGTAATTGGAGGAACTCATGTCGATTCGTTAGGTAGAAGAAGATGTTGGAAATGGGTGTTCCGCATTAGATATTTATAACCGAAAAAAAGGTGGTTGAATAAACCTTAAAACATTTTTTTAATAATTTTTAAATTTTTTTTTTAAGATTTAGATTACGGTTCAACTTTTTGTTGACTTTAAAAGTCTGACTTCATTTTCTACATTTAAAATTAAATACATTGAGATGTCTTTTATTTTGACAAGATGGACCAGAGGAAGGAAGGAGATCCTCCACTAAATGTGCTAAAGTAGATTTCTTTTTCAAAGTTCTAATGAGTATGTTTCTAGGTAGCTTTATATTTCTAAAATTTGGTTCGCTTATAAAAGTTGTAATTACGGTTTGAAAAATGCTTAGTTTAAGGTTTTTGTAAGATTAATGAAGTGTGGTTTGAGTGTTTCTTTCTAGTTTCTTCTCCCCCTGAAAACTTCTCTAACTTGAATCAATTTTACCCCTCCTGCAAGATGCGAAAGTTCTGGCTCTATTTCCTCTAAATTTTCAGAACGAAAGATTCGAAAACTGGTTGTGGCGGCACAGTTTCACTCTGGTATGACTCAAAAGCCGAACAAAAAAATTTATGACAACAAATTGGGTAAACAACTCGTTTGGATAAGACTATTGACGACTAACTAAAGTCGGATTGTAGACATTGAGAATTTTGTGGAACAATTTGGGATCTTTATTATTATTTATTTTGTGGAATTATGTGGTTGGATGTAGATCTTTTAGTACAGTCTGTATCAAAGGGGTTGGAGTATCTTGTTTTCATTTAGGATGTTTCAACCTTATTCTCTTTAATCTGGCCTATAGATCCCACACAAGTATTTGGATGAGATTTTACGAAGCAAGTTTGAAGCTAGTGAACTGGAAAAGAGGGTCTAATCCCGCATCAAAGTTACTGTGGACCCGGTCCTTCTTCGAAAGGATCAACTCGACATGTTCTAAACAATCAGCTGCTTCCTACTCCCCACGCCCCGTGAAACATGTTGGTCACATTGGGATAAATATTTCTTTAAAATTTTAAATAAAAAACATTACTTTACTCAAAATAGCATTGTTTATATTTAAAAAATGGATATTTAAATCGAGTTGAACTGAGTAATCCAAACTCAAACTTGATCTGAAACTCGAAAATTTGAAAATAATAAAATTCAACTCCAATATCAAACCTATTGTTAGACAAGAGTTTATATGCTAAGTCTAGTTATGATATGAGTTGATTTGTTTAATAAACAAATTTTGAAATAATTAAAAATTGATTTTAAGTTAATTCAACTTAAATTCAAATTAATTTGAATTTAGTCGAAAATCCAAATAGTCAGGAATCTAATTTTATTCATTGTTATATTAACACATTATATATGATAAAGCAAATACATGCAAGAGGGGTGAATCGTGTGTGACAAAAAAATTTTGCAAGTTCTTTTAATTCGTATAATAAACAAATATTAGTTAACGAATAAAAACAATAGGAGCCTATCAGAAGTTAAACTCTTTTAAACGACAAGAGCCTTTTGTGAGATAAGACCTTACTTAAACGAAAGGAGCATACTAAATGATAAATCATGTTAAAACAATTTAAAAACAAAAAGATGTTTCTTAAAACTGAAAGGAATATCTTGCAAGTTGAAAATAAATGGAGCTTCTTTCTAAAAAGAACACACACATAATATAATGCGAAAATTTAAAAGTTAAAGAGAGAGAGAAGAAGAATGCAGTTAATTTATATTGGTTTGAAAATCAAACCAAGTCTACGTCCAGTTCGCAAGTACCAAACTTGAGTATTTTATTACAAAAACTCGAGTATTAAATTTGACAAGTCTCTCTAAGCTCACAAGTATGTTGTTTTTTATGATTCTCCATCTTTTCAAACTCGAAGTCTATAATTAACTTCTAAAAGTTTACAGTAAAATAAAAATATAAAATCAAAAGTAAAATATTAAATAATGATTTCTTTTTTGATATAGTAATTTTATTTTGAAAGGAACAATATAAAAGATATGACTATTAGTAGTAATATAGATGTTGCTCAAATGTTTCAAACTGATAGGAAATGTAATAAAACAGAGAATTGGAGAAAGAATCGTATATCAACTTACAAGATACAAGAGTTTAAATAGAGCTTTACAATCTAATCTTGCCTGATTTACAACTAATTAAGTTTGAATTTGAATTACCTAATTGACAGCTAACAAACGAATTGAATGAGATTTAATGGAGCATAGATTGCTCCTACATGCCCCCCTCAAGCTGTGGAGTGGAGACGACGCCAAGCTTGGAGAGATTATGATGGAACAAGGATTTCGACAACGGTTTGGTGAGCAAATCAGCTAGCTGGTCGCGAGTATGAACATGAACTACACTAAGCTGTTGCTGCAGCACCTTGTTGCGGACATAGTGGAAGTCAACAGCAGCATGTTTCATCCGAGTGTGTATTGCCGGATTATGACTCAAGTATAGCACCCCAACATTATCACAAAGTAATGTCGGGGGTTGAGGAATTGGTATGCGTAGCTCATGTAGAAGATTTTGAACCCAGATCACCTCGGAGCGGATTGGCAACCGCCTTGAACTCGACTTGATGAGAGGCGTCGCGACGGTTTCGCTTTCTTCGACATCCAACTAATCGGATTCTTGCCAAAGAAGAGGATATAGCCGAAGTAGAGTGTCGATCATCCACATCCCCGCCCAATCATCATCGTAATACATGGACAAGTTGCGATCACACCCTTTTCAGAAGTTGCGCATCAGAGTGAATAGTACCTCGAGGTATCGTGAGCACCTGCTTAAGTGCTTTCAATGTTGTTCAGCCAGTGAATGCATGAACCGAGACACTTTGTTAACCGAGTAACTAATATCCGCCGAGTGAGAGATAGATATTGCAATTTGCCGAGCACTTGTCTAAATCGCAGAAGCATCACACTTAACCGAGCCATCAACCAAAGTCAGTGTCAATGAATTGCTCATGGGTGTGGCAGCAGTTTTGCACTCTTGCATGTTTTCTGCTTGCAGAATGTCACTAAGATAACCAGCTTGAGACAAGGTGATGCCCCTGGAGGTTCGAACAACTTCCATGCCAAGAAAGTAATGCAGATTTCCCAAGTCTTTAATCGAGAAACACCGCGCAAGGGATGCAATAAACCGAGTGACAGCCGATTCATTGTTTCCTGTCACTATGATGTCATCGACATAAACAAGAACAACCAGATAAACATGTCCAGAATGCATAATAAACAGAGAGGGATCTGATTTTGACTTTACAAAACCAAATGACAACAAGTGTTGAGTAAGAGCCATGTACCAAGCCAGAGGAGCCTGTTTCAGCCCATATATCGCCTTTCGAAGGTGGCAAACATGGTCGATCTTGGTAGAACACTCATAACCCGGTGGTTGAGCCATATAGACCTCTTCTTGTAACTCGCTTTGGAGAAAGGCATTGTTCACATCAAGTTGCCGAAGAACCCAATTCTGACTAATAGCAATGGACAGAACCAATCTAATAGTTGTCGGTTTGACAACCGGACTGAAAGTAGAGTGATAGTCAATGCCGGGGCGTTGGGTGAATCCTTTTGCAACTAGCCTGGCTTTGTATCTGTCAATCGAACCCTCTGGTTTCCGCTTTATCCTGAAAAGCCATTTACAAGCTACAACATTTTTCTTAGGATCACGAGGAACCAATTCCCATGTCTTATTACTTAGTAATGCATCATACTCAGACTTCATGGCATCACGCCATTCTTGGTGTTTGAGGGCCTGTTTAACAGTGGACGGGGTGACCGAGGGAGCAACGGTTGTTAGGTAATTGTGTTTTGGGTTTGGTTTGTATATGTTGTTTTGAGATCGGGTTACTGGTCGGCGTTGAGTGGTAGGGATCAGGATTGTTGGTTGGAAGGGTTCGGGAACAGTGGGTGGAGTGTTTGTGGGCAGCGTAGATGTGGTGGTAACAACAGGTTATGGGCTCGGCAGAGAGGGATCTGGTGGAGCGGTGGAAGAAGGAAAGAAAGTACCTGAAACCGTGCTTGGAGCCGTTGTTGCAGTGTCGGAGTCAACAGCTTGTGAGGACAAGTTTAGCGGTGGGCAAGGGGGCTAAACTGGTAGGGATTGGGGCTGAATAGGAGGCAGAAGGTCGAGGTTCAAAGGAGGGCTGGGTGGTGTTAAAGTTGGTGGGATGACCAGGGACATATCCCACTCAAGTGATCGAGTTTGAGGCTGTAAGTGATTAAATTTGGACTGATAAGGAAACTCATACTCGACAAAGGTAACGTCACGGGAGAGATATATTTTATTGTGGATTGGATCATAGCATTGGTGACAATGATGGGTGAGCGACAGACCAAGGTAGACACAAGGCTTGGATTTAGGATCAAGTTTGTTGGTGGTGTAAGGTTGAAGCCATGGATAGCAGAGACAACCAAATGTTTTCAATGTGGCAAAGGTAGGGGATTTGTTAAATAACACTTCATATGGGGACTGGTTGGCGAGAAGGGTAGTAGGCATTCGGTTAATTAGATAGACGGCATGGTGACAGGCAAATGACCAAAAACTCGATGGTAAACTGGCAGCATGAAGAAGAGTTTTTGCTGTCTCGACAATGTGTCGATGGCGACGCTCAACAAGAGCTACTCTTTGAGGAGTGTATGGTGGGGTAACAAGGTGTTCAATTCCATTGGTTTTAAGGTAAGTGTCAAGAGTTTTGAATTCAGTCCCACCATCAGTGTAAAAAGATAGAATTTTATGGCCAAAATGTTTTTCCAATAGTGGATGAAGATATTGGAAAATCTGATGAACTTCATTCTTTTGTTGCAGGGTGAAAATCCACATGTACTTGGTAAATTGATCAACAAAGGCATAATAATAGCGTTTTTTGTCAATGGAAACAATAGGTGAAGGACCCCATAGGTCACTGAAAATTGTTTGCAAGGGTTTTGTACTCAAAAAATTGAATTCATGAAAGGGTAAACGATGAGATTTATTGCATTGACAAGAATGACAAGATGTAAATTTGTCACAATTTGAAACTGGTAAGGAATACTTGCTGCAAATTAAATTCAAAACTCTAGAATGAGGATGTCCTAAGCGATGGTGCCAGGTGGAGAGGGAGGTGGTTTTGGTGGTGGTATGGGCAGATGGGAGTGACGGTTGGGGCCATTCATACAAGCCATCTTTACTCCCGCCTTGTACCAACGGCGTCCTCGTGCGGATATCCTTCACACAAAAAGAAGATGGAAAGAATTCAATAGAAGTTTGATTATCTCGACAAAACTGAGAGACGCATGAAGGTTTTTTTAATGTCGAGCACAAAGCGACGTATAATTTGAAGGAATTATTGGATGTATGTAAATGTGTAATACCAGAATGTGTAACCAGAATTGTCATACCATTACCCACTGTTATACCGTCGGAGCCAATATATTCAGGCATGTTATGTGGCTCAGAAGTGATGTGATGCGATGCACCGGAATCAACAATCCATGGACTTGTAGTAGTCTGATGCCCCATTGCAAAATTAGCCTTTGCTTTAAAATGATTATGAGATCTGGACCTGCAAACGTTAGCTTCATGTCCTGGTTTTTGGCATAGTTGACACTTAACATATTCTCTGTGGTAGTTACTTTCTCGCCAATTGTTATTGCGATTATTACTATGCCATTGCGGAATCAGATTGTCACCTCGGTCCTTGGAGCGCCATGGCTGATTATTGCGACGATTTGGGCGGGTGTTTGGATAGGTGGGAGCCTTATCTCGAGTAGCAACAGCAGCTGTGATTGGTGCAGTCGGCTTTCTCGCTTCTTCATGTTGAATAAATACTTCATGATCAAGAAGTTTGTCGTACAAATCCTCATATAGAATTGTTGTGTCTCGAGCACGGATAGCAGCAGATATGTCACGATATTCAGTACCAAGTCCCCTCAGAATCTGGACAACCAATTCTTCATCCGCGATTGGAGCACCGGCTTGGGCAAGTTCATCAGCCAAGGCTTTGATTCGATGTAGATAGTCGGTCATAGATTGGGTTTCTTTGGTGAGTCGAGCAAGTTGATCACGAAGACTAAAAATTCGAGATTGAGATTTGTTGGCGTAAGTGTTGTGTAGGGATGTCCAGGCATGGGATGCAGAGTTGGCATTGGCAATGGTTGGGGCTATTGTTGGGTCAACAGAAGCCATGAGTGCATTTTGAATCAGCTGGTCTTGACGAAACCAAAGATTGTAGTCGGATTTGGTCGAGGGTGCAACCGACGGCGAGAAGGGCTTTGTGAGCCATCAAGGTGTCCGAACAGCTCATGGCCATGCATAAGCATCGACATTTGTGCTTTCCAAGTGGAAAAATTTGTACTGCCGAGTAGTTTGATGGGCAATTGGGACGCTGGGTTGAATTGCACAATCAAAGTGGTGTTGTCAGAAGTGACAGTGTTTGTGGTGGAGTCATTCATGGTGCAGTGAAAGAGAAAAAAAATTGGGATCAAACTCGTTTGAGTGACTAGGCTCTGATTACCATAATAAAACAGAGAATTGGAGAAAGAATCGTATATCAACTTACAAGATACAAGAGTTTAAATAGAGCTTTACAATCTAATCTTGCCTGATTTACAACTAATTAAGTTTGAATTTGAATTACCTAATTGACAGCTAACAAACGAATTGAATGAGATTTAATGGAGCATAGATTGCTCCTACAAAATGCAATTGGTGGAACTCATGTTGATTCGTTGGGTAGAAGAAGCTTTGTTGAAATGGGTGTTCCGCATTGGATATTTAAAACCGGAAAAAAAAAATTGTTTTAGGAAATGTAATTGGCACGTCAAACATTAGTATTAGCAGGCAAGAGCCATTTAAATGAAAATGGAATATATGGTCATAATTCACTCATTCAACGGTTAAATTATAACTAACGTGTGAAAAATTGATGCAGGACGGGCAGAATCTACAACATGCTAGAGTCGCTAAAACTCAGAAGTTTTGCCGTAATCTACAATATGCTCTCTCAAACAAAGACATCTTAAATTCTATGGGAACAAACAAAAGGGCAATAGATAAGATCAATACGATCATCCTACATTTTGCAAGAGAAAGATCATCAATGAAATGGATGAGATCTACGAATATAAAAGATGTATGAATTCATCCAAAGAAACAGATGACCAATAAGAATCAAATGACATCTATGGAATTTAAAAGACGATGAATTCATCAGTAAATAGGATAACCAATAAGAATCAAACTCTATAATAGCAAAAGAGTAATGAAGCATTGAAAAGAGTTCCAACAGAACACATATGTAGATTTTGACATATCAAGTAAAGCTCAAAAATACTTACAACAATAGCATTTGAGAGTTCTTGATGAGAATCATCAAGTTTCACAGCCGTTTTGGCAATTTTGTGAGAAAGAACTTTTTGGCGGGTTGTCCAATCTGCATTCCTCCAAAGGCCCTTAGGAATCTCACTAACGCCCAAACCAAGAAGAAATACCCCAGTTACAAGCCCAAAGGTATTCGAGCAGGCCATGGCGAAACCAAGTACTCCTCCTCTTCTGCCAATAAAGGTAGTTAGAACGAGAAGTTAGGGTAATCTTTTCAAGACTAAGAAGTATAGTATCTACACCTCCAAACTCCACAAAAATCAATTATTATATGTCCTACAATTGGATCACTGCTAACATACATCAGTTGTTAGTTTTGAGCAAAGGACAAAAACAAATATAAAAGGAAGTTGATGAATAACAGAGGACGAAACAAGACATTGCAAGAGATCATTTTATTCAATAGAATCAGTGCTATTTATAGACACTTTACAGACTCAACAAACTCAGCAAAATATCTTCCTATGGACTAGATAATGACCTATAGACTAGGAACAAAAAGCAACTAAATTTAGAGTCGTTCAAACATAAAGAAAAGACTTATTTATCCTCAATAAATCTAAGATATTTTGAATCATTTTTCCAACATCAGTATGCAAAGCAGTTAGAAAGTTTCCAATATATAATTTAGAAGAAGCAGGAATCACTTTAGGAATGCAGAACTTTTTTCTTTTTTTGAATAACAGCAATTATTTAGATATACTGCTAAAAATATCTGAGTAAGTAAAACTTTAAAGAAGTAAGATATGGACCTTATCTTATTCAGCATTATGAGAAGAACAAGTCCAAAGAAGCCAATAGATCCCACAATCAAATAGAATATTAAGTTAGCATGTATACTGGTCTTGAATCGTTCTGCCATAGTGAAATATCCAGCATCTTTAAAACCCTGAATAAAGGGCATCACGACCCTGCTTAGAGATGACATGATTCAATTATATGAGGAATCAAATGATTACAAACAACATAGGAATGGAGATGGAGAAATCAGGGTATGCTAGTTTCTTCAAGGAAGGTAATCTCAAGCTCAACGATGGTTTTCATAGTCGTACCACATACATAGAAAGATACATAGAAAGATATAATTATGGCATATATGTACAGGAAGAAACGATTTCAAAATTGTCAAATCAGATATCACAAGGGAATAACGAGGACTCTGAATTGTAGACCATGCATATATTTATTTTTTCAGTAATTCTGACTTGAAACTATAACAGGTTAAGCGATTGGGTGTTGCCAACAATAAAAAAAGTTAGATTCTATATGAATGTATGTCTGCGATATGACAACTAAGGGGCCATTGATCACTAATATAAGAACAAAATAAAAAGAGCATAGATCATCAGAGGACATGTTTCCCAGAAGGAGTATTATGTGTTTGCAGCTCAGTAAGGTGCATTGCAATATAGAATAGAGTATAAGAATATGAACCCAAATGATATTTGGCATACCAAGTAAGTAAAAATGTACTCCAATATGACCAACTCTAAAAGAAAGAAATGTCGCCATTGGAAAGATCAAATTTTGTCTGCAGAAATGAGAAAGTTAAATTCAGCAACTTATAAAAAACCATGTCAGTAGATGTGTGAACATTGTTTCCTTAATTCATTTGAAAAAGTCAAGCAAAACTGAGAAGAAAATTCATATTTTCTTTTAAGCATATAAATTATTAATAGACCTAAAACATAACAGATAAATATAACTTGCAGCCTGGTCGAAAATTAACGGCATGTCACTATAAGCATGTTGTAGGAAATGCATCATTACACTTCAGTGATGACGCTAATTTCAACTTTTGAAGAAATAGCACTGTTGTACAACAATCTAATTGCCTCATTAAATGTGACACTTTAAACTAAACTCCCTGATGTAAATCCAATTTCACTCATTGCAAAATTGTCAAATTTATTATATATTCCTAAGGTTTCATATGCCAGTCACACCAACATAAGAAGCCCTTAAATTTACACCCAATGACCCAGTGATCAGCTTTAGACATGGAGACGGGTGACTGTTCCAACTTTTTTGGTGAATAGAAACGACTGTTAAGTTTCACAAACGGAAAACAACAGAAAGAAAGCGGCTAATACTTCTAATCACATCAACCTTTAATCAAGTAACCATCCTAAAATCGGATCGTAAGAGCACCCTTAAATCTTTCCAAGCAGAGGAAACAACCAAAAATTCAAACTTTCAAACTTCTCCTTTTCCTTATTTAGCTATTTCATACTAAAACCCAATACTAATAGATTCCCTAGGTAGATTCACACGTTCATGTAATTCCTCTCATTCACATTTCCAGAAGCTAATCAAAATCAGAAATCACAAGTGCATGTTGGTGATCGATTAAGGAGTTACCGTCCAGATATCGGCAGGGACGAGCATGATGATGGAGAGAGAATAGAACCACGTGTAACCTGTTACGGAGTAATCGAAGAAGATGGAAACAAATAAGAAAAAGACGATCATTAAGGTTGATGAAGACAGAGAACGAAGCGCAGCATTTCATTTTAAGAGAGGGACCAATGTAATAGAGTAGGGATACTTGTAGAGAAACGAATTAGTCGAATATAAACCGTATACATGTGGCTTCAACGGCATGTTTTTTGTGTGCGTGCTGTGTAATCCCTTCTCTCTCTATCAATTGATTCTGTCTCTTCTCTCTACCTCTAAGTGCGTCAATTTTGTCTGACAATTCCCTCCTTGTATTCTAATTTTCTGTTAGAATCAATTATATTCCTAAGAAATTGGTATCAGAGAGTACAATTCTGTGAACATCATTCATCGCAGATAACACCAGGAGCGCAGACCTTAGGAGAATGGAGGAAAGTTTGAAAAACTCCATGGAACTAATGTTCATGGAGATTCAAAATAGAACAGAGAAGGTTGAAAAGGAGATGTCAGACCTGAGAACGCTCCTTTTACAAAATCTTCAGAAGTCGAGTGAGGCAGGTACAGCGGAGACTATACCGTAAGGAAGTTTGGTAGGGCAAGAACGTGAAGGTAATGTAGGGATTTTAATCCCTTTAAAATCCAAGATCAATTCATATTAAATCATCAAGAATAAAATTAAAGCGGAAGCATACCTGAATCCATTGTAAAATCTACACTGAAATTTTGCGGTTTTGTCTTCCAAATTAGAACGTAGCCCTTTTTCAGAGTTTTTCGTAACTCTCTGTTTTTCTCTCTGACTATGGGATTTCAGATAAGAATTAGGTTACGTTTAATTTGGGGACCATAACCTTTTATATTAGGATAAAACGCTAATTTAATTTCTAGTTTGGCCCATCATAAAACTAGAAATAGAAGCCCGGTCTCTACACATATAGAGCCCATACTTAAAATAGATGCATGAAGACTATAAACATATTAGACCACTTTAATTAATTGGGCTAAACTTTATATGATAGCCTTTATATACAATTACACACATATAAACCCACATGTTTGATTAAAAATCCTTACAATCTCCCACTTGGGCTCTATGTGTTACCTTAAAATTGTATATTAACCTTATGAGTACTCAAAATTGTGCTATCATTACTGTATGCATCTCCAAACAATCTGGTCCATCAATCATACGAACATAGGATCAAAGCGTCTTTCGCTACAATTAACGTAACTAGAACCATCAATGGTCACGTATGCTGATATAACCAAATGACATGGATCAAGCATAGATGTGTAGCATGGAAATTATAAGCAGTGTGATCTTATCATGCTTACTTCCAACTGGTCCAACCTTATGCTTTAGTGAGATCAATCTTAAACAAGTTCAGAGACAAAATAAACCAAATATCTTAAAGCTGAAAATAACCTCAAACAACTTAACCGAAAATTGTATCCAAAATGATAGTGAAAATGTCTAAACCAAAAGCATCTACAATACAAACTCCCACTAAAACTATATATCCTGAAAAGATGTAACACCTATATGAGCGGTGTGCTCATGAAAGACCTTGGGTGGCACTCCTTTAGTAAGCGGATCCGCAACCATGAGTTTGATCCAATGTGCTGTATAAACAACTGTCCACTCTAAACTCTCTCTTTAACAATTAGGAACTTGATGTCGATGTGCTTCGACTTTGTCGAGCTCCTATTGTTATTGGAATATAGCACTGCAGAGTTATTGTCACAAAATAACTTAAGTGGTCTTTCAATAGAGTCCACAATGCGCAGCCCAGTGACAAAGTTTCGCAGCCATATCCCATGGTTGGATGCCTCATAACACGCTATAAACTCCGCTGCCATGGTGGAAGAAGCTATAAGTGTCTGCTTAGCACTTTTCCAGGAAATAGCTCCTCTAGCAAACAGGTAGATATAGCCCAAAGTGGATCTCCTACTATCTTAACATCCAGCAAAATCGGAATTAGAATAACCAATGATCTCCAGCTTGTCCAATTTCCTGTATGTGAGCATATAATCTTTCGTTCTCTGCAAGTACCGCATTACCTGTTTGGCTGCTTTCCAGTGATCCAATCCCGGGTTACTTAAATATCTCCCTAGCATTCCAACAATGTACGCAATATCCGGATGCTTACAAACCTGAGCATACATTAGACTTCCTACAGCCGAAGCATAAGGAATCTTCTGCATTTCCTTAGCTTCGAAGTCATTTTTGGGGCATTGACTTAAGCTGAACTTATCTCCCTTAGACAGTGGGTATCACCGGTTTACTATCCTGCATGCCAAACCTTTTAAGTACCTTTTTCGATATAGCTCTTTTGGATAATCCAAGAATACCTCGAGAGTGTTCCCGATGTATCGAATCCCTAACACAAAAGAGGCGCCACCAAGATCTTTCATTTCAAATTTCTTTGACGAAATCTCTTAGTTTCGTGCAATAAGCCTATATCATTAGTGGCAAGCAATATGTCATCGATATATAAAACCAAAAATGTACTTACTCCCATCGAACTTATGATATATATAATCATCACCAAGTTCATCTCAAAACAAAACGAGATGACAACTTGGTGAAATTTGTAATACCATTGACGAGATGCCTGCTTGAGTCCATAGATGGATTTCTTTAGTTTGCAAACCATTTGCTTTGCATCTCCTGATATAAAGTTTTCTGGCTGCACCATATAAATCGTCTCATCAATGTCACCATTGAGAAACGTTGTCTTAACATCCATCTGATGTAACTCAAGATCAAAATGTTCCACTAATGCCATTATTATCCTCGAAAGTCTTTCAAGAAACCGAGAGAAAGTCTCTTTATAATCAATGCCTTCTTTACGTAAAGCCCTTTGCGACAAGACGAGCTTTGTACCTTTCTACATTGCCTTCAATCCTTCTTGGTCTTAAATATCCATTTACAACCAATAGGTTTCGTACCTTTAGGCAATGGTACAAGGTCCCAAACATCATTGTCCTTTATAGACTTTATCTCTTCATTCATGGCATCAATCCACTTTTGAGAGTTAGAACTTTCCATGGCTTGATGGAAGTTGATTGGATCATCTTCCACCATACCAATGTCAACTTCATGTTCTTGAAGAAATACAATATAATCATCTGGAATTGCATTTCTCCTCTCTCTAATGGATCTCCTTAATGGCATAGGTTCTTGAGGTTGTAGAGTTTGTTCTTCTGGAACAAATTGTTGAACTTGGGGAGGAGTTTCTATGACATTGTATTGATCCGGAATTGCTTCTTGAACAATGTCAGGAATGGAAACCTGACCCTGATCATTGTCAATAGCAATTAGAGGAATTTCAACATGTTCCTCTTCAAAAACAAAATCCTTAATCCTTTCTCCCCCCGCAAACTCAACATCCTCAAAAAATCGGGCATTTTCCGTCTCAAAAATTGCCTTAGTAGTGGGATCATAAAACTTGTAACCCCTGGATCTTTCAGAATATCCAATAAAGTAACAACTGATAGTCCTTGAGTCCAGTTTCTTTTCAATTGGCCTATAAGGCCTTGCCTCACCGACATCCCCAAATGTGCAAATGCTTTAAACTAGGTCGCTTGCTCATCCAAAGTTCATAAGGGTCTTATCGCTTGTTTTACTTGGAACTCTATTGAGTATATATGTCTGCGGTCTTTAGTGCTTCTCCCAGTGATTCTCGTAAGGTGGAATGACTAATCATACCTCACCATATCCTTAAGAGTTCTGTTTAGCCTTTCAAAGAACACCATTCATGCTAAAGCGAACTCGCATAGTGTAACGTGGGACGATCTCGCATTCCTCTAGGAATTTAGCAAATGGTCCTGGACGTTGTTCACCTAATCCGTCATATCTACCATAGTACTCGCCACCACGATCAGATCTGACACTTTTAATCCTTTTGTTGAGTTGGTTCTCAACTTCAGCCTTAAAATTTTTGAACACGTCCAAAGACTGTGATTTGTCATGAATGAGATAAAGGTAGCCATATCGCGAGAAGTCGTCTATGAACGTTATAAAATACGGTTGGCCATTCCAAGACGCCGTGGAATGGCCCACAAATATCGAGATGAATAAGTTCTAAGACGTACAAGCCCTATTGGCACCAAATCTCCCGACATTTGTTTGTTTCCCTTAATGCAATTAACACAAGTAGCAAAATCTGTAAAATCAAGGAGATCGAGAATTCCATTGGACACAAGTCTCTCAATTCTCCTTTCGGAGATGTGACCTAATCTCTTGTGCCACAACGAGGTGGAATTCTCTTGGTTAATTTGCGCTTTAAACTTCGTGTACCCACATGCAAGGCTTCATTAAATGAAGTATTAATGTCAAGCATATATAGATTATCGTAACACGATAAAGAACCCACCAACCAAATTTGAATTTTGAAAGAGACTAAATATTCCATTTACAAATGAACAACAATAACCAGATTTGTCCAAAGCGTAAATAGAATCAAATTCGCCTAAAAGACAATGCAACAAAAGTCTCAACTAAATCCAAATAAAATCCAGCCTCTTAACAATAATCTAAAAGTCCCTATTGCTCGATTTCACCGACTTGTCGTCCCTACATAGATGTATCTTTCACCATCACTTGGTTTTCGCAACTCAGCAACCCCGCATAGACACAATCGATGTGAGTTGTTGCACCGTAATCTAACCACCATGTGTGTCTAGTAATACAAAGTCAAATTAACCTCGTAACAAACCAAAGTAAGAAGCATACCTTTCTTTGCACGCCATGCGTGATAATTGGTACACCGCTTTTTACATGACCTTCAGCGTCACAAAAGAAACAACCTTTAGTTTTTCTTCCTTATTCATTTCTTTTGTGTTCTTTGGAACCGCAGCCTTCCTTAGTTTTCTTTCTTTTGTTCCTTTGTCCTTAGATGTTGTGGCTAAGTGAGCACTTTCGCTTTATCATGTTTCAACCTTTCCTCTTCCTGGACACAATGTGAGATAAGCTCATTAAGAGACCATGTCTCTTTCTGACAGTTATAACTCACTTTGAATTGACTGTACTGTGCCTGAAGAGATATCAAAACCAGATGCACTAACAAGTCTTCGGATAATTCCAACTTGAGTGCTTTCAATTTTGAAGCAATGTGAGACATTTCCATAATGTACTCCCTTATGTTTCCTTTTCTGCAAGATAATTATTGAGATAAGCTTTGCCAAAAGTGTACTTGTTTCAACCTTTTCATTTTGGCAAATCTTTCTCAAGGTCCTCAAGGAAACCCTTAGTCAGAGTAACTGCTCTACACATAGGCCCGAAAAGCTTACGAATGGCACGCTTCATGATCATCAAGCTCATACGATTCGATCTTTCCCACTTTTCCATCTCCCTCTTTTGATCAAAGGTACTCTCACCAGTAAGTGGATCAGGTTGATCAACTCGTAAAGCAAGATCCAAGTCCATGACTCCGAGAACAATCAAAACGTTCTCCTTCCATGACTTAAAATTAGTGCCATTAAGCATAAGAATTGAATTAACACTAGCAGAGATATTTGCGCAGTAACCGTGAACCTAACAGAGAACAAAACAAACAAAATCTAATTACTCACATAACACTACTATAATATGCCAAATTAATTATAAACAGATAATGGTAGGGCCCCATCACAAGATACCATGCACAATATTAATATTTAGTCTTTGGATAGAAATACTAACTTGTAAGTAGTACTTTGATGTAGTGATCAAATACTGACAATAAGGCATGTCAAACAATAAACCTTTCTTTGGACCGATTTTAATGTTCACATATTATACTGAATAATTGCCACGCATTTACCACCACAAATGTATATGCAATTCGGGCCAAATATAAACTTTCCTTTGGGCCAGTCCATATTCGCATGAATAACATACACACAAAACTTTTTAACATTCTAAGTTAAATTAATTTCATAAGAGAGGTTGCTTTGGCAACATGTTGTTTCAATTAATTTAATTTAAAATGCTATATATTTCTTTAAAATACCAAAATCTGAAATTAATACTAAACTTTACATAAGCTGTATGAAAACTTCATAGCTTTAATTTCTTGATGCTATGATATTGACAATCTTGTTAGCTTAAATCAAGAATTGGGTCAAAATTTTACAAATCAAACCAGAAATTATAAATTTTAGACCCAAAACTCATTCCTCATAATATTAATCTGTAACATGCATACTACCATATAAATCTATAACTTTCCGATGGTTAATGTATAAAATTGAATTCTTTATCCAGTGGGTAAAACTTCATCTTCCTTATACAAAACAGAAACAACGATAGGGCTCCTAAAAAACAACTTTCTAATCATGATCTCAGTCTTTATCTACGGTAAAACTCCAATCTTTATCTATGACTTTAAAACAACGTAAACGTTCTTTAAAACTATCAGAAACTTTATCTGGCAAATCAAGGAGTTATCACCGAAACATATGCATATATGTCAAACGAAAAGTGTTCTTTTGAAACCCCAGAACACTGAAACATAAACGAAGAACAAGATATGAAGACCGAAGATTACCAAAACATAATGGCATATGCAATAATGAAATCGACAGAAAATAGTCGAAAGAAACTGCAGTATCGAAGACAAAACCAATCCAAATAACCATTCTTAATGACCTAATTATGAATTCACTCTGATACCACTTGTAGGGATTTTAATCCCTTTAAAATCCAAGATCAATTCATATTAAATCATCAAGAATAAAATTAAAGCGGAAGCATACCTGAATCCATTGTAAAATCTACACTGAAATTTTGCGGTTTTGTCTTCCAAATTAGAACGTAGCCCTTTTTCAGAGTTTTTCGTAACTCTCTGTTTTTCTCTCTAACGATGGGATTTCAGATAAGAACCTTTTATATTAGGATAAAACCCTAATTTAATTTCTAGTTTGGCCCATCATAAAACTAGAAATAGAAGCCCGGTCTCTACATATATAGAGCCCATACTTAAAATAGATGCATGAAGACTATAAACATATTAAACCATTTTAATTAATTGGGCTAAACTTTATATGATAGCCTTTATATACAATTACACACATATAAGCCCACATGTTTGATTAAAAATCCTCACAGGTAACACCTTCACCAGAATAAGCAGAATTGAGTTTCCACCATTTGATGGTGAGAATGTTAAAATGCGGTTGTATAGGTGCGAGCAATTCTTCACATTAGATCAAACACCAGAGAACACAAAGGTGAGTGTGGCTGTTCTCCACATGGATGAAAGGGCTCAAGAATGGTATCGATTATATGTGAGGAATCGTCACATCACAAAAGCAGTAGTGTGGGAAGAGTTCACCAAGGTGTTGAAACAGAGGTTCGATTCTGAGATATTTGATGATCAGGTGGGAGACTTCAAGGAGCTTAAGCAACAAGGGTCGGTATTGGATTATTGTGCGCAGTTTGACCACCATTCCAACCGATTGATGCTATCAGAAGAGTATTTGGTAGGATTTTTCGTAAAAGGGTTGAAACCGGAGATAGAGGTGACGGTTAAACTGCATGAACCTCATTCTTTACACCAAGCTTATACGTTGGCTCGGAAACAAGAAACCATCATAAACTCAACAGGGGGTGCAACACCGAAACAAGGGTCATTGATGAAGGGAGCGAGTGACTCTAGTAGATTCCCACAAGGCTCACGAATATCACAACCTGCTAATAGCATGCGTAAATCATTGTTAGAGGGAATATTACCTACTCTAGCATCGTCATTGTGTTCTCCTTCATCATCGGTGGGCACACCAAAAAATCAGAGGCGCTATAGTAGCAAGGATTTTGATGAGAAAAGGGCGAAGGGACTCTGTTTCTGGTGTGACGAAAAATACAATATCGGTCATCAATGTAAGAAGCGTCAACTTCAGTTTTACGTAGTAACAAAAGAAGACGACAATGGCGGGACATCACCGGAGACGGAAGAGGAAGAATTTGAATTAAGCCCCACCGAAGAAAGTCAACTGATAGTATCAATGCAAGCTATGTTGGGACTATCGGAGGATACGGAGTTCAAACAGATGCAAGTGGTAGGAGAATATCAACGGAGGAAGATTTATATACTGATCGATAATGGGAGCACACATAACTTTATTGATCCATCGGTCTTGCGTAAGGGAGATTGTCAACTCCAGGAAATGAAACCCATCTATATTACGGTAGGAGGAGGATTGCAACTGAAGTGTCATCAATACCGTGAAGGTTTCAGTTGGACTATGCAGGAAGTACAGTTTTCCATGGATGCACTAGTACTGGCATTGGGGGGATGCGATGTAGTTCTGGGGGTGCAGTGGTTAAACAGTCTCGATGAGGTCCTCTGTAATTTCAAACTTCGAACAATGATGTTTAAATGGGAGGGGAGAATGGTTAAGTTGTGTGGCAATCCCGAAGGATGATCAAAAATCATTTCTAGAAAGGAATTCCAAAAGCAATGGCAGAGATCATCGGAGAGTCAGTTGTGTATGATGCAGTTGTCAACACCGATGGAATTTCAACTGCAACAGATGCGAATTACCGCCGACCAGTGGAGTGCCTTCCATGAAATCAATGTCGTACTGTCCGGATATGCAGATGTTTTTCAGGAACTGACATAATTGCCTCCCAATCGGTCGTACAATCATCAAATAGTTCTCAAGGAAGGAGTGGAAGCCATTAATGTTCTGCCACATAGGTATTCAGGTGCTCAGAAAGACATTATCGAGCAAGCAGTGAAAAATCTTCTAAAACAAGGGTTCATTAGGCAGAGTTATGGGCCCTTCGCCTTGTCGGTTGTTCTGGTCAAGAAGAAGGACGATTCCTGGCATATGTGCGTCGACTATAAGGAATTGAATAAACAAAGGATGAAAGACAAATTCCCTATACCACTGATTGAAGAGCTGCTGGATGAATTACATAGGACGGGATGGTTTACGAAACTGGACCTCCGATGTGGTTACCACCAGATTCAGATGCAGCCTAAGGATGTAGCGAAGACGGCGTTTAGAACCCATGAAGGACATTATGAATTTCTCGTAATGCCCTTTGGCTTGACGAATGCGCCTTCAACCTTCTAACGACTAATGAACGAATTGTTCAAACCATTGTTGCATCGCTTTATATTGGTGTTCTTCGACGACATTTTAATTTACAGTTCCTTTTTGCAATCGCACGTTTAGCACATCACCACAGCCATGGAGACGCTGAGAATGAATCGTTTATTTTTGCGAGGGGATAAATGTGTCTTTGGGGCACGCCAGGTAGAATACCTGGGATATACGATATCAGAATTGGGGGTTGCCACCGACCTCCAGAAGGTTGAGACGATTATCGGATGGGTGACACTTACCAATCTCAAAGAACTTCAGGGATTTTTAGGCATTACGGGCTATTATAGATGGTTTATTAAAGGGTATGGGGTATTAGCAAAACCTTTGATTGAATTGCTCAAGAAGGAAAGAGTGAATCAGTGGGAATAGGGGGCGGAGGAGCAGGAAGCGTTTGAGCAACTGAAGGCAGTGATCACGTCCACACCAGTACTGGCATTGCCAGACTTTTCGAAGATGTTTGTTATTGAGGCAGATGCCAGTGGGCAGGGCATCAGAGCAGTATTGCAGCAAGAGGGTCATCCGGTGACATTTCTGAGTAAGGCACCGACGAGAAGACATTACGGGTTATCAACACACGAGAAAGAATTCTTGGCCTTCATTAAAGCAATTAAGCACTGGCATCACTACTTGAGTTGTAAGCCCTTTGTAGTCAAAACTGACCATCGGAGCCTGAAGTACTTGTTGGAGTAGAGATTGACCACGCCGTTTCAACAAACATGGCTTCCTAAGTTGTTGGGATACGACTTTGAAGTCCATTATCGGAGTGGGAAGGAGACTAACGCGGCAGACTCCCTGTCGAGAATTATGAGTGTGGAATTGATGACGTAATCGGTATCGCAATTACATTGGCAGCTGATGGAAGGGATACGGAAAAGCTGAGAGCAGGACCCTTCAGTACAACGTTTAATTACAGAGTTAATCAATGGTGAGAGGAAATCGAGCATCTATGAATGGAAGGATGAGTTACTCAGGTGGAAGGGGCAATTGGTTATTGGTAACAATTCTGTGTTGAGAAGACAAATAATTGGGATTAGTCATGACGATGCAATCGGTGGTCATGCGAGGGCTACAGCCACGGCTAAGAAGATACAGAGTATGTTCTTGTGGAGGGGGTTAGCAAAGGATGTGCGACATTATGTTCAGGAATGTGTAAGTTGTCAAAGGAACAATTATGACAACTCCGCATACCCTGGGCTGTTACAACCAATTGCGATTCCGGAGTAATTTAAGTTGTATGGAATGTCGGAGTAAATTATTAGCGATCGAGATCCAATTTTCATGAGTAAGTTTTGGCGAGAGCTACATCGGTTGCAGGGGGTTCAACTTAAATGCTCCACCGCGTACCACCCACAGACCGACAGACTTACGGAGGCAGTTAATAAAATTCTAGAAACATACTTGAGGTGTTACTGTGGGGAGACTCCACAGAAATGGGGTGAATGGTTAGCTGTGGTTGAGTGGTGGTACAATACCACTTACCGTTCATCAATCGGGTGTACCCCCTTCGAAGTTTTGTATGGCTACTCATCGCTTGTTTATACCCCTTATATTGCAGGTGATTCTGAGGTGATGGAGGTGGACAGGGTACTTAAGGATCGAGAAGCCATTATTGACGTAGTGAGATTCCATTTGAAACGAGCGCAAAATCACATAAAACAGTATGTGGACTATAATCGTTCAGAACGAGAATTTGCAATCGGAGATATGGTATTACTTAAGTTACAACCTTACAGGCAGAACTCATTACAACGAAAAAGCAATCAGAAATTGTCTCCTTTGTATTATGGACTGTACAAAATTGTGTAGAAGATAGGACAGGTGGCTTATAAACTCGAATTGCCTGTTAATTCCTTAATCCATCCTATGTTTCACGTTTCACAACTGAAGAAGATGAGGGGTAACCAAGCCAGAGTCGCTTCGGAACTTCCAGAGTTTATTACATCAGTGGAGCGGGTTCCCGTAGCTATTTTAGACCGGTGTATTACCAAGAAATACAATAGGGCAGTAACGCAATTCTTGGTGCAATGGTCGAGTGGAGGAAGTGAGGGAGCCACATGGGAGTATTTGTTCGACTTTCAGAAGCGTTACCTGGAGATTAATTTGGTGGACAAAGATGTTAAGGGGGAGGGAATTGTTACAGAGTAATTGGAAGATGGAAACGAATAAGAAAAAGACGATCGTTAAGGTTGATGAAGACGGAGAACAAAGCGCAGCGTTTCATTTTAAGAGAGGGACCAATGTAATAGAGTAGGGATACTTATAGAGAAACGGATTAGCCGAATATAAGCCGTATATATGTGGCTTCAACGGCATGTTTTTTGTGTGTGTGCTGTGTAATCCCTTCTCTCTCTATCAATTGATTCTGTCTCTTCTCTCTACCTCTATGTGCGTCAATTTCGTCTGACAATTCCTTCCTCATATTCTAATTTTTCGTTAGAATAAATTATATTCCTAACATAACCTACGGTGAAGAGCACGTAGCGAGGCACCTCCAGTCCCGCAAAGTACCTGAGGGTCAAAATCACCATGCCTAGGGTTAAAGGCAACGAGATCACGTAAAACACCCACATCTCTCCTCCTCCTCTTCGTCCTAAGAGACTTAGGAAGATAATCGGTCCCTGTAAATCGGATCGGATCTCTCTGCAATGTCTTCACTACAAGAAAAGGGGGCCTTTTGCGTCGTTTTTCAAATGTCGTAAAAGGGAATTTGCCATCGTAGAAAACTATTTTCGACGTCAATAAAAACGTCTCAAACAACGTCGTGGAAGGTAGGGTAGGCGTTGGTGATATACGACGTCTGTTGAAACACGTCGTTGAAGGCCCAGATATTCTTCGACGTTTAAGAAGACGTCCGGAAAGGTTAATACATTTTGCGACGTCTAAATTAAACGTGACAAATTGAAAAGTTTTAACGACGTATTAAGGACGTCGTGGAAAACAAGCATTTTACGACGTGTATGAAGACGTCCGTGAAAGTGAGTATATTTGACGACGTTATAATCGGGCGCCGATAAAGGGTTATCAACTATGACGCTTTGGAAGACGTCGTAAAAATACCCTTTCTACGACGCCTTCTTGTATAGACGTCGAAATTTTGAATAATTAATAATTAACTGAAAATAAATTGATTTTTATTTTCAAAATTAATAAATATTTTTACAAAATTAATGATTAATCAATTTGAATTAATAATTTTGTAAATTTCAATTTCCAAATAAAAATTGAATTTAATAAATATGAATTATAATTAATTTTTAATTTACATTTTTTATAATTTTTGCAAATTTAATATTTATCAAATTTGTAAATTATTAACGAGTTTGTAAAAATAAATATTGTTTATGAATAAATACATTGAATGTAATATCATTTTTTAATATATCATTAATTCTAATAATTGTTAATGTATAATAAAAATTGAATACATGCAAAAACAACTTATTATTTAATCGCAATTCCCAAACATGTCATAATACGATAATTAAAATAAAGTAAACGCTATAAGTGTTTAATATATCAACATGTTTAGTCTAAATGAACATTATGTGTAGAAGATAAAACTTGCAAGAGCGTATTTTGTTGTTCGACTTGTGAAGTTAATCGATCCTTCATTTCTTTAAATTGTTTAGTCAACTCATTGACTTGAGACCAGAACTCCGATTAGCCCTCTTTGACTCTCGATGAGCCCTCTTTGACTCCTCTAATTGCCTCAAGTCTCTTTCAGGCAAGTATTCCTCGTGGTCGAGGCCCAATTCCCATGCCAACAATGTAATCTGATCTTGTACCCAAGACTTTGTCGCACACTTCATCCACTGTGATCGGATGACCTTGTTCTATTGAATTTGTCATTTCATGACACATTAATTCCTACAAAAGTAAGAATAAATTACATACACATTCTCATGTAGCAAATATTTGTAAATGAACTATGTACTCACCCATTTTGCTTTGCATTCGGAGTTGTCCATTGATCTTTGGTTTCATTATAATGAGTGTGATACCATAGCTTCATCCGGTCACACTCTTCTCCTTCCTGTCATCCGTTGTAAAGAAATATATTACTAGTAATTTTTTCATAAATTTTAAAATGTCAATCAAAGTAAAATATAATTTAAAAGATAATAACTCACAACTGATGTCGATAGCTACAAAGGCCTTGAGTCGAGTTTGGTGGACATTTGACCCGACTCCTTGCCATTTTAGCTTTTTGACTTTTTCCTAATCATACACTAATAAAATCTATTATAACATCTATAACTCACAACTCACAAATACCAAAATATAATTAATTATCAAAGAAGTTGTTAAATAAAGTTTAACTATTAAAAAACTAACCTTTAATCGATTGCTCCCAATACTCGCACAAATCCATCCACTCGGCCACTGTGACAGAATCTAGCTTCACGTCCTTTCCGTGCTTGGTAAAATGCTTTTTTATATTATACCTTTGATCTTTAGACCTTAAAGAAAGAAACCTCTTCACAGCAAAGATGTACTTCGTTGTTAGTCCTCATTCTCTTGACGTCTAGCTTTTGTTTGCTAAAAATTATAAATTATTGGTCAATGCTTTAAGCATGTGGAAAACACGCATAAATAGGATTAGTTTAGAATACTTACGCCTAACTTATCAAATGCAATGTCCAATTCCTCATTAGTAATTTTTGAAAATTTTGTTCTCATAGGTAAGGAATTTCGGATACCGCATCAATCTCATCGGATAATTTGGCGGGTATGCATTTGAGTTGGTTGGTCGTCCTTCATGGGAGATCTCTATCTCAAATTTTTACCAATTGCCTTATTAAGCTTTGCTAATCCGTGTCCTTTGTAAGACCCTTGTTTTCTTTGCATTAGTCGTGGATCCTAAAATAGGAAAGGAGTAATGTATAATTAACATATAACAATGTTAATAACTAAAATTAATGTTAATAATTAATATTAAGATCATACCGCAGGGTTGTAGAAGAGGAGCCAACAGAGAAGGATTTCGTAGGTATCGGAGTCGATGATTAGAAGTCGGACGATCTCTCGAGTAGCTTGAGGCATCTCTTCGTAAGGTGACGGAGAACTCATATTGCGTCGCATATTCATAATTTGTTCATATTTATCTCTGACGAATACTAGGCATAGATGTTCCTTCTCTTGGGGTCAGTAGTAGGTTCGGAAAGTGAATGGGTTTGAGCTTCACTCGTAGGTGCAGTGCAGTGCAGTGCAGTGTGCCTTATTACGTGGTTCATGCATTTATCGCATAGATCACTAGTCGCACTTCCAATTAGTCGACGATACCGCGACTACAAATTGTGTAGGAACTAAGCTACTTGGTGTAGCCTTTTTCTTCTTCTTGGGTAGACCAGGTCCCATGGGATTCACCTGAATTCACATTAATGTTAGTGCATAAAACCCGTTTTATGCATTCGTCATTCCCATTTGCTCTTCACCATATTAATTATGTAGCCCACAAACAAATCAGAAAGAAGTTATAACAATGTCGGCCGAGTTTTCGTATAGGTCATGCAGCTACATGGTACTCATCTACAAAATTATATGCCACCGGCTGAGTTTTATGCATCAAAAGTTGATTGGTAAATCGGTGTAGATGGATGGATGGTACATCTAACAATAGGATCCATAATGCTTGCATAATTGATGAAATGATCGAAACAATCAGAAGAGTTAGTTTTCTGTAGACCCAGTAGAAATGATCGATGCCATGTGATGTAATGCCTATGACATGAATTTATGCCTATGAGATGAACTATGAGATGAATTTATGCCTTACTTGATGACGAGGCAATGTCTAACATTGCTAGTAATCTAGATTCTCCTAACTTTTGTGTATTGTAAAACAACTTCGTAAAAGCTATAGAACTTCATAAGTCTCAAACAAACTAGATTTTGCATCGCCTTTAATGTATAAATCGTGGTTTTTGTCATACACAGAAAGTAATTCAAATACCCAGCCAATGCAGAATATTGAATAAGAAAATTGTTAACAACAAATGTTTCACAACAGTCAACCAAACAAAACATTTAATATTGAATTACATGTTGAATCACTTAGCTAATCATATTCTTAATATGTGCAATTCTAACAAATATGTGCAATTCAATATCCCAATTTCATCTCAATTTCAGCCCTGCTAACTATGTGCAATTCTGAATAGTATGTGCAATTCAGTATCCCAAGGAACACAACCAAAACATCTAGCAGCCAACAATATGCAAACAACAAAACATGTAATCCAATATTTAACAAATACCTGGTGAGGTTTGTGAAGACAATGAGAAGATCGATCCTCCGGTGAAGTTTTCTGAACCTGAAGTTCATTGATGTTTAGTAATGCAGGGTATCAGTAATGCAGTAATGCAACTATAAGTTCATTGATCAGATATATAGGAAACAGTATTCAATTCTTGAGCAATTTAAAGAAGAAAGAAAGAACTTCAATTATTCAGGTAGAAAAGAAAAGGAAAACAAGCATTAAGGTGATTGGCATTAGTTATGCTGTTTTTGTTCTTTGTGAATGAAGAGCTACATGTTCTTTGTGAATGAAGAGCTAGATGTTTACAAATCCAGCTATGTTGTAGCTAATATACATCAATCAGAGTTGTAATAGAGCTATAACAATAGATGTAAATTACAATAAAGTAAAAGCCGGGAGCATCAATTTGTACATTACAATTTGTAAATTACAATCAGAAATTACAATCAGAGTTGGAGCATCAATTTATAAATTACAATAAATTATCTACAATAAAGTAAAAGCTTGAATGTAGAATGATACAAGGGTTACGATTGAGTTGAGAAGGCAAGTTCAGATTTTCACAACACAAATACATTATCTAATGCATTGTTGAACTTTAAACAGATTGCAAAATCAGCAGATTGAAAGCCATCAAGAACTATAAGTCGTGAGAAGTCTATACATCAAGAACTTTAAACTAATGCATTGTTGAAATTTCATGAACTTTAAACTAATGCATTGTTGAACTTTAAACAGGATTGCAAAATCAGCACATTGAACTTTAAACAGGATTGCAAAATCAGCAGATTGAAATTTCATGAACTTTAAACTAATGCATTGTTCAAATGTCAAAATAGACAGCTCTCTTCTGGAATTGGATTGTTGAATATTCTCATACTATCAGATAATAGAAAGCAAAATCAGCAGATTAGGGCATACAATTTACCCTAATCTATAAGAAACTAAATCTACTTTTCTAAGATGTTAAAGTTTAAAAAATGGTCAACTTGGTGCAAAAACATGAAAAGATGTTAAAGTTTATAAGAGATGCATGTATTACTAGCACAAAATCAGACTGAAAGAATATGAAATCATAAATGAAACGGGTACTGTCGTCATCTATATGAAGACATGATTCATAGTTAATAATATATAATTATTAGTTAACACCACGTTCAAACGTTCTGCTCACCCGACGCTTTAACCATTGACAAAATTGTTCTCTATGTCTCCTATCAACACGCAATGGACTTTGTTGCCTCAAATTTCATCCATGTGCTCACTATGAATCATATTAAAGTCAATCAATATTATATCACCATCTAAACTTATGACATATCTTAATTTGACAAAGGGTTAGAAAAACTTACTCAATAAAGGGCCTAATCTCATGACAATTCATTAGCACATACCAATGTGCAATCTCTAAATCATTTGTAGGAAGAGCAAGTGTTTTGGCAAAGACCAATCGGTTTACATTGTTGCAAGAATACCGATATGTCACTACCATCAACCATATCATTGATGCGCCCGCACATTGAAGTTGGTCTCAATTCCTGTTAAATACATTGAATGTAATGTCATGCACTCTTTAACAACATACGTTTCGCAATCGACCCTTCCTGGACGTGCTTTATTTCTAACAAACCCTTTAGTGTACCTAGGAATCAACAAATGATTAACCATAATTAGATAGGCCACTATTTACTCAAATCTTAAAAGTCATAACATCAATTTAAATAATACCTCTCAATTGGATACATCCATCTATACACAACCGTCCACTAGTAAGGCTTCATTTGGCAAATGAATCGCCAAATGTACCATCACATCAAAGAATGCCGGTGGGTATATCATTTCAAGCTTGCATAAGATTAAAGTTATTTCATGACACATATTCTGTACCTGATTCTTATTCAAGCTTCGTCTACAAATTTGGCGAAAGAAGTCCCCTAACTCTATTAAAACACCTGTCACATCTTTATTCAAGATAGAACGTGTTCCTAATGGTAGAATGCTTTGTAACAATACATGACAATCATGGGACTTAAGTCCACTAATCTTCCGCTCATCAACATTAACACATCTAGATATATTCGATGCGTAACCATCTGGAAACTTCACCGCTTTACAAACTCACAAAACTTCTTCTTCTCATCTACAGACATTGTATAGCATCTTTGAGGTTTTCCAACAATACCCATCACCGCTCTTATCAAGTGTAATTCTTTTGAATATTCATATCTTCCAAATCAAGTCGCGCCTTGATTGTATCTTTGCTTTACCTTCAACATTCATTAAGGTACCAAGGATATTGTCACAAATATTCTTTTCTATATGCATGACATCAAGGTTATGCCTTAATCTTAACTTATGCCAATATGGTAGTTCAAAAGAATACTTTTTTATTCCAATTCAACTCTCCTTCCAATCTCCTTCTCCTCTTATTGTCAAGGTGCTTCCCATAACATATATTCTGAATATGACTTAATTGTTCCACCATATCATCCCCATCCGTAAGTTAGGTATAGGTCGATGATCACTCTTGCCATCAAACTTCTTGATTTTCCTCCACGGGTGATTATAAGGAAGGAAACGACGATGGCCTAGGTATCCAATCTTACTTAACTTACAAGAAGGAGTGTCCTTGTTACAAACAGACATGCCATGTAGCCTTTGTACTCCACCCGTAAACAAGCACTATATGCCGGAAGTCATTAATAGTCCACATTAAAGTCGCATGCAATCGGAACTTTTCTCCTTTTGAAACATCAAAACATCAAAACCATCCTCCCATAACATCTTTAACTCCTCTAGAAGGGTCTCATATAGACGCCAATGTCTCTACCGACCGCTTCGACCAGAATAACCAACGATAGCATAAAGAATGACTCATCCATACACATCCATGGGGTAAATTGTATGCCAAGAGAACAACAGGCCACACGCATGAAACTGACAAATTACCATGTGGATTGAATCCGTCTGTTGCTAACCCTAGTCTCACATTACGTGGTTCTCTAGCAAACTCAGGATATAGCTCATCAAAGCTCTTCCAAGCTTCTCCATCAGAAGGATGAACCATGTTATTACTGTCACCTTTAGGCCTATCATTATGCCACGCCATCATTTAGCGGTCTTACTTGACATGAATAATCGTTGTAATCTGGAGGTTAATGGAAAGTACCGCAATACTTTATGTGGTATCTTCTTACCCCTGCCATCATTAATTCTCCATCTTGATGTTCCACACTGGGGACAACTTTCCAAGTCCCCATACTCTTCCAATACAGCAACAATCGTGCTTACATGCATGTATCGACATATACCCCAAGCCTAGCTCCTTAGAAATTGATTTGCTTCATAATAGGACTTCGGCAAAGATTGACAATTAGGTAATACATCCTTCAGCAGAGCAAGTAACATGTCAAATGACTTATTGCTCCACTTGTTGTATACTTTCAAATGAAGCAACTTTATTATAAACGACAACTTAGTGAAATTCTTACATCCCGGATACAACTCTTCAACAACTTTACTCAACAATTCTTGCAAGCCACCCATCATAGATTCACAACGCTCAGACGAGGACTCCTTCTATCCTGATTAATTGGACAATCGTTTAAGAAAGTACCCGCATCATCAAGCAAATCTTGCATCCCATCATCCTCCTCATCACCGTCACCTTCATTAATATCAATGCCTGTCCCACCTATGTTCACATTTGTCGCGCCAAACCTTTCTTCCCTAGAGATAAATCTATATTCGGGCTTCACCATGTAGAACCCAGCTGGTGTATGATTGGTCCATGCCAATTGCATTAAATGTTCAACAACATTCGCCCGAGACCTCTTATAATAATTCATGCAACGCACAAGGGCATGAAATCTCACACTCTTTGCCCTTTTTCCAGCCACAAAACTCATAAACATCCTAACTCCATCAATGTATTCATGAGAAACCCTTACACTTTTCATCCAACTCTTGTCCATAGAGCAACAAATACCTATTAATTCTGATAAGATGGAGAACATTATGTTATGTTAGTAAGTTTAAGGATGGGGACAGTTTACTACGTGTCTAAATGAACATTATGTTCAAGTAGGAAAACTAATTTTTCCGCTTAACCGCCTTAACATAATAGTTCCCATCATGTAAAGGAGAACATATCGTGTGCTTGTAATGGGTACAACTAACACATATACCAGCTATATGGTGCTCTAAAAGCTCATTGACATCTATGACAAAGAAGAAGGTGCTATTTGACAACGATTCTCACTCGACGACAAGCGTGAGAATGCTGAGGTCGAGGAGAACCGCATTTGAGTGAAAGAGAAGCAATTGTGTTGTGAGCGCTAAGTGCAATCTAATATTCCTACTCATTCTTTACATTATATTGATTCTTATTCTACTATTCCATTACAAGTTGATCTTACTCCTCATACTTATTCTAACTCGTGCGCACTAATCTGAAAATTAGTTTATAATTGTATCATCTATACAATTATAATTCAATTAAAACTTATATTCATCATTTTAACTATTTTCTTATCTCTCCTTAGTCATATTAATTAGCAATTAACTAATGAAATTAACCCTAATTACTTGAGCACTAAAGGTTTTATATATGTTGCCTTTTTAAAATGAGAAAGATCATTGAAACTAACTAACGTAATCACATGAGCTTATATTCGATTTAGTCCATTGTCCTTCCTAGGATCTAAGAATTTTAATGCAATAATTCATTAAACCTTAGTCACTTCACATATTAAAGTGTTCAAGCAATTATGTATTAGTATCTAATCAAGCAACATATTGTGACAAATAAAAAACTAGAAGGCGTTTTCATATTGTGTTATTTCTTTGATATTGACACTTCCATCATGAGATTTTGCTCTCCTTATCATGCATTTACATCAGGTTTTGTTCAATCAGAGATCTCACACACATACACCGTAAGGAAACGATACACTGTGATGCTGAGGATGTTTGTTTCTAGGCAAAATTGTTAATAGTCAGTGTCATTCTCTCTTTATCAACTTTAGACCAATATGTCGGAAAGGGAAGGCAATAACTTTTTAGACTTTGATTTGCATTGAAAGTGAAGCCTATTATCATTATTACCAACATCTCTCTTGTGCAAAAAACCTGAGTTGCTTACCTCACATGAAGTAGTAACTCTAGTGCCTAAGTAGTGTGCACCGTATACAGCAGCAGTACTCTTCCCTTTCTTTCGGTAATCATCTTCTTCGCTAATATTTTCTACCCCATATCTCCAAAGATACCATCACAATATCATTCCATTTCTCTTAACCTCTCTCCTAGGTCATTGTCATTGCGCCTCATTTATCTTATCCTTCGTGTCTTATTAATTCTAAGAAAGAGACTGGCTATCATATGGAGCACATCCTAGCCATGCACCTTGTCTTTGTTTTCGATTATGTGCTATTTGACAAGAATAAATGTAATGTAGTGAATTTCAAATTTCAGCATCCCAACATCTTATGTTGTACTCCAACATTTTGTATGATGTCAATGTGATAACTTGCTCTATTACTACCTCGTAAGTCGATTTTTGTGATCATTGCAAAATCTAATTCAAAGAACTTGCAACATTGTAAACTAATTTCAAGATATGAGATAATAATAAACCAAGTATGAACTCGCCAGACAAACTAGTGAGATAAATGACCGTCATTGTACTGTATGATTAGCTTATCATCGATAAAGTAGTACCAAGGCAAAACACTTTAAATTCAAAAGAAGACCTAAAAAGATGCATGTCACTAAGATATTTAATATGATTACGTGCATATCGATAAATGGAATAGATTAAATACAAAATATGGCATGAAAAGTTAACTAAAACAATTGCTTTAAATGAAAATTATGAGATTAGCATCGCCAAATAAGAAAATTGATAAGGAACGACAATATTATGATAATAACAAACTTTTGTACTCATCCTTATCTCGATTGGTGAGTATCTAAAATCAAAGCTCTTAGATAGAGAACTAAGAAGATCATCAAAAGGAACTCATATCTCACTCACTTAAAATGTTAAAGCCCGCCCAAATTGAAAAGTCTGAGGTAAAGGAACTAAAAGAAAGAATGGATCAGCTTACTAGAAAGCTCATATTAGAAAAAACATAAGCTTCAATTAAGGAAGAGAGTTAGTCGAATACTCTTAGAGCATAAACATAAGCTTATGTTTGCCACACCATTTGCGATATGTTATGAAGCTAAGGGGGATTTGCGATATGCATCTATGAAGATACTATCCCTTCATATACATGTTATGAAATTTAATTTATAACTAGCCTTAACTCATCAGCAAATTTATGATGATTCATGCAAGAATCTGTAATAAAACATAGATGTACTACTATTTTCGTAAAAAAAATCATAAATATGAATGCAAATAAGACATAATTGGAGAGAAGCACAAACCAATACTATTGATTAAAGACAAGGCACAAACTGCTCACCTTGTCGAGGACCGCTTGACTATTGTTTCTCTTAGCAGATGCTCACTTCCCAAAGTAAGTCTTGTAAAACTACGAACAAAGAGAGCCACAAAAGCATGAAATTAGATAGACATTTTCAAGAATATGACTGCAAAATAATAGTATGCCAAAGCATATAGATAGCTACTAATAAGAAAGCTAATTAAGGTGGAAATATATGCCAAAGCATATAGATATATAGATTGGAAGCCATTTTCAAATGTCAAAAGTTAGTAATTTATCTGCTACTCCAGATGTGTTCCTCAAGAGTTCAGAAGAATATGCAGGAGAATTTGTAAAGGAAAATCAAGTCAAAACTTTTACTGAGTAATTGCAAGAACAAAAAAAATGTTGGTTATAAGTTTCTCAAACCCAGAACACGAATAATAAGAGGAAAACGCCAAGACAATTTGGGTATTCGTTCAAACAAAGAGGGCTTTCTAAACTCAATTAAACCCAGATTACATCGTCGACTTCAATGACTTACCTCAACCAAGACGCACACGCACTCCGATCAGATGATAGACGGTAGTCAATCGGTGAAGCAACCTCCACAATGACAGATTTGAAGGCGATGTAAACGTGGGCGACATCTGCTCGAGGAGGAGGAATGAATCGGGGAGAGTGATAAATCTGGTTCGAGGAGGAGAATCAATCAGGGCGGTTAGAGGAGGAGGGATTGAACTGGGGAGAGTGAAAATCTGGGGAGAGTGAAAATCTGGATGGAAGGAAATTAAACGTGGGCGGGTAACTAATTACGTGGACAAGGCCTTCTCCGACGCTTTACTTCTCAAGGACGCCGCTTGTTTTTTCACGCCTTTCACCAAACGACGCCAAACACTTCAACTTTCTTCGACGCCTAAATACGACGCCTCGTAATATCGACCTTTAATGACGTGTTTGAAGACGCCGTGAAAAGCTTAGCTCATTCTCGACGTCTACTTCTCAAACGACGTTAAAACTATAGTTTTGTTGTAGTGCTTGCTCTATTTTGATTTTGGTTTTGGTTTTGGTTTTGGGTTTCAGTTTCCTCTCTATAAAGTTGACGTACACTTTCTTTTACTTCATTTTTAAGTCGCATTTCACGCGTTAGTGCTCTCTTCTTCCAATGTTTTAAGTTAAAAATGCTAAACCTCTTTTTTAGATTTTTATATTAACATTTAACAATATTTAATCTTTTAATCAAAATTAAAATTTTAAACAATATAATATATCACAAAGGCACTTAGTTTTCTTTTATTTATACATTGTTTTATACATAGAAGAAATATTTTGTATTATTAAAATAAAATTTATTACAACAAAGAGCAAAGCTTTAAGACGCTCAATAGTATGCAACCTTAACTTTTTAATGGAGACGTTATTTCCAAATAACTCATAAAAGGAGGAAAAAAGATAAAGTAAAATAATATTTTATTTTATTAAGATAATTTACCAAAATATTTATTAAGATATTAAAATGTTTGTTAAAATAAAATCTTATGAAACAATAATTTGATAATTCAAGTAAAAATTTAGAGATGAATTTTATTAATTTTATAAATTTCAATGTTTTATTCGACTCATCATACAATAGTTATTTTATTTTATTTTATAAATCGAACATTTTAGAAAAATATTATAAAAATTTTGTTGAAGCAAAAAATGAGATTTTAAAAGTTAAAAATATTTAAAATATGATACATTAATAAGTTAGATTTAATTTAATTTTTAAATATTATGAATTTAATTTAAATTTTAAAATTAAAATTAATATAAAATTTAATTTATATTAATTTAAATTTTAACCTGAATTCAAATATAATCAATTTTATATTTCAAACCAAATTTAAAATTTGGATTATTCAGATTTTTTCAAGAAAATAAAGAATGCAAAGATGTTAAATTTAAATTAAATTTAGATAAAATCAATTTGTTACTTTAAATTAAAATTAAAGTCTCGATTGTTCAAATTTTGCTTATGAAAATAAAGAATGTAAGGATATAATTTAATAGAATTTATACTCAAGCTAGACTGAATTAAAACTCAACATTTCAATAAAAATAACACTATTTTCAATTTTTAAAAAATATATCTACAACTCGAAACACTGAAATCTTATTATATTCAAACTCAAATCAAGAACGTTCAATGAATCACAAAATTTTGGACTAAACTCAAGCATAAGTGAGTTCGAACTTGATTCAACTTATTGTCACCCTTAGGCCCCATTTGATTGGCAAGGATTGTTGCCAGGGAAAGTAAACTTTTTCCTAAAATTTAAATTATTACGTTTGGTTCATTTTTTTAAGTAGTTAGAAAAGTAAAAACTTTCCTAATTTAGGAAAAGTAGTAGCACTTTCTTAGGATTCTAAATACCAACACTCTCTTGGTATTTAGATTACTTTCCTCATGAATTTAATCTAAAAATTATACTGTCCAATTTAACCCTTCTTTTTCTACTAACTCATAAACACCTCTTTTATTAAAATACTACTTCCTCTTCTAATATTCTTATTCGACCACAACTCTTTTTTAAAAACACGAACAGATATTCTTCTTCTTCTCAGTACGACTTTTGGTCGATTCTTCTCCTTTTCAAATATTCATCCTTTTTTTGAAAAATATGACCACCTCTTCAAAAAACACAATCGTCGACTAGCATAATAAAGGAAACAACAGAGACGAAGTCCAAAATTTGAAGAATACCTCGATTGTTCAAAAGAGGACCTTCGACAATTTTGTTCGTGTCACGAATCTTGTAGGAGTCGAGCTCCCTCTTGCCAGGTTTAGGCTTCGTATCTATTCCCTCGTTCTTCCTATCTATTTTCACATTACAAATATACAACAACTCCTCAACTTAACTTCCATCTGACGATAACTCTTTCCGAAGTTCTGTTCCACAAGCTCAGTAATGAAAATACCATTTAATTAGGTCCAATTTCCAGCAGTGAAAGGCATACTTTGAATCCTTAAACCTACCTAGACCGCCCATCTCTTCCTGTCGCCCTCCGGTAAATGCCTTGTCATATTTATTTTCATTTGTTTAACCAAATTTGCTTGAATTGTATTTCTTGAAAATAAAAACATAAGCCCCATTCAAGTTTTATAATTCAACGCTCCAACATCTTGAATTTGGGAATGTCGTTGCTAATTGGTCGAGGATTGGTTGTAGGGATACATATGCCTATAGATGCACTCATAAACTAGAAGCAATCAAAGTAAGGTGTGTAATGTTGACGAAGGATGTTATTCATCCAATAAAAAATGAAAAGAGAAAAGCATTTGATCAACTGAATCTTACATAAGAAGCCCTAGCTAGATGACATGGGGATGCGCATCTCAAACATACCAAATTGGTTGAATTGAAGAAATACTTTGGAACTCTGGAGATTTATAACGTTTCTGCTAAAATGCCATTTGCGTTTGTACCTATATTTGGTCAATAGTGACGACTAGATGTGCAAATAAACTAAACATAGATAGATCCATGAGTCATCACTGTCGGCGTCTTTTAATTACCCAGTTATCACCTATTTTATTCTGATGGAACCATCAACAGTTGTGGCATTATGTTTCAGCTTTATGTTTAATGGCAATTACTTGTCTCTGTGGTTTTCTTTTCTCACTCTTGTTATATGATCTTCCCTTGAATTTACATATGCTACATAACTTAACTTTTCTTTTGGTTGTAGTATCTTATTTGTAGTATCTTCTTATTCTATTCAATAAAGTTTATTTTTTAAATTTTTTAAATTTGTTGATTAATTGATAGGTGATAGAGAATGGTTGGAATGGATTTGGATGCAAAGAAGAAATTATTTTATTTATTAATGGTTATGCAAAAGAAAAGATTAAACATGTTAAAAGTCATAATACATATCCTTTCAGTCGTAGTATTGCATCATGAAAAATATTGTTTGAAAGCTCCATACTCTGTTGATGAATATGATCGATCCCGATACCTTCATGGGTTGATATATACTAGTGATTTAACATGTCATTCGGAGTTGCGTATGGATAGATTCACATTTAGAAGATTAGTAAATATGCTTAGAACTATTGGTCGATTAACAGATACCTGGAACATAACTGTAGATGAACAAGTAGCAATGCTTTTGTACATTCTTGGACATCATGAGAAAAATCGTACGATAAAAATTGACTTCTTACGCTCAGGAGAAACAGTTAGTAGGCATTTTAATAGAGTATTAAAGTCAGTTCTTAGACTTCAAAGAGAATTGCTTAAAGTGCCTGAACCTGTACCTCAGAATTCCACGTATGAGAAATGAAAATGGTTTAAGATAAATATTTAATATTTAATATATCAATTGATATATTTATTTCTTAATTATATGATATAAGTATTTGTAGCGCCCCCTTACCATAGGGTATCTACCAGAACGCCCGTAGGTCATTCCAATACATATCCTACGACAAGAGACCACTACCGACAACAACTACTACACTCCTCATGGCATCACAATCGTAAGACAAGAATAAGAAATCGCTACTTTTAAAACCAAACTAGATTCCATTTCATTCATTCAAAACTTAATAATTCACAATCACAAGATTTTTAAGTTACACATGTTTCACATATTGTCTTCGTCATAATAACCAGATCTAACTATCGGTCTCCAAAAGAAAGCCCAAATGACCGACCTTTGAGCCATTGCTTTTCTCGCCAATCCATCAGATACTACTCTACGGTCCGAGGAGCTATCTGTCTATGCTAGGCCGAAAAATAAGTTGCAATTTTGGGTGAGTTTGCGAACTCAATGAAAACCATCATCGATGGTTCTCCCAATTCATGCATCATATAAGCATGAAACAAGATACAAGCGATAATTATACAAAACACAACATGAATACAACACGTATAATTACAATACAAGACAAGAATATACACCCGCTAAAAATATTGTCGATATAGAATCCAGTATGCAATGCACATGTGACTCTTTTTCCAGTTCATTTCAGTATTGTGACCGAGCGCATAACAGTGATCAGTATAGACGCGTCTGGGAGAATTATCTCCGTCGAGCTCGAGGCTCTGGTTCAAGATATCGAGCTCTAGGCTCTTGCTCAAAGATGGCGCCTCGGTTCACAATTTTCCTTTTAACAGTGTGATGTATTTGTGCATGAATGCACATGTTTCACAACAGTAAACATGGTATTTCACAGTCCAATATTCAATTCAATTAAACAGTTACCTCATGTAAATTCACAGTCAGTAATACCACATAATCCCCGTAGGGCAATCAATCACAGTTATAATTCATGTAATCCCCGTAGGGCAGTCAGGTCACAACAATAATTCATGTATTCCCCGTAGGGCAATCAATTCACAGTTAACACATAGATTGGAATAACCAACTAGGTTACTCACCTAATAACTTCCACGCTAACGCCGGGAAGTCTCTGCCAATTCTGTGGAACGATGGTCCACTGGAGCCTCTATAACAAATTAAATGAATAACTATTACCATTGGTGTAAATGATTAAACAATGCACATGAAATCAAGAAATGTATATAATGCATGTTCATGGCAATCCCGCCCTAATCCAATATTTCCCATAATAAAATTCTATGAAAAATTAGAAATCCATAAAGCGCCGACGGCATGCAATTCGACCTCTATAGGTCCCCAATTAAATAAAACAAAGTGTTTACAAGTTCCGATAGATAGGGCTACGCTAAATTCCGCCTAAAATTCCCGATTTCTCAGAAAATGAAATTAAATATTCAACGAATCCGATGCCTCTGAAATCAGGTCAATCGGACGTCGGACGGAAAGAAATTGACAAAAGAACAATTGTACCTTTTAATAACAAATAATAATCAAAATAAAATAATTATATATATATATATATATCGAAGCGCCCGCCTCATGGGCGAGACGCCGCCTCATGAGGCTTAAATCGCCTCACTGTCATCGAGGGCGAGGCGTCGCCTCGCGACCAGCCTCTAAATTCGCCCTCGCGAGGCTAAACGTCGCCTCATGAGGCGGCGAAGTTCAACTTCTACTCGCCTTTTTTTTCCAGATTTCAATCTTAATTTCCATCCACTCTAACTTTTAGCACACAATTCAGAAAATACCCACTATACCTCATTGGAAAGCTTATGCAAAGCTCTACAACTCTCAAGAAGACCAAAAATCAAATCCAACCCTAAGGGTATCAAATAACCCATCAAACCTTCTGCCTACTAAATTTTCATCAACACAGGGCAGTACATTTACAATGTCATAACTCACTGATTCTTCAGTAATAAATTACCACAAAATATGTTCAACAAGTTCACAATGTCTTCTACAACTTTCATGAACAACCCAAAATCAAATTCTATTGCAAACCAAGTCAATTAATTCATCTAATGTTACTGTCCCTGAAATCCTTCACTTTGGGCAGTAATCTTACAAGAAGCATAACTTCCATTATACAAGTCAATAAATTCAGAACTTTATATCCCTGAAAAGATAACATCTCAAACTTCAATTTTCATGAAGCCCTCAACATCCAATTCGATCTCTAACAATTTGAAAACTGTTATGGAAGTTTCTGTTGTCATCAGCCATTCATAACCTAATGTAGGATCAGTTTTGGAAAAATCATATCTCCCAATTCTGACTTCTAAAAATTACATACCAAGTATCAATTTCAAGATAATCTCTTCCTCTACAACTTTTCAGAAGCTCACTCACACCACTTCAGTCCACATAAAATGTTAAAATTGCCTCAAATCAGTAAACTCACAAAATCACACTTAAACTAGGTTTCATCCAAAATGCTCAAAACCAGCCATTAGTAATCAATTCATATCTCCCAACACACAATTCCAAAATAGCAAGATCAGTAGCAATGGAAAGATAATCAAATATACTACAACTTCCATGAAGACCATTCTCCTAATTCCATCTCAATTAATTCATACAAATCAACAAAACTCAGATGTCATGGTTGCGGTTACTGTTCATAGGCAATGGAACAGTAACTTTCCATGCAAAATTTCACCCTTCTATCATTGAAATTCAACAACACCTATTTCACACTAAATTAAAGCCAACATCCCAAAGTTTCAGTGGCCACTAACCTTACCTCATTTTCATTTCTACACAATAAGTTATGAATAAAACAGTAACATCTATTACAAATCTCATTTTCCAGATTCAATGTTAACCTTAGTTCAAACACTTCCAATATCTTTTTCACATCACTAAACATCAAAATAAATACAAATTAAATATTAATACCATCATACATATATTAGGGCTAACACTGAAAATTGGCAGCACTAAATTCCTCAATTCAAATACTCAATTAATTATCCCTATTCAATCCAAAAATCAAACTATAACATTAACTTCAATGCATCTTCACCTAGCCTCATCCCTTTTTCATCAAATCATAACAACCATCACTTTAATGCCTACCTAAACCTAATACATGCTTTAAACCCATTTATTAACTACCCCACACTATCATGGCATTTAATCCATATGAAAGACATCATTAAACTCAAATACTTAAATGAAACTTACCTAACACAATTCTCCTTCAAAGCTTCTACTTCCAACTTTTACCTTCTAACCTTTATACCAAGCTACCACCTTTTCCTTCTCAAGTATATACCATACTCATCATCTAGCTTTGATGAGACCAAAGAAATGAGCTTAAAGCTATGGAGAAAATGGAGAAAAGGAAAGCAAAATCGATGGTTGCAAATGAAGGGTTGGTGTTTTGTGTTTGGATGGCTCCTTAAATAGCCTAACAATTCATCTTCTTCTTCAAAACAATACATATCCGAGAATTGAGAGAAAAGGCATTTAATGATGCCTTTTTCAATGGCAACTTATAATTGGTTCTTACTTAAAGAAAAGTTAAAAATATATTTATTTAATCCAGTCCAAAGTTTTACTCCATTTAACTCTAATGACCCTACTTTCAGTCCCAAAATAATATACCCAATATTATCGTGCCATTGGTAGCGATCTTTGCTACCGAGAATTGACCGATTCGCCAATTGGCGATTTTACCGGTCCAGGAATTGTTTCCGGAAAAATCCAGAAAAATTCCTAAAAATTCCTAAAAATGTAAAACGATTTATGGCACAGTCCAAATAATTTTCCAAACTCAATTACCCCATTAATTTCACACAAGAGTTCAATTTCAACCCTAGTTTAAAAATGACATGAATGCATGTATACTACATGCATGTGCAACCAATCAAGAATTATAGAGGCTATATGTCAGTATGCATGCCGAGATATAATTACATATCCCAACCCAACCTAATTACCAAAATACCCTTCCTATAGAGAGGGATGTTACAATTCTCCCTCCTAACAAAAATTTCGTCCTCAAATTCTTACTGCTTGATCGAAAAGGTGAGGATATTGTCTCCTCATATGCTCCTCGGTCTCCTGTAGCCTCCTCAATCGAATGGTTCCTCCAGAGAACCTTCACCAATGGAATACTCTTATTCCTCAATTGTTTCACCCGAGACCCGATAATCAATCGGCCCTCCACATAACTCGACATCGAGACCTCAATCTCTGAGCCAGATCACATGTGTCGGATCCGACCGATATCTCATGGAGCATACTCACATGGAAGACGCCATGTAATCGAGACATCTCACTCGGTAAAGCTAGCCAGAGGCCAAAGGTCCGATCCTCTCAAGGATCTCATATGGACCAATGTACCTAGGGCTTAACTTCCCTTTCTCCCAAATCTCAAGACACCACTCCACGGTGACACCCGTAAGAACACTTTGTCGCCTACATTATACTCAATGTCCCTCCTACGCCGATCAACATAGCTCTTCTCTTCATCCCGAGCCGCCTTTAATGCGACTCAATCGGTTTCACTTTATCAACAAAGATCCCGAATCAACTCAGCCCTCAATCATCCTTACTCCCTCTTCGTCCCAATACAAAGGCGATCTACACGTCGCCCATACAAAGGCCTCATATGGAGCCATCCCGATGCTACTATGATAGTGATTGTTATATGCAAACTCTATCAAGGCCAAGCATCGATCCCATGCTCCTCTCGAACTCCAATACACATGCCCAAGCATATCCTCAACAGCCTTAATCGTCCTCTCACTCGCCCATCTGTTCGAGGATGAAACGCAGATCAAGTTCAACCTAGTACCCATAGCAGCATCGCAAACTCGCCGAACCTCGAAGTAAATCTGGGATCCTGCTGACACTATCGACATCGAACCCCGCAGCCTCACTATCTCCGCTACATACTTCGGGCCAACTGATCCATAGTATTATTCTCCTCACCGCCAAGAAATGAGCCGATTTAGTTAACCGTCCACTATGACCCAGATAGCATCATGCCGCCTCGGCCCCTAGGCAACCCCATAATGAAATCCATGGTGATCCATTCCCATTTCCACTCCGGAATAGCAACGAATGAAGCTTCCCTCATCGGAGCTTGGTGCTCGACTTTAACTTGCGGCACGCCAAACACTGACACATACTCACCACCGCTTCTTCATACCAGCCACCGTAAATGTTGCTTAAGGTGTTATACATCTTGGTAGTACCGGGATGCATAGATATGTGGCCATGTGAGCCTCCTCCAAGATCTCTCGCCTCGGATCATCTACATCAGCACACAAAGTCTCCGCCTATCCATGAGTCTCATCTCTCACATCAAACTCAGATCTCGAATCACCTTCACTTTCTCAATCGGTCTCACCATAACAGATCCTTATCCCGAACCTCCTAATCCCGCCCAAGAGCATCGGTCTCAATCTCAATGTAGCCAATAATACTCCATCCCGCCCAAATTCATCTCGCACATTCAAAGCTCTCAATCAATCAAATTAGGCAATCTCATTGCACAATCAGTCAGACTCAGATGTGACTTTCTACTCGAGCATCTGTCACCACATTAGCTTTTCGGGTGATACTCAATAATGCAACAGAATCCTTCAACAACTCAAGCCACCTCCTCTGCCTCAAATTCAACTCTCTCGCTCAAGAGGGTATCTCAAACTCTTATGGTCAAGAAGATTTGAAAGGTCTCACCATACGTAATGCCTCCAAATCTTCAATGCAAATACGATCGCAGCTAACTCCAAATCATGAACAGGATAGTTTACCTCATGAATCCTCAACTGCCTCGAGGCATAGGCAATGACTCTACCATGCTTTGCATCAAGACACATCCCAATCCTCGATGTGATGCATCATTGACACCTCAAATCCTCCATCCCAGATGGAATAGCCAACACCGGTGCAGTAGTCAACCGATGTTTCAGCTCCTCAAAGCTCTTCTGACACTCCTCGGTCCATCTGAATGGCACATTCTTCCTCAGAAGTTTTGTCAGAGGGGCTGAGATCAATGAAAACCTCGACAAACCTCTCGTAATAACCACCAATCCAAGGAAACTCCAATCTCCCAGACATTCCTAGGAACTTCCCACTTCAAGATCGCCTCTACCTTACCTGATCCACCAATACCCTCTCCAGTCACTATATGCCCCAAAAAGATCACCTGATCCAGCCAAAATTCACATTTGCTGAATTTGGCGAACAACTGTCTCTCCCTCATCGTCTGTAACACAATCCTCAAATGTTCACTATGCTCCTGTCTATCCCTCGAATACACTAGGATGTCATCAATGAAAACTATAACAAACTGATCCAGGTAGGGCTGAAATACCTTATTCATCAAGGTCATAAAAGCTCAGGGGCATTTGTCAACCCAAACGCATCACTAGAAACTCGAAATGCCCATACCGCCTCTCAATGCACTCTTAGCACATCGGCCTCTGCAATCTTCAATCGATAGTAACCAGATCGCAGATCTAACTTGGTGAACACCGAGCTCCTGAATCGATCAAATAAGTCATCGATCCTAGGCGGTACTTGTTCTTTCTTCACACCCGATTCACCGCTTATAATCGATGCACGACCTCAAAGTCCCATCCTTTTCTTCACAAACAAAACTGAGCTCCCACGGTGAAACACTAGGTCTAATGAACCCTTCTCCAAAGAACTCCTCGTGAATCAACCTTCAACTCCCTCGGTTCCACAAAGCCATCCTATATGGAGGTATAGATATAGAGCGGTACTGAACGAGGTCAATGGTAAACTCGTCTCCGATCCGGCGGCAAACCCAGAACTCATCAGAAACACATCCGAAATTCCTAACCACGGAATATCCTCAAGCCTCTCGCCAACTCGTGTCAATCACATGAGCCGATAGGCCTCACAACCTCCCTCAGATCAACCTCGTGGCACTAAGGAAAGAGATCATCCGGCCGGCATCGCCGCTAACTCCTCGAACACCGCTTCTAGTCGACCAGAGACTCCAAAACAACCTCCTTGGTATAGCAATCCATGATAGCCCTATGAGCGATGGCCAATCCATCCCGAATGACATCGATCTCTCGTGAGGCAACACTATAAGGTCCGCCTTAATACCGCTGATCAATCAATCGAGCATCCCTGCAGACCTCTCCTAATGCAAGAGTAGTACTGAGGTGTACTCACCTCAGCCCATACTGTAACATCTCCCTATCCCCATGCAATCTACATGCCATATGAGGTGCAATAAAGAATGCGTGGATCCAGGATCCAAAGAATGCAAATGCCTTAATATCGGAAAGAAGAAGCATACCAGCTACAACATCAGGGGAATCCTGAGCCTCCCGCCGCGTCATGGCATACACTCGCTCGACCGTGGTCGGCCGCCCGTCCTCGAGACCTCACAAAGGACCCTCACTCTACCACGGCCTCTACCTCGGCCTCCGTCCGGATCCACCCACTCTACTCACAGCAACATACTACTCCCGACTCGTCCACTACCAAAGAAGTTGAACTCTCGATGTATCAGGCAATCCTCGACCGATGCTCACCGAGCCGCACCTCAAACAAGCCCCAAGAAGCCACCAACACTCCCCATCGTGTCTTATCACAATGCGGGCACACTGAGAAATCGCCAGAGCCTCTGCCACTACCACTACCAGTCGATCCAAACCTCCCTCTCTGCCCAAATCCAGACTGTCTCGAACCTCCCGGAGACCTGAAAGTCCTGCCCTGGCGCTTACTAAAGCTCCTGCCAGAGCTACCCTGACTATCACTGGGCCGCTTACCCCGGGACCCAATCTCAGCTTGCCTCTGTCTCATCAGCTGCTCCACTCTAACGGCAGCAGCCCTCAACTCAATGAATGTCCCCATGTCCGACCGAGCCAACCTGGTACGGATCTCAGTGTTGAGGCTATTCTCAACCTCCGCACTTATCGCCTCGGCCGGGACCATCATCGTGGCATAATCTATCACTCATTAAATTTCACTTCATACTCGCCACCGACATCCGTCCTCGCTTGAGCCGAAATTCCTGCATCTTCATGTCAAGATAGACCTTGGGCATATAATTATCCCCAAGGCCCTCGTAAAATCAGCCCACGACGATAAGCAAGGCCCGTGGTACCGCTGCATGCCTTCCACCACTTATATGTTTGGGCCCCGCAATGTTGATATCGATAATCGAACCTCTCATCAGTTCGCATCCATCCGATCAAGACTCTCTGTCCTCTCCAACCATCCTCACCCTCTACGGGTCTCAGATCGCCATAAAATCTCATTACCGCCATGCAGAAGTCATACCTCCTTTCCGCCTCACGGAACTCGAGGAGGCAACCTCAAGACAAGGCATAAGACTCCTACTTGCTCCCACGGATCCTTGGTCACCGGTCTCCAACCTCGATCACCTAAGATCAAGACCTAAAACAAAACAAAAATTCGATCGGTTTCAACAGCCCATCGATTCATACCTATCTTCTTACTATTCCCAAAAGATGCCAAACCATGCTCGATATCACTAAATGTAGCGCCCCACCATAGGTATCTACGTAACGCCAGTAGTCATTCCGATACATATCCTACGACAAGAGACCACTACCGACAACAACTACTACACTCCTCATGGCATCACAATCGTAAGACAAGAATAAGAAACCGACTACTTTTTAAAACCAAACTAGATTCCATTTCATTCATTCAAAACTTAATAATTCACAATCACAAGATTTTTAAGTTACACATGTTTCACATATTGTCTCGTACATAATAACCAGATCTAACTATCGGTCTCCAAAAGAAAGCCCAAATTGACCGACCTTTGAGCCATTGCTTTTCTCGCCAATCCATCAGATACGGCTCTACAAATTCCGAGGAGCTATCTGCTCATGCTAGGCCCGAAAAATAAGTTGCAATTTTGGGTGAGTTTGCATACTCAATGAGAAACCATCATCGATGGTTCTCCCAATTCATGCATCATATAAGCATGAAACAAGATACAAGCAATAATTATACAAAACACAACATGAATACATCACGTAATAATTACGATCAAGACAAGAAATATACACCCGCTTAAAAATATTGTCGATATAGAATCCAAGATGCAATGCACACGTGACTCTTTTCCCAGCTCATTTCAAGATTGTGACCGAAAGATAACAATGATCAAGATAGACGCCGTCTGGGAGAATTATCTCCGTCGAGCTCGAGGCTCGGTTCAAGATATCGAGCTCTAGGCTCGATTCAAGATCTGAAGGCGCCTCGGTTCACAATTTTCCTTTAATAATGGATGTATTTGTGCATGAATGCACATGTTTCACAACAAGAAACATGGTATTTCACAATCCAATATTCAATTCAATTAAACAGCTACCTCATGTAAATTCACAACAAGAATACCACATAATCCCGTAGGCAATCAATCACGCTTATAATTCATGTAATCCCCGTAGGCGCCAGTCACAACAATAATTCATGTATTCCCGTAGGCAATCAATTCACAGCTAACACATAGATTGGAATAACCAACTAGGTTACTCACCTAATAACTTCCACGCTAACGCCGGAAGTCTCGCCAATTCGTGGAACGATGGTCCACTGGAGCCTCTATAACAAATTAAATGAATAACTATTACCATTGGTGTAAATGATTAAACAATGCACATGAAATCAAGAAATGTATATAATGCATGTTCATGGCAATCCCGCCCTAATCCAATATTTCCCATAATAAAATTCTATGAAAATTAGAAACCATAAGCCGACGGCATGCAATTGGGACCTCTATAGGTCCCCAATTAAATAAAACAAGGTTTACAAGTTCCGTCGATAGGGGCTACGCCAAATTCTGCCTAAAAATTCCCGATTTCTCAGAAAATGAAATTAAATATTCAACGAATCCGATGCCTCTGGAATCAGTTCAATCGGACGTCGGACGGAAAGAAATTGACAAAGAACAATTGTACCTTTTAATAACAAATAATAATCAAAATAAAATAATTATATATATATATATATATATATATCGAAGCGCCCGCCTCATGGGCGAGACGCCGTCATGAGGCGAAATCGCCTCACTTAAATCGCGAGGCGAGGCGTCGCCTCGCGACCAGCCTCTAATCTCGCCTCATGAGGCAAAACGTCGCCATGCGAGGCGGCGAGTTTCACCGCTACCTCGCCTTTTTTTTCCAGATTTCAATCTTAATTTCCATCCACTCTAACTTTTAGCACACAATTCAGAAAATACCCACTATACCTCATTGGAAAGCTTATGCAAAGCTCTACAACTCTCAAGAAGACCAAAAATCAAATCCAACCCTAAGGGTATCAAATAACCCATCAAACCTTCTGCCTACTAAATTTTCATCAACACAGGGCAGTACATTTACAATGTCATAACTCACTGATTCTTCAGTAATAAATTACCACAAAAATATGTTCAACAAGTTCACAATGTCTTCTACAACTTTCATGAACAACCCAAAATCAAATTCTATTGCAAACCAAGTCAATTAATTCATCTAATGTTACTGTCCCTGAAATCCTTCACTTTAGGCAGTAATCTTACAAGAAGCATAACTTCCATTATACAAGTCAATAAATTCAGAACTTTATATCCCTGAAAAGATAACATCTCAAACTTCAATTTTCATGAAGCCCTCAACATCCAATTCGATCTCTAACAATTTGAAAACTGTTATGGAAGTTTCTGTTGTCATCAGCCATTCATAACCTAATGTAGGATCAGTTTTGGAAAAATCATATCTCCCAATTCTGACTTCTAAAAATTACATACCAAGTATCAATTTCAAGATAATCTCTTCCTCTACAACTTTTCAGAAGCTCACTCACACCACTTCAGTCCACATAAAATGTTAAAATTGCCTCAAATCAGTAAACTCACAAAATCACACTTAAACTAGGTTTCATCCAAAATGCTCAAAACCAGCCATTAGTAATCAATTCATATCTCCCAACACACAATTCCAAAAATAGCAAGATCAGTAGCAATGGAAAGATAATCAAATATACTACAACTTCCATGAAGACCATTCTCCCTAATTCCATCTCAATTAATTCATACAAATCAACAAAACTCAGATGTCATGGTTGCGGTTACTGTTCACAGGCAATGGAACAGTAACTTTCCATGCAAAATTTCACCCTTCTATCATTGAAATTCAACAACACCTATTTCACACTAAATTAAAGCCAACATCCCAAAGTTTCAGTGGCCACTAACCTTACCTCATTTTCATTTCTACACAATAAGTTATGAATAAAACAGTAACATCTATTACAAATCTCATTTTCCAGATTCAATGTTAACCTTAGTTCAAACACTTCCAATATCTTTTCACATCACTAAACATCAAAATAAATACAAATTAAATATTAATACCATCATACATATATTAGGGCTAACACTGAAAAATTGGCAGCACTAAATTCCTCAATTCAAATACTCAATTAATTATCCCTATTCAATCCAAAAATCAAACTATAACATTAACTTCAATGCATCTTCACCTAGCCTCATCCCTTTTTCATCAAATCATAACAACCATCACTTTAATGCCTACCTAAACCTAATACATGCTTTAAACCCATTTATTAACTACCCCACACTATCATGGCATTTAATCCATATGAAAGACATCATTAAACTCAAATACTTAAATGAAACTTACCTAACACAATTCTCCTTCAAAGCTTCTACTTCCAACTTTTACCTTCTAACCTTTATACCAAGCTACCACCTTTTCCTTCTCAAGTATATACCATACTCATCATCTAGCTTTGATGAGACCAAAGAAATGAGCTTAAAGCTATGGAGAAAAATGGAGAAAAGGAAAGCAAAAATCGATGGTTGCAAATGAAGGGTTGGTGTTTTGTGTTTCGGATGGCTCCTTAAATAGCCTAACAATTCATCTTCTTCTTCAAAACAATACATATCCGAGAATTGAGAGAAAAGGCATTTAATGATGCCTTTTTCAATGGCAACTTATAATTGGTTCTTACTTAAAGAAAAGTTAAAAATATATTTATTTAATCCAGTCCAAAGTTTTACTCCATTTAACTCTAATGACCCTACTTTCAGTCCCAAAATAATATACCCAATATTATCGTGCCCTTTGGTAGCGATCTTTGCTACGAGAATTGACCGATTCGCCAATTGGCGATTTTATTTATCCAGAATTGTTTCGAAAAATCCAGAAAATTCTAAAATCCCTAAAATGTAAAACGATTTATGGCACAGTCCAAATAATTTTCCAAACTCAATTACCCCATTAATTTCACACAAGAGTTCAATTTCAACCCTAAGTTTAAAATGACATGAATGCATGTATACTACGTGCATGTGCAACCAATCAAGAATTATAGAGGCTATATGTCAGATGCATGCCGAGATATAATTACATATCCCGAACCCAACCTAATTACCAAAATACCCTTCCTATAGGAGAGGGGATGTTACAGTATTCATGGAATTTGATTTTGTAGAATTGTTTAGGAGCTCTAGACAGTACTTATTTAGAAGTGAGGGTACCTGAAGTTGATAAGCCTAGGTATTGAAATAGAAAAGGTGACCTAGCTATAAATGTTCTAGGAGTATGCTCACAAGACATGCAATTTATTTATGTCCTACCTGGATGGGAAGGTTCAGTTGCAAATGCGAGAGTACTCCGAGATGCATTAAGTAGAAAAAATGGACTACCAATTAGAGATGGTAAGTTAAAAATAAAAATTGAAATATTAAAATGTAATATATGTATATATATATATTCTCAATATTCTCAATATTTTATGTTATTACTATTTAGTGGATGCGGGATATACAAAAGACAAAGGATTTCTTACACCATTTCAAGGTCAAAGATATCACCTTAATGATTGGACTCCAGGATATCAACCAAATACCCCTGAAGAATTGTTTAATATGAAACATTCTTTAGCTAGAAATGTTATTTAAAGATGTTTTGGGTTATTAAAAGTTCGTTGGCATATCATTAGGAACTCAAATTGGTATCCTATCAAATTGCAAAGTAAGATTATAATGGCTTGTTGTCTTCTTCACAATCATATATGAAGAAATATGCCTATTGATCCAGCGGAAGCTGATTTAGATGCAGAAGAGGAGGAAGAAGAAAATGAAGGTGGAGTTGAGTTAGATGGAGAGCCGATCACTTCAGTCGAACCATCTGAGGAATGGACAAATTGGAAACACACTTTAGCTAATCAAATGCTTGATGAATGGAGGCAAAATAGAAATAATGGATAAAAATATAGGCTTTCATTTTTTTACGGTCTTTATTCTTAGTAGTTTTAGGTAGTTTAATATTTTTGTTAAAGACTGGGAAATTGATGGAGTTAGGAGAGCAGATGAGATGAGGACAATGTCATTCTTGTTGATGGGGACGAGGTTTGAAGACACAAGCTTCTTCAATACGAGAGAGGATAATAAAAAACTTGATTTTTCGTTCGTTTGTAATATAACATTTAATAATAACTTTAATTTTTGTTTAGGGATATAATTGGAAAAATAAGTTAAAATTAAATTACATTATATAAAAAAGAGTGTTGCATACCAAACATCATAATAAGAACTTTCTTATTAAAATTCTTATAATTATCTAAACATACAAATATCTTTACTTTTCACAGATCTATTTTCTAAAATATCATATTCTAAATTAACATTATTTTCCGCTAACCAAACGGGCCTTAATGCTCAATGAGCACATCATAAGAATTATGTTGAGATCTTATAAGCATTAGCAATACTCAAGTTTGATCTATAATCTTTTAATTAAATTTAAATTTGGATTTTTAATTAGACTTACTTTTAAGTTTTCAAATTTTGGATATGAAGCTTGAATCTTTTCTAAATTTAAACCTAAATCTTAGATTTCATAAACTATATATAAAATAATATCCTAGTCAACCATTTAGAAATATAAATTAGCATTATCATTTAAATTATATTGTTTATTTAACTTTAAATTATTATTTAATTTATGTATATAAAATATAAGATATATAAATTAATATTCATATTCAAAATTTTATTTCATAAATATGTTCTTGTTAATTCATTTATCTGAAATTAAAAATGGGCGTATGAATCGAAAACACGCATGCACTACACTCTATTTACTAGTTGCACAAAGATAAGAGTACAAGTAACATTGGTTTAAGTACAGCAATTGAATTTTTTTTTTGGTAATTCAGAAAAAATCAATTAATAAGAACGAGATATGTACATAGCGGTCTTTTACAAGTGCCTCAGGGACACACGACGTGGATTCAAAGCAATAGCCAATTAACAACTCAAAACAGAGACAAGAGCCATCCTGCCTTAAAAGGAGGACCTCCCATGACAACTCAAGAAGATAATACAAGCGCAAGCAAAATTAAACCCAATAATAAAGTAATGAGTGTGCCCAAACTAGCTAACATTCAAACCACTAAAGACTTCCAATGAGCAAGACATTAAATATGAGCTTCACCCCTCTCCATCCTTCTCCTTGAGAGACTTAGTGGGGCCTTCGAGTATGCACTTAACCTGCAAAGTTAGTGAAACCCACAAGAACCAACAAAGAAAAAATTACCTTGCATCAATGAAAAGGCTAAGAAGCTCCCTAACGTGGGAGATTACCCTGAGATAAGCTTGCTCAACATCCATGGCTTCATTCTTGAAGGACCTCGCATTACGTTCAGTCCAGATCAGGTACACAGTTGTAGAAAGGGTAAGCGGAAAATAAGGTAAGGCCGGGAACCTGGCACCAAAAACCCTGTTATACCAGGAGGGAATGGTTGAGAGGTTAGAGAGTTGAAGGACAGGCAACTGGAAGAAGGTAAGGCATCACTCCCAAATAGTTTTAGAAAAGGGGCATGCAAAGAATAAATGGTCGACAAATTCATTAGCAGCAAGGCACAGCGAACAATGATTGGGGGTATAAAGGTAGGACAATCTGTCCCTAGTTTGCAATTTGTGGATAAAGGCTAACCATAAGGTGAAGGAGCAACGAGGTTTACAATACTTTGACCAGACCAGCTTGAACCAAGGTACTGCTGGAAAGGGAGGTCGTAAGATTTTATAAGCGGATGCATTGGCATATCTTTTGGAGGGGCTCGCTAACCATTCCAAACAGTCAGGAAGGGACGGATTAGGCACATATCCTGGTGGTTCAAGATTCCGACTGATGTCCATGGACACCTCAGTCAACCTCCAATTCATCATAGGGATCTTCTCAAAATAACTCTGGTCAAATTCGATTTGTGCTTTGTGCTCATGAGAATCTGACTGAATCGGACTAACAACAGATCTTATCCATCCAACTTGTTACTATAACTCTGGTCAAACTCAATTTGTGCTCTTAAGAACTGGACCAAATCGGACTAACAACATATCTAATTCGACCTATTATCACCTCTAAATTATTTTAGTTTTAAAGTTTAAGAAAAAGATCATTATAATGCAACGTTATTTTGAAAATTCCTCTCAAAGTAACTCTGGTCGAACTTGATTTTTGCTTTGTGCTCTTAAGAATTGGACTGAATTAGACTAACAACAGATCTGACTCATCCAACTTATTACTATAACTCAGGTCAAACTCAATATATGCTTTTAAGAATTCGACCAAACCAGATTAGCAACAGATCTAATTCGATATATTACCACCTCTAAACTATTTTAGATTTAAGTTTAAGTAAAAAGATCATTATAGTGCAACGTTATTCTGAAAATTCTTCTCAAAATAACTTTAGCCGAACTCAATTTGTGCTTTGCGCTCTTGAGAATCGGATTGATTCGAACTAACAACAAATCTGACTCATCCGACTTGTTACTATACCTCTAGTCAAACTCAATTTGTGCTTTCAAGAGTTGGACCAAGCCAGTAATTGGTGATGCTGTCGCCTACAACCAAATATAAAAGAAATCACTTCCGTTAAAACAATTTAATGTAGTAGCGGTAAGCGGATATCGTTCCCACGAGGAATCTCTAACGGTAAAGGTTAGCTAGTTTAAACGGAAAAAATAACAAAAGTAAAGATGGGGGTTTTGTCACGGCAATAATAAAAATAAAAAGAGAAAAATCACAAATCAAAAGCAATAATTAAATCTGAAAATTCAATAGGAAAAATACCTTGGTTTCGGTCACCGATGTTATCATGTTATTATGGATCCTCGACATAAATTTGCAATTATTAATAAACATTCATTGGGGGAAATTCTCTTTTAAGTGTAATGACTAGAAACATGTATTCTAGCAATCTTATTAAACAATAACCTAGATACGATCATAGGTAAATTGAATAATAGCATTAAGAACCAATGACAAGTGATAAACATGTACGACATGCAATCAATCAAGCGAATATTTTCTTAGAATTTTCCGACTCTAACGTAGAGAAGTTAATCCTAATTGCTACTTATGATTACCGAAACTGAACGTCATATTTCGTTAATCTAGCGGTTGGATTAATTAATCTCTAGTAGCGCTCCTAGAAACCAACAAATCCAATTAGAAAGAATAGATCTGAAAATATTCAATGTTCATTAAAAATCATGAAAAATATCCAAATAATCTCACCAAAATAACATGTAACATGAATCCCTAAACCAAGATAAGAAAATTAACTACTCATACTTGAATTGAAATCAAAGAAAACAACAAAAAAAATTGTCTCCATAACTGGTCTTTTAATGAAAGTAACGATAATCCTAAGTGAAAATATGCATAATGTAAAGAACAATAAACCCAGAAAAGTGCAGCAAAGAAACCTAACCTAAACCTACCCTAAAACCTACTAATGCTCGACTACTAAGACTTGATAATTTCCTCCAACCCCCATACATGTATTTATAGTCATGGCAATTTCTCTAATTCCCTCTTTGACTTGGATATCCTATATCTTGATTGGATTTTGTCTCAAATAGATAGTCTTCTAGTTTAGGTGGAAAACTTCCTGAAAAGGGCCCTAAAAGATCTTTGGCGATTTGGTTCTAATTGGATTCCAATTCTGGAAAATCTGCAGATTTGGGGTTATGACCTTAGGCGTGCCCACGCCTAATCTTTGAATTTCGACCAATCTGGAATTTTTGCACTTCTTGCCATATTTTTTCTCTTTTTGATCTATTTCAGTCTTCTTGACATTGAAAACCATCTGCAAACATTTAACAAATAATTCCATCAATTTTTAGGTACCAATTTCACGAATCAATCAAAATTAAGTCCAAAACATATGCATTAAAAATGACTTATCAGTAATTCAATCCAAATTATTACCACCTCTAAACTTAACTCATAGACTTTAACTATGATCAGATCAGATCTAATTTGTCATCCCTAATTGCATTGTATCAAGAGCTCTAACAACCTCCTAAATCTTGTTCTTAACTTTACGTGTCCAGTGAGAGACAAAAGCCATTCAAAGGATACAAAGCACGTTTACTTGAGACCGGGACACTGCTACCTAATAAAGCATAAGAACACGACTCCACCCTTGAAATTTGTGAATAAAGCCGATCATAGCCATTAGATAGAGACCCGTCTCTTTTGCTTTATGCTCAAAAGACTTCAAGCGTATCATAAAAATTCTCCAGAAGAAATGTTTGTCGCAAAGAAACACAATGTTCTTCACATAATAGACACATCCCAACTACTCCCTCGGAAACTGCATCACTCTCGATTATTGTGTTTCGTTTCATCATAAGCCTCACAGCCAAAGCTTTCGTTCTCTATTTAGTTTTTCTTTTAAGTTAAACCAATATTTGAACCAAAAATTAAATCAGTAAAAAAATAAATTTAAAGTTTAAAAGTTCAACTGGTATTAACTGTTATAAAACTATTAAATAATGAATAATATTAAAGATTTGGAAATAAGATTAAAAAAGACTATCTTTATCCATAAAAACGTTAAAATTTAATTTAAAAATATGACTTATGAATGAAAATCAACTTGATTATTTTGATTTATAAAATCAATTAGTTTATGATAATCCACTGATTAATTAATAAATTGACCTATTTTTAATAGTAAGGGTATTAAAATAAACCAAACAAAAAGTTGCTCGGATTAATATTTTACAATTAAATTAGTCGAATCAGTTTAATTTTTAAATTTTAAACCGAGTTAGATTTCTTGAACCAAAAGGTTGATCCGTAGTTTGATTTTTTAATTATACCTAAATCTATCAAAGTTCAATCAATTCAAACTTTGTTCATTAACTTTTGGTCAAGCTTAAATAAAAGTACCAATAGATTCTTCTCACTATTTCAAAATGTTTGAAATTTGGATTCAAGTTTTAAAGACACAATTAAAGTGCGTTGTGTAAAAAGTATATGAATAGAAATCATATGTTTGCTCAGATACACATTTATACATTTGTTGCTTTAATATTGACCATACACTTGTTAGGAAGTACAGAATAAAAAAGAGAGTTGAAATTCATTATGATACAACAAATTTATACTGTCCAGCTAACACTGAAGTGTCTGTTATGTCCTTATGTGAAATCTCTATAATGTCCCTCTTGCGTTGTTCTTTGTTAACACCCCTATTCAAAGTGAATCGAGGGCTTCAAACTAGGTTCGATTTGGTGGTCAGAAACAGAAATCTCGCCTAAGTTAGGGGTTTTGTGAGGATGTCGACGAGTTGATCATTAGTATTAACGTATCTGACTTCCAGTTCCCCCTTTCCACTTTGTCTCTTATAAAGTGTACGTCCACTTTGATATGCTTTGTTATTGTGTGAAAGAGTAGGTTTCGAGCTAGGGATCGAGTTTCGTTGTTGTTGCTCCATAAAATAGGTTTGTGAGAGAGAGAACACCCTAACTCATATAGTAGAAATGTGAGATAAATGAGTTCGGTAGATACCTAAGATAGGGCTCAGTATTCAGCCTCGATGTTGGACCAAGTTAACATCGTTTATTTCTTAGAGATCAAAAAATCATGTTTCCTCCCAAGAATACGCATCCTCCAATTGTTAATTTATGATCATCAGACGAGCAAGCACAGTCGAAGTCATTGTAGGCATGGAGATCAAGAGGAGTAGATGACGGTTGAAAGAACAGTCCCATATTTGAAGTTCCTTTCAGGTAACACGTAACCTTTTTACAAAATCCAATGTGAATTTAGAGGGTTTTGTAAAAATTGACTTAATCTGTTAATTGCGAAGCTGATGTCTAGTCTTGTATTACACAGATACTAAAGTGCTCCTATGGTACTTTGGTAGAGATTTGGGTGTTTAAATGGTGTGCCATCCCATATAGACAACTTGGTTGTTGGAGTGATTGGTGTGGAGTAGGGCTTGAATGGCAACATATTGGTTATGGTAAGTAAATCTTTGATAGATTGTTTTTATGGAAGATATAATCCATTTATGTTTCTATATGTTTCAAAACCAAGGAAATGATTCATATTTACTAGCATTTAAAGTGCAAACTGAGACTGTAATTGACTGATAACTACATGAATTGCTTGAGCAGAATTTCCTATGATTAGGATATCATCCACATAAACTATTAGCATTGTAATGGTTCCATTATTGTTTGAATATAATAGAGAAGTATCTGACCTTGAATTGTGAAACCCCCACTGAGACAGTGCATGTTTCAGTTTGTGAAACCAAGCCCTAGGAGCTTGTTTCAATCCATAAAGAGCTCTAGCCAGTTTGCATACATGATGTGGTTGTGTTCTGCTTTCAAATCCTTGTGGTTGATTTATATAAACAGTTTCGTATAAGTCCCTATGTAGAAATGCATTATTGATATCCAATTATTGAATCTCCTAATGATGAGAAACAACAAGTGAAAAAATTACTATGATTGTTGAGGCTTTCACAAGAGGGCTGAAAGTTTTTGAAAATCAATGGTAAGGGTTCAATTAAATCCTTTGGTAACAAATCTAGCCTTGTGTTTAGAGAAAGTCCCATTAACAGTATATTTAGTCTGGAACGCCCATTTTGTGCTAAGAATATGCATGGTATGTAACATCCCGTTACCGAAGTGACGGGTATATTTGTAAATTGGATCGGGTCAGGTTAAAGTACAGGCAAATGTGAATTCTTCATGCATTATAGTTTCTATAGTCATCGGTAAATGATTATTGATGGCATAAGTATAAGAATATGCGTACATGTATGACATTTCCCGATTGAATTGTGGAAATTGGAAATTTGTGCGAAAAGTGTATAAATGAGTTTTGTATATGAATTGGAATGAGAAAAATTGAATTTAGAGAACTGAATTATGAGATTGGAGTGTAGGAATATGCCATTCCTAATTTTGTGAATTTATGGAAATTCTTCTGAAATTTTTGGAGAATCGAGTCCGGACCGAAAAAATGGTATAGTGATTGATAAACCGGATTCCGGGTCCGTGATTGATTGGCAATTGATATGAGGCATGTTGAATTATGACTTTAGGATTTATTATTAATTTTTATTGCGTATCGGGAGAAATTAGAATCAGAAATTAGATTAAGGTTGTTCGATCTGGACTGGTGGCAATTAATTGCCAAACAAGTCTTAAGGTACTCAGTATATATATAACTTAAGCCTTTGAAATTTGATGATGCTTGCTTCTATTCTGGAGAAATTGCTTTGTTCTTCTTCTTCCCTTGCGTGGATTTCTTGGTGATTTGGAAGAGTTTAAAGCTTGAATCAAGTAAGTTATTGCTTATTTATGTGTTTAATCTTTTGATTAAACAAGAAATTTAGTGAGAAATTGTTTAGAGAATTTGAAAGTTTCGGATGTTAGGGTTTTTGAGAAAATGTTGAGTTTGATTTGGGATTTTGATGAATAATAAGTTTTAGATAGTTTTGAGGTTAGAAATGAGCTCATATAGTGTATGAAACTAATTGGGAGTGTTTAGAATGGATTTGGATGGAGTTGAATCGAGAAATCTGAAATTTCGGGTTTTCGGGCGTGTTAAATGTTGCCTTGCATGTGCGCATGAAGAACACGCCATGGTGGCGAAATAATCAAGACGCCGCAACGTCTTGTGGAAGGCGCCTTGTGGCGAGGAAGAAAGAGCACGTCGCGTGCAGATGCGTCGTGTACGCCATGACGAAGAGCGCGATTCGCCATGGCGGGCGTGTATGTCCATGAACGAACGTGAAGAATATGGGAGCTCATTGCGGCGAGGATTTAATATTGACGAGGAATGCTGATTTTTCCAAATGAGATTTTGAGGTTTTAAATTATGGGGATCTAGGAATTTGATAGTTCAATTACCTATGGATTAAATTCAATATGGAGATTATGAATTTGGAGGATTAGTTTCTAATGGATTGGCTATGGATCAATTGAATTTACGAGACTAGGAATTTCAATGGGAGAATGAAATGAAGTGATTTTAAGATGATTATTACAAGTAATGAATTTGAGATTTGATTTCAATTAAATTGTTTTCTAAGTGATTAATTGGAATTTAGAGATTAAGAATTTGAATTGATAAGATGGAATTTGGATTTTAATTCGATGATTATGGGAATCTAGTGGCAATAAATAGTGATTGTGATTTTAATTGGAATGTGATTTGTAGAGAATTGGATATTAGTCTATTGACTTATGGTAATTGGATTTTGCTATGAATTAGAGTGAAAGTGATCGAATTGGGAAAATTTAGGGAATGTCATAACATGTACAAGACTCAAAGTGTATTTGCTATATTTGCATTTTGAATATTGGAAATTGTGCAATGAGTGATATTCGATTTTTCGATTGTTTCAAAGGCACCGATGGAGCAATTCCACAGGCGATCTTTGAGACTTCAGTTTGTGGCTTCGGAAGTGCGGTGAGTAACCTAGTTGGTTTCTCAACCTATATGTGTTACATTTGTGTACATATGCCATGTGGAGATACGGATGGATATGTGTGATTGTTTTGATTGATTTCGAACCATGGGTGTTCGAAATGTTGGATTGAGATATGGAAGTGCAAATGTGAATAAATGTGCATAAATGCAATAGTGAATCGAATTGTAAAAGTGTTAGTGAAATAAATGAGATATGACTGTGAAATGTGAATGACATATGCACTCATGCATAATTAAATGATCAGATAATGATAGTTGTTGACCCGAGACGCCATCAGTATATTTGAGGGCGCCATAAAACCCATGAACACACGCCGCAATAAAACACGCAAACACCTCTTTGGTGGGGTGTGGGGTCTATTATGTGAAAGGGATTAGTGCATACCAGAGGGCTCTCCTATCCTTAATGTGAGTGGGCGATAGTGCATACCCGGAGGGCCCTCCTACTTGCCAAAAATGTGATTCTTGATTTACGATTGCGCTCGGTCACAACAATGAAATGAAATCGAAAGTGTCACATGCATCTCGCATATGTAAATGATCTAAAGTGAACTGTGTGAAAGTGAAATTGAATGCATGTGAATATATGAAAGTGTGATTATGTGATTCAGTGTGTATATGAATTGTGAATGCATGAGTTGGGTGAACCATCGATGATGGTTTCTCATTGAGTTCGCAAACTCACCCAACATTGCATCTATTTTTCAGGAACTGAAGAGTACCCCGTTAGACTAACGGGAGTATGATCGTTGCTAGCAAGGCAGAGTAGCGGGTCGGGATCAGTGTCGTCACATCTGCATGAGTACAGTGTCTTGTTTGGTGGGCCCTAGCTTAATAAATGTAATAGTGTATTGAGATTTTGATTACTGAATGGTGTTCAGAAATGGCATCGAGCCCAGTTGGGTCATGCCTTTCTGCTTATGTACTGATTGAGCACTGTTGAGTGCTAATTAATAACTGAAAGTGTTTTGTATCTGAAAATGTTTTTGTGATATGTCGGGCCCAAAGTGTGTTTTGATTTCCGCGCGTTAAAACGTTTTTGGAAGAAAATTTTTAAATTGTGATTGACTGCTCTAGCATGCCACCCTCGCGGATCACGGGCTCGGATGTCACTGTAGATGTCGGGTTCGGGTCTCGCGGGAGTTGGGGTGCTACATGGTAGGCTCATAGGGAATAATCATCCAAGTGTGATTCTGTTGTAGAGCATTGAATTCATCTTTCATAGCTTGAAACCATATAGCATTGTTTAGAGCTTCATAAATTGTTGTTGGTTTAGTGTGACGATTTAAGGCAAGAGAGAAAGAGTTGAGTTTGAGTTTGAAATTTCACTTTTGGATTGAGTTTGTATAGGATGAATATTTTGTATGAATTGGAATGAAGGATTTGGTTTAGTATTTGGTTAGTTGATAGAATGAGATTACGTAAAGTATTTTGATTGTTTAGTGAAGTTGTAGGATGTGATGATGAGCAAGGATTTTGAGAGCTTACTTGTCTGTTGAAGAATTCAATTGAGTGAAACATTCTACAGCAAGAGAGTGATTCATGACAGCCTTTGATGAAGGTGAAGGTGTACCATTTGAAGTTGAGGTCAGAATGAAGGTAGGAAGACTTGGTGAAGCTATAGGATAATTTGAGTGTGTGGGAAAGAGTTCATAAAATGGAAATTCTTCCTTGTTGAATACAACATGACGAGATATTATGGTTTTTTCTTAATCAGTCAAATATTTGTAACCTTAATGCATTAAGTTGTACCTAAAAAAGACACATTTTCTGGTATGAAACATGAATTTATGGTGAGAGTAATATATGAGATAGGGAAAACAACTACAATCAAAGGTTTTGAGATGAAGATAGTTCGATGGTTTGTGTACAACTTTTCAAATGGTGAGATATTGTTTAGTCTTGGAGATGGGAGGTTATTGATAAGATAGTTGGTTATGGAGAAGGCTTCTAACTAATAGGTGAGCGGCATGTGAGTATGGGATAAAATTGTTAGTCCCATTTCAGTGATATGTCTGTGTTTCCTTTCGAAAATACCATTCTATTGGTGAGTGAAACATGGTTGTATTCCTTGTTTTGTGAGGTAAGGTGAGAGAGCTTTGTATTCACCTCCCATGTCAATGTGTATAGCTTTGATTTTCCTGTTTAATTAAAGTTCAACATTGTTTTTAAATTTGACAAAGATTGATAGAGTGTCATATTTTAGTTTTAGAGGATAAAGCTAAATGAATCTTGTGTAGGCATTAACAAAAATGAGGTAGTACTTATGCCCTTCAGTTGAGAGATGGGGAGAGGGTCCCCAAATATCTTAGTATATGATTTCTAAAGGATTTTTAACAGTTATATCATGAGTTTGAAAAGGTAATTGATGCAATTTTCCTTGCTTACAGACATCACAATAAGATAGATTCTTGAAATTAAATTGAACTTCATTGAACTCAAAATTTGTTTTAAGTTATTGTTAGAAGGATGTCCTAATTTGGCATGCTAAACATTTATATTTTTTGTGCTATGTTTGCCTCACAATGACTGCCTTTTAAAGAAGAAACTTTTTATTGGGAAGAACAAGACTCATAATATATTTGCATGACTGGCCTGCTTTTATTAGGCAGTTTAGTGGCATTGAGGTTGTAGAGGCCATCCCGAAGCACTCCCATGAGCAGCATCTTCCATATTGCTTTGTTCTTAAACAAACAACCATCGTTAGTAAACTCTACAGAAATTTTGTTGTTTTTGGTAAGTTTAAAAATTTTGAGTAGATTTTAGGTTATGTTTGGAACATGCATAATTTGTTTTAGTACAAAAGGTGTGTGTATATTGTCTAGGAAATGTATGTAAGATGGGTCAATGTTAGCAATAGGAAGAGTGTTACCATTACCAATAGTGAGTTGATCCTGTCCATCATACACTAAACCTATTAACAGATTATTAAGGTCTATTGTGACATGATTTGCACCCTCACTGTCTATAAACTATGTATTATTATTGACTGCTTCAGATGAGGGATATCCATGCTGATTTTGAGCCAAATAAGATTGAAGATAGTTTTGTGTATTATTCTATATCTGTTGAGTGAATGTTTTATATTTCCATGGTTGGGTAGTATTGCCTTGCCATGAGATATCAAACCTTTTTTGACATTTTAGTGGTTCATGGCCTAGTTTGTGGTACAGTTGACAAAAGATTATGTTTCCATTCCATCTGCCTCCTCTCCCACGATTTCCTCTTCTTCTAAGTCCACTTCTTCCTGGATGATTATTTTGATTAAAGGTTATAGAGTTTGCAGTCAATGATGAGATTTCTTTTTGATTAATTGTGTTCAGCTACTCTATTATTGTTTCATGCATCATAAGAGAGTATTGTACTTTTTGCAGAGTTGAAGTTTTCATAAAGTGTGTTAGATAAACCACAACATGATCATATTCATGACTAAGACCATTTAGAGCACTTAATATTAATTCATACTCAGTGATTGCATGTCCTGCTATTTGAAATGAGTCTTTTATGGTTTTAACTTTCATTATATATTCTAATATAGTGTGTGAACCCTTTTTAATAGTTAAAAGTTGATGCTTCATTTGAAGAACTCTAACCATGGATGTTTGAGCGTAAAGATTCTCCAAAATTTGTCAAACTTAGTAGGATGAATTTGAGTGATTTACCTGCCTTATTACTTCTTCTCCGATTGTTGAAAATAACCAGCATAGCAACAGTTCATATGTTCTTCGCCATAGTTTGTATTCTGCATTTTCGATGACCTGGTTTGTGTTTGTAGTGATGAACAAAGGAGGAGGTGTTGTGTTGATGAAGTTTTCAAGCTTAAGAGCTCTTATGGCTGCAAGGATTTGGGCTCTCTAATTTACAAAGTTTTATCCATCAAGTTTAATTGGTAGATTAAAGTTTAGGATCTTTGCTAGAGCTGAAAAATCAAGAGAGGATGAGGATGTATCGTTTAGGGTGGTAGTTGATGATCTAGAGTTTTCTTTCATTTTGACATTGGTTAGTGGAAGCTCTGACACAATGTAAGAAGTATACGAATAGAAATCGTATGTTGTTTTATTATTTGCTCGTATACACATTTATACACTTGTTATGAAGTACATAATAAAATAGAGGGTTGAGATTCATTATGTTACAATAAATTTGTAGAGTCTAGCTAGCACTAAAGTTTCTGTTATGTCCTTATGTGAAATCTCTCTAGTGTCCCTCTTGCGTTGTTCTTTGTTTGTTTGTTTTCGTTAACACGTTGAATTTACTATTAATTACTTGAATTAATTCTGTTGTTTGGCTTTAGTTGTTAATTTGTTAAATAATTCAATGATAACATATAATTTAATTTATTACTTGCATAAGGAAATTTACTAAATATATCTTCAAAATAATGATCAATTTTTATTTTACTCATATGTATTATTTTTTTAACTAAAATCAAATTATCACTCATTTTTAGTATTTATGTAGAACTTTGAGTTGAGTTCTTTTCAATTATGATCCCACGTTTTGACCCTATAATTAATTCAAAATTTGTCCTCTAACTTTAAGTTGATATTGTACATAAGTGTCAATTCTAAATGGTACGAAGGATTCTTCAAGTATTTCAAAATGTTTGAAATTTGGATTCGGATTTTAAAGATGTAACTCAAAATTGCGTCATACTTGAATTAATTTCGTTATTTGACTTTTAATTATTAATTTGTTAAATAATTTATTTAAAATATATTATCGAATCTAGTACCGGAAATTTATTAAATACATACTCAAAATAACGGTTATAATTTTTTATTGTATTATTCATATGTATTGATTTAATTTTTACCTTAAAAGATCAAATTATTACCAATTTTAGTATTTATATATAATTTGGAATTGGGTTTATAGTTTATACTTAGATATAATTAATTATTATATATAAAGTAGATGTTTGAATCGAGGCAAGGAACATATGGTATCTGTAATCTTCACATAGTGGCTGGCTTTTCCTTCTTTCCCTTTTTATAAAGGTCAACACCTTTGAAACTTACAATCATAAGAAAACAAAATGTCTGAACAGGAAACATCATAACTTGTCCCGAATGGACCTGTGTTGTTGGTTCCACACACAGTGTCCGCATTTGGACGTGTTTTACTTTTTTGTGTAACATTAAAGTCTGAAGAAATTGATATACAGCAACACGCTGAGATATGTAAAGACAAGAAATAAGGTTTAATCACGCGCCCCACACATAATTGACCGGGCACTGACAGTACCATGAAAGATCATGAAACAGCTGTTCTGGCAGGAAACAAGTTGCATTGGCACGGTCTTGATTAAGGGGTTTTTAATCCAAACCCCTTCATCTAAATAAGGCTTATTAAAGGTGAATTTTGAATATGTAAAATATAACTTAAATTTTAATGTTTAGAAATATTTAAATTAAATTACAATATTTTAAAATGTTTAAAATAAAACTTAAATTGATAAAAAAAATTTAATGAGATTCTTCTTTTTTATTATTATTATTTGTTTATTTATTCCCTCTTTCTCTATCTTTATCTTTATGTCTTTTTTTACGTTAATTATTCAGAAACAACATCTCTATTAATTAGGAGTAAGGCTGAGGACTATTGAATCTTCCTATATTTTACGTATCAGTAGAATTTATACTCGTGTTGTTATTCAATATATATGTTCAATAAATTTTATAATAACTGAAATATTATATAAATTGTGTATATCAAATAAATTATTTAATAATATAGAGACAAATTTAATATTAAAACAATTAATTACCATATAATTATAATGTTATGATATAATTTTGAGTAAACTAATGCATAATAATTATATTTTTATATTATAAACCAAAATCTCTTAAAATTATTACGAATATAATTTAAATGTTTGAAATTGAGATTTTTTTTAAATTAAAAATTTTCATGAAAAGAAAGTATATAAGCTTACAATTTTTTTTTGAAACAAAGTCAATGTCAATAGCATTAATCAAAGAGTTAGGGGTGAATCCCAACTACACCTGCTAGCATATAAATGTGAGACCCATGCTAAAGTGTGAGCCTCAACATTGGCTTGCCTATGAACCCAACAGGCCTTGACATGAGGTTTAGCACGTAATAATTGTTTACATTTCAAAATGACTCTACCAAATTCAGTCCAATTATCATGAAAACTATTCATAGCAGAAACTATATTCTGGGCATCTGAGTAAAAAACTCCTCTACCGTGACAAAGAGGTAAGACCCAAGTCAATGCTACTGGCAGCGTCACAGCTTCAACCACATCCGCACTACAGCGCCCTACAAAATGACCATAGACTGCTCTCACGAAGTTGTCTTCCCCATCTTGACATACAACCCCGTATCCGTAAAGACACCGCTCTATAAAAGTTGCACCATCAACAAAACACAACCAATCAAGTTGGGCCTCATCGCTCAGCCCCTCCACGACCTCACGCCCCTCCCCTGAACGGGATGGCACGGAGCTGGTCATATTGACTTGTTGCCAATCATTAATATAGTCTAAAGCCATGCGATATAGAGTAAAAGAGGAGAACCTTTTGGCTATCCAAATCTGATCATTACGTGCCTGCCATAGTTTTGAGGCTAATAAGCACCATTGAATCACCAGTACCGTCGATTCCCTCTCACAAACTTCCGTAAACCACCGATTAAAACCCACCCCCTCGCGCACAATACTGCCACCACCCCAACGAGCCCACACAGACCTAGCCTCCGGACAAAAAACAAGAGCATGTTGGACCCACCATCAATGCCACGTCAAATCCAATTGCTATCGTCCCCAAATCCAACGGTCATAAGCCAACAACATCATCTTCTCAAAAGCACATGATCACAGCTCCAGCTCCAGCTTCTCCCTAGAAAAACCAGTTTACATGTCCCCGCGCACTCCCACGTAACTACAGTTCTATTCTTACATTATTTTTCTGAAATTCAAACTCGCCTTTAAGGGGACCTAAGCCAATAGCTTTGATACTGCTAAATTCTCAAAAGAACTTGGGAAGGGTTAGCATATCAAATCCATTAGACAACCTTTGCCCTTGGTCTTGAATGGTCTTGACCTTTGGATTTTGAAGGGCAAAAGCAGTCGAGGAAGGAGACACTACACCAACCTTAGTGGTATCAAATCATCATGTCCTTTGAGTGGTCCATACAATATATTTATAGGCTGAGCAAAATCGTGAAAATTAATCATTAAATTATATTAAATTGTTTTGTAAATTTTTTTAGAACACATAAGTTATTAAGTTGACTTGGTTTTTCTAGTCAATATAACAAAATAAACTGAACATATATGAGCAAATAATAAATAAGCACATAATTTCTACACTTATATTTCTTACATAGTATCAGAGCTATCCTTGACTAACTTTAATAATAGAGGAAAACTCTCGATCATCAAGCACTACTCTAAATGGAACACCATCATCCTCTCTTGAATTTTCAGTCTTAGCAAAGACCCTAAACTTCAATCTTCCCAATCTTGATAAACAAAACTTTGTAAATTGGAGAGCCCAAATCTTTGTAGCCATAAGAGCTCTTGAGCTTGAAAACTTTATCAACACAGCACCTCCTTCTCAGTTCATCAATGCAGACACAAACCAAGTCATAGAAAATTTAGATTACAAAGCATGAAGAACAGACCAACTACTGCTATTATGGTTGTTTTCAACAATTGGGGAAGAAGTGATAGGATATGTAGACCATTCCAATTCATCCTACCATGTTTGGAACATTTTGGAGAATCTTTATGCTCAAGCATCCATGGTTAGAGTTCTTCAACTAAAGCATCAACTTTTAACAATTAAAAAATGGTTCACACACTATATCAGAATATATGCAGAAAGTTAAAACCACAAGAGACTTACTGCAAGTAGCAAGACATGCAATTACCGAGTATGAACTAATATTAAGTGCCCTAAATGACCTTTTTATGAATATGATCTTGTTATGGTTTATCAAACACATTATACGAAAACTTCAACTTTACAAGAAGTGCAATACTCTCTTATAATGCATGAAACAAGAATAGAGCGGCTGAACACAATTAATCAAGAAGATATCTCATCATCAGCTACAAACTCCGCAACTTTCAATTAAAACAATTAATGAGGAAGAAGTGGATTTAGAGGCAGAGGAAATCGTGGGATAGACAATGATCATCTTTATTGATGACAACATGTATTACTGAGGATAAACGATGATCATCTTTAATGATGAACCATCGCACTGTCATAATACATCAAAATGTACAAATGTACATGGAGCAAACATGGCGATCCATTAATTAATAATGTCTAAGGACGTCAAAACACCCATACTGTATACTTGTGTCACAAACATAAATGGACGTAGTCCTTTAGTTAAAGGATCAACTTACAGCTCCTCAGTCTTTAAATGCTTCAAACCTTAATGTCACCTTTTCGTATCAACACTTTTATGACCAAATAATTGACCTTTAAATGCTAAGACCCTGTGATATTCTTTGTTGTTATTAAACAACACTGCAAGAAGATTACCACAGTACAACCAAATAGGTATAGCCACTGAATTAACCACAGATAACTCAGAAATCAAGTTTTTGAGCTAAACTGTTTGTGATATAGCTCCTTAGCATGCACTCTACATGAATAGTCGAGAAAGTTACATGTGTCTACTTGACACACTTCTACAATATTGTACCATCTGCAAACCTAAAAATGTAACTTTAAGTGGACTTTCAATCATCCAGACACATAGCTAAAATCTAAATCTGAATTCTCTAGGAGTTTTAGTTTGTTGACTTTTCTATATATCAACATACAATCCTTAATTTCCTTTAGTATCTCAACATTCGCTAGATTGCATTCTAATGGTCTACTCTTGGATTAACCAGATATTGATCAAACAGTCAAATAGTGAATGTAATGTCCTACCTAGTATATAGCTTAGCATACGTCAGGCTATTAATCGTACTAGAATACAAAATACTCTTCATAACCTCTCTCTTTAATTTATTCTTTGGACACTATGTCAAAGATTATCTCTCACTATAAGAGATAGGTGCTACAACAGATTTACTGTTAACCGTATTAAAACTTTATAACAAATGTATGCATTCTATGAGAGGTTTGATGAGTGTTGAGATCTATTCTGGTGAATCTGAATACTTAGGGCAAAAGATGTTATACCAAGGTCCTTCATGTCAAAATTCTAGACCAAAAGTTGCTTAACCTCATAAAACATAGTCAAGTGATTTGACGTGAACAATATATCATCCATATGTAGTAATAGGAAGATAACTTTGCTCCCCTTGACCTCATAGTATAATCATCTTTTTATTTTATTTTCCATGAAGTCGAAAGAGGTCATAACCTCATCAGTTGTAATTTTAACATCTCGTTACTTATGTTAAGGCTAGAATTGTGAATTATGAGAAATTATTGAGAAATTAGAAAAAATGCACGTCATGCATAAGTTAAATGTGTCACGCACATTTTTTCACATTCATATGATTATACATGCATTCATTGACATTTTTAGGTATAATTGAGTTATTAAATGTGATTTGACAATTTTGGTTTATTTCAGATATTTTGAAAATTTTATGAATTTTAAAATACTATCGATTTTTGGGCCAATTATGGTGTGACATGTGGCAATATATATATATGTGACAAATGGCTTGTATGTGTGGTGACATGTGGTAGATTTATTAGGATGAAAAATGTAATACATGCAAAGTGGACACGTAGCAAGTGTTTTTGAGAAGGAAATTGTATGTAGCGTTGTTTCCTTCTTTTGTTGTTTTCTTCATCGAAAGAACATTGTGTTTCCAAACTGTTTTCCTTGCTCATCCACTGAAACTTGTTCTTCAATATCATTGCTAGAAATTTTGCTGAAACATCAAGTAAGTTATGTTTAAGTTTGTTTTTGGGTGTTGTGTTAATGATGTTTTGATGGTTGAAAATGAGTTCATGCATAAATTGAGAAAGTTGAGTAGTTTTGGTGTAAATGCAGAGTTGTTAAAAAATGTGCCGAAAACCTTGTTGAACCATGATTTTAATGATGACTAGTGTTAGAGATGAATACATGCATGAGAAGGTAAAGCAATAGAGTTTCGGTGAAAACATGTGCTAAATGACTTAGATGAGGAATTGAATTTGTGAGTGGGGAAAAATGCAGAAAATTGAAAGTTGCATGTACGAGATTCGAATTTTGATGTTTAGTGTGAATCTTAGAATTTTGGAATTTTGTGTGTACTGATGAGCTAAAAATGAGTTGGAAGAATTGTTTGAAAGTTATTTGAGTTAATTGATGTGAGATTGAGCTTTTGAAAACAAATTATAGTACAGAGAGCGGAAGAATAGTTAGAGTTTTGGATTTGTGACTTTTGAAGTGTAAACTTGAATCTGATTTGTTTAGGGATTGTTTTGGGTATAGAAATGCATGATTTATAAGTTAGAAGGATTTAAGTTGGAAAAAAAAGGGCTATATTTAATATGGAGGAATTTGGTGTAGAAAAAGACGAGTGAGGAAAATTCTACAAAAACATGCAGAAAATGGTGTCCTATAGGAAGAGGGAAGTTACCTTCGTGCATAAGCACAACAGTGACATTGCAAGGTTAATTTCTTTTATTGGGAGTAAAACTTTAATTTATTACTAATGTAATACATTCACTCGAAATCAGATTTATAATATCATCATTGTTAATTGTCTAATTTTATAGGAAAGTACAAAATTGTCCTACAAGACCATAATCGTTAAAGCTCTCACTCTCCGGCTAAATTTCTGTGTCGACAACTCCGATTAAATTTTGAAGTCGGTCTTAAACCCAAAATTTCAAATTCAATAAAACTTCACATTAGATTCAAATATAAAAATAGGTTCGAACTCATTCCCGATGCTTTTCATAATGTCAGCGAAATGTATAAAAAATTAAAAATATATCTATCCTCAATCAAATTTTAAAGTAACTAAGTCCAATCGACTGAAGCCTAAACTATAGCGTCATCGTGGACTAACATGGCATGGGGTCGCGTGTGTGCTACACGTGTGCGCAGGCTCGCCCCAAATGCGTCTAGAGTTTGCACGGCACGCGTTGCCCACGTGTCATTCATCCAACATGCCAAGTGTATGGACGGATGTGGAGTGTGGGCAACACGCAACAACCATCCCACGCTAGTGGGAACGTGGGTCGCAAGTCGCGCATGGAGAGATGTGTTGACACCGGGTTAGCCCGTGTACCGCATGCGTCAATTGTATGCCGCTACCTGTAGCTACTGTAGCAACATCGGATGCGTGCATTTCCTCCCCCCACTGATGATGAAGACTATAGCGTCATCGCGGACCCTTCTCATGATGTCACCAAAATGTTTGACGTTTACACACGGTGCGTAGCGTAGGAAGTGGAGAGGACAGATCACCTGTCCAACATTTCCCTGTCTTACTCTGTCCAAGAGTAAGACGATGTCGTTTTTTCTAAAAATTTTAAACCACGTTTGCGGCTTGACAGGGAAAAGGTGAAAGTAAACAAGCCAAGCCGAGAACAAAGCTGGCTTGTTTACTTGGAATCGTGTCAGGGAAGCCATGTAAAAAGAATATAGCATCATTAATCTTTTGTGATGGAATATGTACACACATTTCAAAACAAAATTTATATTTAGTGATTCAATGACTCAATTCTTAACTTCTTTATAATTATTCATTTAAAAGATGAAATTATAATATTTATATATTCTTAAAATATAAATATTTATAATTTCAAATATAAAATATAAAAAAATATTATTCAAGAATAAAATTGTTCATAAAGATGACCTTTATCTATTAAAGCCTGATCATTGAATCTCAAAGCTTAGTCCCTTCCAGCATCTGTACATTTTTGGACCTTGTTACGGAGATAGCCATTGAGCCAATGGTCAATAAGTCGGTTGCAAGGACTTGAAGATAAATATGCACACAGACAATCAGAACTACCACAATTCAGTTTTCTATTTTTTGCCTCTTAGGCTCTGTTTGTTTCGAGGATTAGGGATGGAATGGAATGGAACGTAATACACTTCCATCGTTTGTTTGAAGGTTTCATAATGGAATGGAATGGAATAGGATGAAAGCGGAGGGTTTCATATTACGTTCCATTCCATCCTAAACAGTGAAAATAAGAAACCTCCGATTTGGGGGGTTTAGGATGGAACGTAACATAATAAATACATACTACCTAATATACCCTCAATAATTCTTCTTAATATCAACTCTGACCAAATCATAATATTAATATATCAAATAGAATATAGTAATATTTAATATAACAAATTTTATTAAATAATTAATAATAATATTTTCATATTATTAATAATAAATTATTTATATTTAATAATAAAATATAAAATTTATTTATTTATTTTATTTATATAGAAATATATAAAACAATTAAATAATAATTTTATATATTTTCGATTTTCATTAATAAAAATATATTAAAATTATTTTTGTTTGTATATATTAATATTTAATATAATAAATTTTATTAAATAATTAATAATAATATTTTATATTATTAATAATGAATTATATATATTTTATAATAAAATATAAAATTTATATATAACATTTATTTATTTATTTTATTTATATAGAAATATATAAAATAATTAAATAATAATTTTATATATTTTCGATTTTCATTAATAAAAATATATTAAAAATTATTCTTGTTTGTATTTATTAATATTTAATATAATAAATTTTATTAAATAATTAATAATAATATTTTATATTATTAATAATAAATTATATATAATTTATAATAAAATATAAAATTTTATATTTAACATTTATTTATTTATTTTATTTATATAGAAATATATAAAATAATTAAATAATAATTTTATATATTTTCTATTTTCATTAATAAAAATATATTAAAATTATTCTTATTTGTATATATTTCTATATAAATAAAATAAATAAATAAATTTTTATATAAATAAAAATTTAATATAATAAAATTTATTAAATAATTAATAATAATAATTTTATATAATTAATATTAAAATTGTATATAATTAAAATAAATAAAATTTTATTAATATAAAATAGAAAATATATTTAAAAGTTATTCTTTAATTGTTTGTATATATTTCTATATAAATGAAAATAAAAATAAATTATTTTATATATAAATCACCTAGAATATAATAAAATAAAATAAAATATATTAAATAATTAATAATAATATTTTAAATAATTAATAATAAATTGTATACAATTAATAATAAATTTAATAAAAAATTTATTAATGAAAATAGAAAATATGTAAAAAAATTCTTTAATTGTTTGTATATATTTTATATAACTAAATTATTTTAATATAAATCACATAAAATAAAATATATTAAATAATTAATACTAATATTTTATATAATTAATAATAAAATAATAAATCTATTGCAACAACCATTTTAATATAAAGGGTATAAAAGTCATTTATTATACATTCCATTCCATTCCATCCATCTTCCAAACAATGTTTCACTACATTACATTATGAACCCTTCCATCCTTGCCAAACAACTTTTTACTATATTACATTACATTTTATTATAAACCATTCCATTCTATTAATTAACATCCAACCAAACAGGCCCTTAAGATTTCTGTTCTGCAGAAGCTTTGGGAGGGAAAATGATTAGGAACAGCAAAAACCAAAACTCTTCTTTGCTTTGTTTCCTTCTCGCTCGCCCTCGCAAGATTGGGCATATTGTAAAAAAAATTATTATTTTTTATTAAAATTAGTAATATTTTATTTTATTTTTATTATTTAATAAATTTATTTTTATTAAGTTAGTTTGCTTTTATTTATTTATATTAATAATATGTTATGAATAATAATAAACATTTTAATAATAATAATAACAATGATAATAATAATAATAATAATAATGAAAATAAAAAATAACATTTAATATTAATAAAGAATTTAATAATAATAATAATAATAATAATTTTACAAATACTGGGCAATAAATTTAATAATAATATTTAATAGTAATTATAATAATAGAAATAAAATTAATTAGTAAATTTACTTAATAATAATAATAATAATAATAACACAAATAATAATAATAATAATAATAATAATAATAATAATATTTAATGGATATTATTATTAAATAATATTTAATAATAATATTAATATTATTATTGATTTAAGTAATAATAATAATAGTATTATTATTGATTTAAGTAATAATAATAATATTATTATTATTACTAAATATTATTTAATAATATTATTATTATTAAATAATATTTAATATTATTATTATTATTATTGATTTAAGTAATAATAATAATAGTAATAATAATAATAATACAAATAATAATAATAACAGTAATAATAATAATAATAAAGAATTTAATAATAATAATAAATTTCATAAATACTCTGCAATAAATTTAATAATAATATTTAACAGAAATTATAATAATGGAAATAAAATTAATTAGTAAATTTACTAATAATAATAAAAATAAATACACATTATAATAATAAGGAATTTCATAATGTTATGAATAATGATAAATATTTTAATAATAATATTACATTTGTTAATAAAAACTAATATACAGTAAAATCTGCCTAAATCAATAATAATAATAATTCCAATAATAATATTAATAATAATTAAATTAATAATGCTATTATTATGATTAATAATGCTATTAAAATATTTATTATTATTCACAACATTATGAAATTCCTTATCATTATAAAGTGTATTTATTTTTATTATTATTTGTAAATTTACTAATTAATTTTATTTCCATTATTATAATTACTGTTAAATATTATTATTAAATTTATTGCAAAGTATTTATGAAATTTATTATTATTATTATTAAATTTATTATTATTATTATTATTATTATTATTATTTGTATTATTATTATTATTACTATTATTATTATTATTTAAATCAATAATAATAATATTATTATTAAATATTATTTAACAATAATAATATTATTAAATAATATTATTATTATTGTTTAAGTTTATTATTATTACTTAAATCAATAATAATACTATTATTATTATTACATAAATCAATAATAATATTAATTTTATTATTAATATTATTTAATAATAATATCCATTAAATATTATTATTATTATTGTTACTATTATTATTATTATTTGTGTTATTATTATTATTACTATTATTATTATTATTATTCAGTAATTTACTAATTAATTTTATTTCTATTATTATAATTACTGTTAAATATTATTATTAAATTTATTGCTCAAGATTTGTAAAATTATTATTATTATTATTATTAAATTCTTTATTAATATTAAATATTATTATTATTATTATTTTTATTTTCATTATTATTATTTTATTATCATTGTTATTATTATTATTAAAAATGTTTATTATTATTCATAACATATTATTAATATAAATAAATAAAAGCAAACTACCCTTAAAAAATCTATTAAATAATAATAAAAAATAAAAATAAAAATATTACTAATTTTAATAAAAAATAATTAAAAAAATTTACAATATGGCCCAATCTCGCGAAGGAAACAAAGGAAGCATCTCGCGAGGGCGAGAAGGAAAACAAAGAAGAGTTTTGGTTTTTGCTGTTCTTAATCATTTTCCCTCCCAAAGCTTCTGCAGAATGGAAACCTTAAGGCTCTACTTGTTTCGAGGGTTAGGGATGGAATGGAATGGAACGTAATACACTTTCATCGTTTGTTTGAAGGTTTCATAATGGAATGAAATGTAATGGGATGGAAGCGGAGGTTTTATATGTTACGTTAATTCCATCCTAAATGATGAAAATAAGAAACTCCGATTTGAGGGTTTAGGATGGAACGTAACATAATAAATACATACTACCTAATATACCTCAATAATTCTTCTTAATATCAACTCGACCAAATCATAATATTAATATATCAAATAGAATATAGTAATATTTAATATAATAAATTTTATTAAATAATTAATAATAATATTTTCATATTATTAATAATAAATTATTTATATTTAATAATAAAATATAAAATTTTATATTTAAAATTTATTTATTTATTTTATTTATATAGAAATATATAAAACAATTAAATAATAATTTTATATATTTTCGATTTTCATTAATAAAAATATATTTAAAATTATTTTTGTTTGTATATATTAATATTTAATATAATAAATTTTATTAAATAATTAATAATAATATTTTATATTATTAATAATAAATTATATATATTTTATAATAAAATATTAAATTTTATATATAACATTTATTTATTTATTTTATTTATATAGAAATATATAATAATAATTAAATAATAATTTTATATATTTTCGATTTTCATTAATAAAAATATATTAAAATTATTCTTGTTTGTATATATTAATATTTAATATAATAAATTTTATTATATAATTAATAATAATATTTAATATTATTAATAATAAAATATACATATTTTATATATAAATATAAAATTTTATATTTAACATTTATTTATTTATTTATTTAGAAATATATAAAATAATTAAATAATAATTTTATATATTTTCTATTTTCATTAATAAAAATATATTAAAATTATTCTTATTTGTATATATTTCTATATAAAATAAATAAATAAATAAATTTTTATATAAATAAAAATTTAATATAATAAAATTTATTAAATAATTAATAATAATAATTTTATATAATTAATAATAAATTGTATATAATTAATTAATAAATAAATTTTTATTAATGAAAATAGAAAATATATTTAAAAGTTATTCTTTAATTGTTTGTATATATTTCTATATAAATGAAAATAAAATAAATTATTTTATATATAAATCACCTGAATATAATAAAATAAAATAAAATATATTAAATAATTAATAATAATATTTTAAATAATTAAAATAAATTGTATACAATTAATAATAAATTTAATAAAAAATTTATTAATGAAAATAGAAAATATGTAAAAATATTCTTTAATTGTTTGTATATATTTTATATAACTAAATTATTTTAATATAAATCACATAAAATAAAATAAAATATATTAAATAATTAATACTAATATTTTATATAATTAATAATAAAATAATAAATCTATTGCAACAACCATTTTAATATAAAGGGTATAAAAGTCATTTATTATATATTCCATTCCATTTCATCCATCTTCCAAACAATCTTTCACTACATTACATTATGAACCCTTCCATCCTTGCCAAACAACTTTTTACTATATTACATTCCATTCCATTATAAACCCTTCCATTCCCTTCCATCACATTCCATTCCATTACATTATGAAACCTTCAAACAAACGATGGAAGTGTATTACGTTCCATTCTATTCCATCCCTAACCCTCGAAACAAACAGAGCCTAAGAGGGAAAAAATAGAAAACTGAATTGTGGTAGTTCTGATTGTTTGTGTGCATATTTATCTTCAAGTCCTTGCAACTGACTTATTGACCATTGGCTCAATGGCTAGTTCTGAATTGGTCCAAAAATGTACAGATGGTGGAAGGGACTAAGCTTTGAGATTCAATGATCAGGCTTTAATAGATAGAGGTCATCTTTATGAACAATTTTATTCTTGAATAATATTTTTTTATATTTTATATTTGAAATTATAAATATTTATATTTTAAGAATATATAAATATTATAATTTCATCTTTTAAATGAATAATTATAAAGAAGTTAAGAATTGAGTCATTGAATCACTAAATATAAATTTTGTTTTGAAATGTGTGTACATATTCCATCACAAAAGATTAATGATGCTATATTCTTTTTACATGGCTTCCCTGACACGATTCCAAGAAAACAAGCCAGCTTTATTCTTGGCTTAACTTGTTTACTTTCACCTTTTCCCTGTCAAGCCGCAAATGTGGTTTAAAATTTCTAGAAAAAACGACGCCGTCAGAGTAAGACAGGGAAATCTTGGACAGGTGATCTGTCCTCGGGAGTGGGGACAAAGAAGCAGTCAATTATTCAGAACATGCCAAGTTTGATAATGTCCGAGGAGGATCGGATCGAGAACCACTTTGATATCAATTCTAACTGTCTGTTTGGTTACTGTCTTCAACATGCAAAGACAGGACGAGACGGAACATGACAGGACAGGACAGAACAAGAATTGAAGACAGGGAGATGTTTGGTTGCGGTGGACAGAACAAAGATAATTGTCCGCGTCCTGAATACAGAAATGTGTTTGGTTGCCGTCTTCAGAACAAAAAATAGTGTCAATGACAGAAATGCCCCTGTAGTGTAATAAGACTTGTTAATGTAATTCAATGTTATTATTATTATTATTATTATTATTATTATTATTATTATTATTATTATTATTATTATTATTATTATTATTATTATTATTATTATTATTATTATTATTATTATTATTATTATTAATAATATTATTGTTGTTGTTATGATTATTATAATTATAATTATTATAATTATTATTTTAATAATAATAATAATAATAATAATAAGAATACGAACTATTTTAATAATAATAGCAATAATAAAAATAATATTAATAATGTTAAAAAATAATACTAGTAGTAATAATAATGTTATTAATATTAATATTAATATTAATATCAATAATAATATTATTAAACATAATAATAATATTATTATTATTATTATTATTATTAAACATAATAATAATAATTATTATAATAGTAATAATAATAATAATTCTTATAATAATATTAATACATAATAATAATAATAATAATAATAATAATAATAGCAATAATAAAATAATATTCATAATATTAACAAAATAATCAATAATAATATTATTAAACATAATAATAATAATAATAATATTATTATTATTATTATTATTATTATTATATTAACAAAAATATTATTAATTAAATAATTAATAATATAAATTAATATATTGTTAATTAATACAATATTATTAATATTAATTAATATCAATTAATAATGTTAATTAATAATATAATAATATTAATTAAAATATTATTAATATTATTAATATTAATTAATAATATTATTAATTATTATTATTAATTACTTAATATTAATATTAATATTAATATTAATTAATGAATATTAATAATAATTAATATAATATTAATTATAATTAATGAATATTAATAATAATTAATATAATATTAATTATTATTAATGAATATTAATAATATATTAATTAATAATTAATAATATTATATTATATTAATTATATATTAATAATACTAATATTATATTAATTAATAATATTATATTATTAATTAGTACAATATCATTAATATTAATTAATAATAATTAATATTAATATTATTAATTAATATTAATATTTTGTTTAATAATAATATTATTATTATTATATTAATTTTAATACTATGATTATTTTTGTTAATATTATGAATATTATTTTTATTATTGCTATTATTATTATTATTATGTATTAATATTATTATAAGAATTATTATTATTATTACTATTATTATAATTATTATTGTTATGTTTATTATTATTATTATTATTATTATTATTATTATTATTATTATTATTATTATTATTATTATGTTTAATGAGAGGGTATGTTAGTCTTTTGTAATTTTTGTCCTATGGAAAAGAATTTCTATACTACAGACAGCAAGCAAACACCACTTAGGACAGAACGGTTATGTCCTTGTCCTCCGACTGCCGACTGAGAACAACAAAAGTCAATTGGTGATTTTGAAGGTTCCTTTGTAGAAAATGAAGTCAGTCTTTTAAAATCTAAATCTTTTTAATTTATCAAAACAAATGTTTTAATGTTTATTCAACCACCCTTTTTCCGGTTATAAATATCTAATGCGGAACACCCATTTCAACCATCTTCTTCTACGTAACGAATCGACATGAATTACATTTCCTATCAGTTGCTTCCATGGATGTTGCTCTTACCATTAGCAGGAATCATCAATGCAGGATCAGAACAACAACTTCAGACATATATTATCCAATTAGATCCTTCCCATATGTCTTCTTCCTTCTCGGCACACGATTCATGGCACTGGTCGTCGACTCTGGGATTTGGCCGGAAAGTGAGAGTTTCAGTGACAAGGGCATGCCACAAGTTCCAAAGAAATGGAAGGGGAAGTGTGAGAATGGCACACAGTTTGGCTCTTCCAACTGCAACAAGAAGCTCATTGGAGCTCGATCTTTTAGCAAGGCGTTGAAAGCAGCAGGCCTGAAGATTCCTCCACCTGAGGAAGATTATGACTCGGCGAGAGACTTTAAAGGCCATGACACGCACACAGCTTCCACAGCTACGGGGAACCATGTGGCTGGAGCTAATTGCTTTGGACAAGCAAGAGGCATAGCGAGAGGAGTAGCACCTCAAGCACATATCGCCATGTACAAAGGCTTGTTCAAGGCCGACATGAACAATCTTGCAGGAACTCCTGATGTTCTTGCAGCCATCGACCAAGCAATCGCCGATGGAGTCGATATCTTGTCCATGTCTCTTGGTTTCGGTCAGATGCATTATTACGAAGATGTTATCGCGATTGGAGCTCTTTCAGCTGTGGAACAAGGGATCTTCGTTTCATGTTCTGCTGGTAACGACGGTGAGTACGGGTACGGCACGGTGAAAAATGCAGCGGAATGGATTACAACAGTTGGAGCTTCAACCATTGATCGAACTTTCACGTCTACCTTGAAACTAGAAAGTGGTTTTGTGGTTGAAGCTCAATCTTACTACCTGCAAAACGTCAGGATCACTAACACTTCACTTTATCATGGTAAAGGTCACTCCAACAAATCAATCTGTGCTCCTGGTGCGCTTGATAGCAGTAAAATCGCCGGAAAAGTTGTTGTTTGTGATCAAACCGACCTAGTTCCATCCACAGATCAATGGATAGAGGTTTCAAGTAACGGTGCATTAGCTGCAATATTAATTACAGATGAGTTACAAATACCTCCGATTAGTTATCCGATTCCAACCATTTTCTTACCTTCTACATCTGGAACTTCGCTCATCAAACACTTGTCAGGAATCAGTACTGAGCCCAAAGTGAAGAGCTGGGACATGATATCCACACAGTTCGGAAATAAACCAGCACCACAGTTGGGATTTTTCTCTTCAAGGGGACCAAACCCTGTCAGCCTAGGAACTCTGAAACCAGATGATGTGAGCAGGAGTAAGGATCTTGAGAAGATGGCGAACTCCGAGCCTATTGGAGGAGAGTTTAATGGAACTAAGCCCAAACTAGTTCATTTAACTCAAATCTTTGGACCGGATACACTTCGAGTTTGAAAACCCATGAATCAGACGTATTTATTTAATTTTTGAACTTCACTTTATTTTGGGCTTTCATGTATTTTTAAGTCCAACCCTTTATTATTTGACCTAGGTATAAATAGTTATCTTTTAGGGTTTTAAAGGACCTTTTAGATCATATTGTTTAACTGTCGTCGGTGTTAGAGATAACATTATTCTCTTGTTCTTGTTACTTTTCGAACCATCTTTCACTTATCAATTGTTTTCTCAATTGTGGTGTGTTGATTGTTCGCTTTTCTTGGTTTATTTTGATCATCGGGATTGCTCGGAACAAGTTTCCGAGAGGTGTCGTAGAAATCAAACCTTGCGTATCATTTATTTTCGTGTTTGTTCAATTCCAAATCATCACCTCGACGTCAAGTCTTCCGCGGTGTGCGTCATTTTGGTATCAGAGCTAGTTTGGAGGAGAATTTTTATTTAACTCCATCAAAAAAAAAATTCAAGAAAACCGCCTCCCATCGCCATCCAACTATCGTCAGATCTTTCCTTCAGGTGTGAATTAACTTTTGGTATAGGATTTCAATTTTTTCCTTACTGTTGTTTTAGTTAGGGTTTTCAGTATTTGTTGAAAAAAAATAGGCTAGAAAAAAAAAGGCCAAGAAAAAAAAAAGAGAGGTAAAAAAAACGACAAAAAAAATTATGGAAAAGGAGTGAGAGTCGTCCCGGAAGAAGAAGGAGGGGAGAAAAAAAAAGTAAAAAAAAAAGTCAACAGAAAAAAAAAAGTCAAAAAAAAATTATGAAAAAAAAATCAAAAAAAAATTTTCTTATCTTTCATACTTGTTACTTGATTAGGGTTGTTGTTCTTGATACTTGAGCTACAGTTGGAAACATTGATTGGATGAAACCTTGGTTCTGATTGTAACTTGGATTTCAGAGAAATTTGAGTGATAAAAGGCAAGAGTGTGTGAGCTTATTAGAGGGAGTCATTGTCGTGACTTAAACACAAGAGGAGTGATAAATTCCCGAGTGAAACACATGAGGGAGTGTGTGAGGTTGTTTATCGCTAACTTTGTTTTGCAGGTATATCATTTTAATTACAATGTCACAGGGAGGCAGTAATGATGACAACCAAGGGGGAGATGAAAACACCGCTTTCACTTTGAGAGCCATGCAACAACAATTTGAGAGGTTCAATCTAGCCTTAAATGAGGTTAGGGATCAAATGGATGAGCTCAGACAAGGGAGACGCGAGAACCCTCAGGGCAGGCGTGCAGGTATCCGTCAGCGACTTCCACCTCCTCGTCGGCAACCACCACAATATGAGCCTGAGGAGGAGGAGTTTGATGAAGAGAAGGAGGACTATGAAGGGCACATGCCTAGGAGAGCTCGGAGAAGAGAACCCCTCGACAGACGAGATGGAGACCTCAAATCCATCAAGATGCAGATTCCAGCATTCAAGGGGAGGAATGATGCTGAGACGTACTTGGAGTGGGAAAGGAAGGTTGATATGATCTTTGAGTGCCATAACTTCTCGGAGGAGAAGAAGGTAAAACTTGCTGCTGTTGAATTTACAGATTATGCACTAATATGGTGGGATCAGTTTGTGACCTCTAGGAGGAGGAATGGAGAGAGACCCATCAATACTTGGGCAGCAATGAAAGCGTGTATGCGGAAGAGATTTGTGCCTTCTTACCATTATAGGAGATGCACCAGAAGCTCCAAAGACTCACACAAGGATCTAAGACAGTAGAGGACCACCACAAGGAGATGGAAATTGCTATGATTCGTGCTAATATAGTGGAGGATCCCGAGGCCACCATGGCAAGGTTCTTGAGTGGATTAAATAGGGAGATACCGAATGTTGTGGAGTTACAGCATTATTTGGAGATTGAGGATATGGTGAACATGGCCATGAAGGTGGAAAGACAACTTAAGGCTAGAGTAGCCGCAAGGAATGGAGCAAGGTCTAATTATTCATGGAACTCACAATGGCCCCAGAAGGAGGAGAAGTCCAAGGATAAAGGGGTGGACTTCAAGGAAGCACCTAAGCAATCAATCGGGGGATCTGAACAAAAAGGTACTCCTAGTAAACATTCATCTATAAAATGTTTTAAATGTTTGGGTACTGGCCATATTGCTTCTCAATGCCCTAATAGAAAAGTGATGTATATGAAGGATAATGGGGTTATTGATTCTGATGATAGTGATATTGATGATTTGCCATGTGATAGTGTTTGTGATGACGGTTGAATATGAGGAAAGAGTCATCACAGGAGAAGCACTTGTAGTTAGGAGAGTGTTAAGTCTTTAGAGTTAGAGATGAGATTCTGGATCAGAGAGAGAACCTATTCCATTCAAGGTGTTTGGTGGGTGGAAAGATGTGTAACTTGATCATAGATGGAGGTAGTTGTACTAATGGGGCTAGTCAAACTATGGTGGAGAAATTGGGCTTGATATGTAGCAAACATCCAGAGCCATATTATTTACAGTGGTTTAATGATAGTGGGAGTGTGAAGGTGACTAGACAGGTATTGGTGCCATTTTCTGTAGGGAGGTATGAGGATGAGGTGTTATGTGATGTGATACCCATGGAGGCAGGACATTTGCTATTAGGAAGACCTGGGAAGTTTGACAAGAGGGTAGCACATGATGGGTATACCAATAGATACTCATTTAAGTTTAAGGGTAGGAACTTCATTCTACTACCTTTGACACCTAGTGAATTGTACCTGGACCAGATTAAATCAAGAAAAAGTAAGGAAGGTTCGGGTAGTGAGAATAAAAAAAGTGAAGAGAGAAAAGAGGCCCAGAAGAAAAATGAGATTGGCCCAATGGAGAGTGACTGCACAGGTGAGGAAAAGACAGTGGGATGTGCAGGAGAGAAAAGTTCAGGGAGGGAAAAAAGAGTGAAAAGAAAGGGAAAAGAGCACTAGTAGTGGTGAGATACAGAGAGCGTTTAGTTTCTGACACTAACCCTCTTAATGCTTTGTCTAGTGTTTTTACTCTGAATTCTAGGGGCGATGGTCCGTTTCAGATGTTAGAGAAGATGAATGACACCACCTACAAAACTGACCTGCCAGATTCGAGGACGAATCTTCTTGAGGAGGGAGGGACTGATGTGAGCAGGAGTAAGGATCTTGAGAAGATGGCAAACTCCGAGCCTATTGGAGGAGAGTTTAATGGAACTAAGCCCAAACTAGTTCATTTAACTCAAATCCTTGGACCGGATACACTTGGAGTTTGAAAACCCACGAATCAGACCTATTTATTTAATATTTGGACTTCACTTTATTTTGGGCTTCCATGCATTTTTAAGCCTAACCCTTTATTATTTGACCTAGGTATAAATAGTTATCTTTTAGGGTTTTAGAGGACCTTTTAGATCATATTGTTTAACTGCCGTCGGCGTTAGAGATAATATTATTCTCTTGTTCTTGTTACTTTTCGAATCATCTTTCACTTATCAATTGTTTTCTCAATTGTGGCATGTTGATTGTTCGCTTTTCTTGGTTTATTTTAATCATCGGGATTGCTCGGAACAAGTTTCCGAGAGGTGTCGTAGAAATTAAACCTTGCGTATCATTTATTTTCGTGTTTGTTCAATTCCAAATCATCACCTCGACGTCAAGTCTTCTGCGGTGTGCATCATTTTGGTATCAGAGCTAGTTTGGAGGAGAATTCTTATTCAACTCCATAAAAAAAAAAATCAAGAAAACCGCCTCCCATCGCCATCCAACTATCGTCAGATCTTTCCTTCAGGTGTGAATTAACTTTTGGTATAGGATTTCAATTTTTTCCTTACTGTTGTTTTAGTTAGGGTTTTTAGTATTTGTTGAAAAAAAAGGTCAGAAAAAAAAGGCCAAGAAAAAAAAAGAGAGGTAAAAAGAACGATAAAATTTTTTTGGAAAAGGAGTGAGAGTCGTCCCGGAAGAAGAAGGAGGGGAGAAAAAAAAAGTCAAAAAAAATTTTCAAAAAAAAAATTCTTATCTTTCATACTTGTTACTTGATTGGGGTTGTTGTTCTTGATACTTGAGCTACAGTTGGAAACATTGATTGGATGAAACCTTGGTTCTGATTGTAACTTGGATTTCAGAGAAATTTGAGTGATAAAAGGCAAGAGTGTGTGAGCTTATTAGAGGGAGTCATTGTCGTGACTTAAACACAAGAGGAGTGATAAATTCCCGAGTTAAACACGTGAGGGAGTGTGTGAGGTTGTTTATCCCTAACTTTGTTTTGCAGGTATATCATTTTAATTACAATGTCACAGGGAGGCAGTAATGATGACAACCAAGGGGGAGATGAAAACATCGCTTTCACTTTGAGAGCCATGCAACAACAATTTGAGAGGTTCAATCTAGCCTTAAATGAGGTTAGGGATCAAATGGATGAGGTCAGACAAGGGAGACGCGAGAACCCTCAGGGCAGGCGTGCAGGTATCCGTCAGCGACTTCCACCTCCTCGTCGGCAACCACCACAATATGAGCCTGAGGAGGAGGAGTTTGATGAAGAGAAGGAGGACTATGAAGGGCACATGCCTAGGAGAGCTCGGATAAGAGAACCCCTCGACAGACGAGATGGAGACCTCAAATCCATCAAGATGCAGATTCCAGCATTCAAGGGGAGGAATGATGCTGAGACGTAATTGGAGTGGGAAAGGAAGGTTGATATGATCTTTGAGTGCCATAACTTCTCGGAGGAGAAGAAGGTAAAACTTGCTGCTGTTGAATTTACAGATTATGCACTAATATGGTGGGATCAGTTTGTGACCTCTAGGAGGAGGAATGGAGAGAGAAACATCAATACTTGGGCAGCGATGAAAGCGTGTATGCGGAAGAGATTTGTGCCTTCTTACCATTATAGGGAGATGCAGCAGAAGCTCCAAAGACTCACACAAGGATCTAAGACAGTAGAGGACTACCACTAGGAGATGGAGATTGCTTTGATTCGTGCTAATATAGTGGAGGATCCCGAGGCCACCATGGCAAGTTTCTTGAGTGGATTAAATAGGGAGATAGCGAATGTTGTGGAGTTACAGTATTATTTGGAGATTGAGGATATGGTGAACATGGCCATGAAGGTGGAAAGACAGCTTAAGGCTAGAGTAGCCGCAAGGAATGGAGCAAGGTCTAATTATTCATGGAACTCACAATGGCCCCAGAAGGAGGAGAAGTCCAAGGATAAAGGGGTGGACTTCAAGGAAGCACCTAAGTAATCAATCGGGGGATCTGAACAAAAAGGTACTCCTAGTAAACATTCATCTATAAAATGTTTTAAATGTTTGGGTACTGGCCATATTGCTTCTCAATGCCCTAATAGAAAAGTGATGTATATGAAGGATAATGGGGTTATTGATTCTGATGATAGTGATATTGATGATTTGCCATGTGATAGTGTTTGTGATGATGAAGTTGAATATGAGGAAAGAGCTGTCACAGGAGAAGCACTTGTAGTTAGGAGAGTGTTAAGTGCTAGAGTTAGAGATGAGATTCTGGATCAGAGAGAGAACCTATTCCATTCAAGGTGTTTGGTGGGTGGAAAGATGTGTAACTTGATCATAGATGGAGGTAGTTGTACTAATGGGGCTAGTCAAACTATGGTGTAGAAATTGGGCTTGATATGTAGCAAACATCCAGAGCCATATTATTTACAGTGGTTTAATGATAGTGGGAGTGTGAAGGTGACTAGACAGGTATTGGTGCCATTTTCTGTAGGGAGGTATGAGGATGAGGTGTTATGTGATGTGATACCCATGGAGGCAGGACATTTGCTATTGGGAAGACCTTGGCAATTTGACAAGAGGGTAGCACATGATGGGTATACCAATAGATACTCATTTAAGTTTAAGGGTAGGAACTTCATTCTACTACCTTTGACACCTAGTGAATTGTACCTGGACCAGATTAAATCAAGAAAAAATAAGGAAGGTTCGGGTAGTGAGAATAAAAAAAGTGAAGAGAGAAAAGAGGCCCAGAAGAAAAATGAGATTGGCCCAATGGAGAGTGACTACACAGGTGAGGAAAAGACAGTGGGATGTGCAGGAGAGAAAAGTTCAGGGAGAGAAAAAAAGAGTGAAAAGAAAGGGAAAAGAGCACTAGTAGTGGTGAGATACAGAGAGCGTTTAGTTTCTAACACTAACCCTCTTAATGCTTTGTCTAGTGTTTTTACTCTGAATTCTAGGGGAGATGGTCCGTTTCAGATGTTAGAGAAGATGAATGACACCACCTACAAATCGACCTGCAGATTCGAGGACTAATCTTCTTGAGGAGGAGGGACCGATGTGAGCAGGAGTAAGGATCTTGAGAAGATGGCTAACTCGAGCCTATTGGAGGAGAGTTTAATGGAACTAAGCCCAAACTAGTTCATTTAACTCAAATCCTTGGACCGGATACACTTGGAGTTTGAAAACCCACGAATCAGACCTATTTATTTAATTTTTGGACTTCACTTTATTTTGGGCTTCCATGTATTTTTAAGCCCAACCCTTTATTCTTTGACCTAGGTATAAATAGTTATCTTTTAGGGTTTTAGAGGACCTTTTAGATCATATTGTTTAACTGCCGTCGGCGTTAGAGATAATATTATTCTCTTGTTCTTGTTACTTTTCGAACCATCTTTCACTTATCAATTGTTTTCTCAATTGTGGCGTATTGATTGTTCGCTTTTCTTGGTTTATTTTGATCATCGGGATTGCTCGGAACAAGTTTTCGAGAGGTGTCGTAGAAATCAAACCTTGCGTATCATTTATTTTTGTGTTTGTTCAATTCCAAATCATCACCTCGACGTCAAGTCTTCCCCGGTGTGCATCATTTTGGTATCAGAGCTAGTTTGGAGGAGAATTCTTATTCAACTCCATAAAAAAAAAATCAAGAAAACCGCCTCCCATCGCCATCCAACTATCGTCAGATCTTTCCTTCAGGTGTGAATTAACTTTTGGTATAGGATTTCAATTTTTTCCTTACTGTTGTTTTAGTTAGGGTTTTCAATATTTGTTGAAAAAAAAAGGCCAGAAAAAAAAGGCCAAGGAAAAAAAAGAGAGGTTAAAAAAAATGAAAAAAAAACTGGAAAAGGAGTGAGAGTCGTCCTGGAAGAAGAAGGAGGGGAGAAAAAAAGTCAAAAAAAAGTCAAAAAAAAATTCAAAAAAAAATTCTTATCTTTCATACTTGTTACTTGATTGGGGTTGTTGTTCTTGATACTTGAGCTACAGTTGGAAACATTGATTGGATGAAACCTTGGTTCTGATTGTAACTTGGATTTCAGAGAAATTTGAGTGATAAAAGGCAAGAGTGTGTGAGCTTATTAGAGGGAGTCATTGCCATGACTTAAACAAAAGAGGAGTGATAAATTCCCGAGTGAAACACGTGAGGGAGTGTGTGAGGTTGTTTATCGCTAACTTTGTTTTGCAGGTATATCATTTTAATTACAATGTCACAGGGAGACAGTAATGATGACAACCAAGGGGGAGATGAAAACATCGCTTTCACTTTGAGAGCCATGCAACAACAATTTGAGAGGTTCAATCTAGCCTTAAATGAGGTTAGGGATCAAATGGATGAGCTCAGACAAGGGAGATGCGAGAACCCTCGTGGCAAAGGAAAGGTGTATCCGTCGTGACTTCCACCTCCTCGTCGGCAACCACCACAGTATGAGCCTGAGGAGGAGGAGTTTGATGAAGAGGAGGAGGACTATGAAGGGCACATGCCTAGGAGAGATCGGGTAAGAGAACCCCTCGACAGACTAGATGGAGACCTCAAATCCATCAAGATGCAGATTCCAGCATTCAAGGGGAGGAATGATGCTGAGACGTACTTGGAGTGGGAAAGGAAGGTTGATATGATCTTTGAGTGCCATAACTTCTTGGAGGAGAAGAAGGTAAAACTTGCTGCTGTTGAATTTACAGATTATGCACTAATATGGTGGGATCAGTTTGTGACCTCTAGGAGGAGGAATGGAGAGAGACCCATCAATACTTGGGCAGTGATGAAAGCGTGTATGCGGAAGAGATTTGTGCCTTCTTACCATTATAGGGAGATGCACCAGAAGCTCCAAAGACTCACACAAGGATCTAAGACAGTAGAGGACTACCACAAGGAGATGGAGATTGCTATGATTCGTGCTAATATAGTGGAGGATCCCGAGGCCACCATGGCAAGGTTCTTGAGTGGATTAAATAGGGAGATAGCGAATGTTGTGGAGTTACAGCATTATTTGGAGATTGAGGATATGGTGAACATGGCCATGAAGGTGGAAAGACAGCTTAAGGCTAGAGTAGCCGCAAGGAATGGAGCAAGGTCTAATTATTCATGGAACTCACAATGGCCCCAGAAGGAGGAGAAGTCCAAGGATAAAGGGGTGGACTTCAAGGAAGCACCTAAGCAATCAATCGGGGGATCTGAACAAAAAGGTACTCCTAGTAAACATTCATCTATAAAATGTTTTAAATGTTTGGGTCTCGCCATATTGCTTCTCAATGCCCTAATAGAAAAGTGATGTATATGAAGGATAATGGGGTTATTGATTCGATGATAGTGATATTGATGATTTGCCATGTGATAGTGTTTGTGATGATGAAGTTGAATATGAGGAAAGAGTCATCACAGGAGAAACACTTGTAGTTAGGAGAGTGTTAAGTCTTTAGAGTTAGAGATGAGATTCGGATCGAGAGAGAACCTATTCCATTCAAGGTGTTTGGTGGGTGGAAAGATGTGTAACTTGATCATAGATGGAGGTAGTTGTACTAATGGGGCTAGTCAAACTATGGTGGAGAAATTGGGCTTGATATGTAGCAAACATCCAGAGCCATATTATTTACAGTGGTTTAATGATAGTGGGAGTGTGAAGGTGACTAGACAGGTACTGATGTCATTTTCTATAGGGAGGTATGAGGATGAGGTGTTATGTGATGTGATACCCATGGAGGCAGGACATTTGCTATTGGGAAGACCTTGGCAGTTTGACAAGAGGGTAGCACATGATGGGTATACTAATAGATACTCATTTAAGTTTAAGGGTAGGAACTTCATTCTACTACTTTTGACACCTAGTGAATTGTACCTGGACCAGATTAAATCAAGAAAAAGTAAGGAAGGTTCTGGGTAGTGAGAATAAAAAAGTGAAGAGAGAAAGAGGCCTAGAAGAAAATGAGATTGGCCCAATGGAGAGTGATCGCAGGTGAGGAAAAGACAGTGGGATGTGCAGGAGAGAAAAGTTCAGGGAGGGAAAAAAGAGTGAAAAGAAAGGGAAAAGAGCACTAGTAGTGGTGAGATACAGAGAGCGTTTAGTTTCTGACACCAACCCTCTTAATGCTTTGTCTAGTGTTTTTACTCTGAATTCTAGGGGCGATGGTCCGTTTCAGATGTTAGAGAAGATGAATGACACCACCTACAAAACTGACCTGCCAGATTCGAGGACGAATCTTCTTGAGGAGGGAGGGACTGATGTGAGCAGGAGTAAGGATCTTGAGAAGATGGCGAACTCCGAGCCTATTGGAGGAGAGTTTAATGGAACTAAGCCCAAACTAGTTTATTTAACTCAAATCCTTGGATCGGATACACTTGGAGTTTGAAAACCTACGAATCAGACCTATTTATTTAATTTTTGGACTTTACTTTATTTTGGGCTTCCATGTATTTTTAAGCCCAACCCTTTATTATTTGACCTAGGTATAAATAGTTATCTTTTAGGGTTTTAGAGGACCTTTTAGATCATATTGTTTAACTGCCGTCGGCGTTAGAGATAATATTATTCTCTTGTTCTTGTTACTTTTCGAATCATCTTTCACTTATCAATTGTTTTCTCAATTGTGGCGTGTTGATTGTTCGCTTTTCTTGGTTTATTTTGATCATCGGGATTGCTCGGAACAAGTTTCCGAGAGGTGTCGTAGAAATCAAACCTTGCGTATCATTTATTTTCGTGTTTGTTCAATTCCAAATCATCATCTCGACGTCAAGTCTTCCGCGGTGTGCGTCACCAGATATAATAGCTCCTGGAGTTGATATTCTTGCAGCTTACACACCTAACAAGCCGTACAAGCAGTTTGGATCATATGATTTTGTGACAGATTATGCTCTTGACTCAGGGACTTCAATGGCTGCTCCTTATGTTGCCGGGATTGGAGCTCTAATAAAAAAGGTTCATCCTGAATGAAGTCCGTCGGCAATCCAATCAGCCCTGATGACCACCGCTTATGTCACAGATAACACAGGTTCGATAATAAAAAACACGACGACCGTCGAAGCAGCCACACCCTTAGATTTTGGCTCCGGACATATCGAATTCTAACAAAGCCATCGATCCCGGACTCATCTATGACATTGATTTCGTGGTTACGTAGAGTGTATATGTGGCACGGGATACACCGAGAAGCGATTTGAGCACTCATCGGGAAAAGCCATTGGAGTTGCAAGAACCAATCCCAAATTAACTATCCTTCTTTCATGGCGGTTCGACCAATTCAAGTGGCTCTCACATAGTGAAGAAATATACCAGATCTGGACGAATGTTGGAGATGGCGACTCTGTTTACCGATCAACCATCGATCATGTTCCGGCTGGGACAAAGATCACGGGGGAGCCTAAGACTTTATCATTTAGCAGAAACTTTCAAAAGCGAAGTTACACACTGAGCTTGGAAATTGAAAGGAAGAGATTGACTTCGAACAAAAGCTATGCTTTCCTTAAATGGAGTGATCAACACAATCATGTGGTATCAAGTCCCATACTTGTTGCAGAATGGACTCCTGAGTAATTCCTGAAGAAGATCAGATGCTATGGAGATTAGTCTAATGATAAGCTTGTTGACGAGTTTTAATGACTATCACTCTTCAGCTTAATAAAGAGGTGATATAATTATTATTTATAATTATTTTTATCATAATCACATAATTTTTCTTGTCCCATAAATTAATAGTGTTTAAAAATAATTAATTAAAATTATAGCTTAGTTGTTCATCACATAATTTTTCTTACCTTCTGCTTCTGAAAATTCGCTCATCAAACACTTGTCAGGACTCAGTACTGGGCCTAAAGTGAAGAGCTGGATCATGATATCCGCAAAGTTTGGAACTAAACCAGCACCATAGTTGGGATTTTTCTCTTCAGGGGACCAAAACCCGTCAGTCTTGAAATCTGAAGGAAAACTATATTTTCGAAACTTAATTACTCCGCTTGCATCTATTTAATTATTTGAAAATTAAGGTTTTTTTCTTTTAGTAATGTTCATAAAGTGAGATTTTACATTTTTCTTAGTTTTATAAAAATTAAATTCACAACAAATTATATAATTTAAATAAATTATTAATAAAATAATAATTACCAAAAAAAACTTTTTAACACCAACTAATGGTTTAAGTTGTGTAAAAATATATATTAACCGTGGTAAATATAATAAATATAAAAATAAAATATTGAAAACGTAATTTTTTTTATAGAATGTCCACTCCAGGAGCGACAATGCCATGTTTTAAGATATTTGGACTAAATTGGTATGCCCTCTTAATGAGGATTCCGCAACATCAGGAGCTGGTTTAGTGTGATATTCAGTTGTCACGACCTTCAAGCTTTTCACCTTCTCTTCTCCAACCAAATCCTCCAAGCTTGACGCAGGCACGATCATGGTGGGAATGGTGTAGAAGAACGAACTTGGAACTGTAAGCCCTATCTTTTCTGAAACGAAAATGCCTGCCTCTGCACCTACTCTTGCAAGCTCTTTTACTTGGTCGTTCGTGTAGATGGGCATATATAACTCAGCAATTCCAGCGACGTAACGAATCATTTGGCTGTTACTTTGTAGTGCAGTGCATAACCTGCACACAACACTAACAGAAAATGAAATGACAGGCCTAGTATATGTTAAATAATTTAAACCATCAACTAGGCTTCTAGAGAGTATTGGGTTGGCTTCCTGAGTCCCATCTTCACCCTAGAGCTTCTCATTAACATTCATTAGAGTTGCTGCCATCTCATAATTTATCATATTGAACCTCTTTAAAAGATTAGCACAATATTTCTTTTGACACAGAAATCATGATTGATGATTTTTAGAAGCCCATAAAAATCACATCATCTACATATAGACAAACCACCAAGAAATCACCACAGCTATTTTTCTTCAAGAATAAAGTGGTCTCATTTTCATTTTTTGTAAATCCGCTTTCTTAATAAAACAAATCAATTTTACTGTACCAAGCACATGAAGTTTGTTTTAAGCCATAAAGAGTCTTTTTCAACTTGTAGACTTTGTTTTCTTTGCTATTGATAACAAAACCTTGTGTTTGACATAAACTACCTCCTCTAAATCATCATTTAAAAACGTAAATTTTACATCAAATTGATACACTGATTATTGAAATTGGGAGCCAATGCTAAAATAGCCCTTATCATTTCAAATCTAACAACGGAAGAAAAAATCCCCTCAAAATTGATTCCTTGTTGCTGTGAGTATCCCTTAGTCACAAGTCGAGTCTTGTGCTTTTGAATACTACCATCAACATTGAACTTCATTCGGAACACCCACTTAGCCCCACAACATTGAGCTTGAGGAAGAACAGGAGGCTGTTGAAGTTGATTTGCTGCTGCTTGAGAGAGTAGAAAGTGGAATTGAACCACTTTTAACAAAATAAGATTTTTTTTGCTCGTGGTTCTGCATTTACTGTAGACGTATCATCATCTAATGAAAGAGATACTGAATTTTCATCCTTGCTGAAATCCCAATACTAGCTAACAGTTTCATTAAATACGACATCTCTACTTACAATTATTTTGCCACTAATTGGGTTATATAGTCTATATGCTTTGGATTGCAAGCTATAGCTAATAAACATATAATTTTTATATTTTTCATCAAAATGAGATGATTTCACCAAAATATAGGCAATATAATTAAAAACTTTTAAATGGCTTACCCAGGATTTCAGACCTCTCCATGCTTCATAAGTAGTCTTATTTAGAACTGCTTTTGTAGGAGAAAGATTGAGTAGATACACTATTGTTCGGAAACGCCACACCTGTAAATTTCTGATGAAGAATAAAGTTCTTTTGGTGATTTGTCTGCACTTGGGTTTGAGTTTTGTAAATCTAATGTTCGTTTTCCAAATCATTGCCTGCAAAAGAACAGTGTTCATTCTACTAAGCACTGAGTGTGTCTGTCAATATTTTCCAATGGAAATACCTTTTTATTGAGTTGAAAAATCAATGTAATAACTAATAACTTAAATGAAATTTGCATATCGAACAGCAAAGATAAACAATAATTCAACAAATCATGTTTGTAGGTTAGCAAAATCTAAATAATCCAACTAAAAATAAGTAAGTTTTAAAATAATTTCATGTTTGACTATCGATTTAATTCAATCTTAAAGACTTTAATTGACTTAATCCGATATGGTATAATAACATCATTCAAATACGTGATTAAGTATACAATTAAGAAAATTTTGATTGATTATAACCTCTTTTAAATAAGAGAGAAAATAAGAATTAATCAATGATTAAAAATTTTAATCACTTTGTTTACTCGTAAAAATTTGAAATATCTATTAAATAAATTACTAAGTAGCAAAATTGGAACTATAATAACATTTTTAAAGAAAAACTCAAGTCCCTCTAGGTGATAAGACTTTTGATTAATAAATTATGTAATTAAGGGAATCTCGTGACTTTAATAAAGCTATGGTTAAAGAAATCGATAGGGTACAAAAGAGATAAGATTGAAAAAGAGAAAAGGTGGAAACGTGAGTCATAAAAGAATAACATCACTTCCTTCTTTCTTTATGTCTTTATGGTTGTAATAGCCAATCGGTTTATGACATTTGGTTGGCACAATTTGATAGGCCATGGAAAGAATATTCCTAATTAATAAAATAAAGAGTCTTAAATAAAAGAAAGAAAAGAATATTCCTAATTAATTCTTTTAAACATCTTTCTTCAATTCTTTTGTTTTATAATTAGTCTTAATATTTTTATTATATATTACTTTCTTATTAGTCATTTAATCTAAGCAATATTTTACTTAGTCTAATTACTTTATCATAATGGTTAGTTTGATTTATTCTTTTATTTATCTTTTTCTCTTTGATATATTTATTTATTTATCTTTTTATCTTTTATTGTTAATTTTACCATGTTATATATGTACATAATTATGTATTACATTATATATTTTATTTATACAATTTTATATATTTTATTATTATTATTATTTTGCATTACATATGGATCTCTCACAAATAATCTCTTCATCAATTAGGGATAATATTGTGTATTATTGAATCTTTAGATCCCGCATTTCAACGAGACTCTTATTGGATATTGTTGTTTATATTTTGTTAAATATTTTGAAATATTGAATTTGAAATTATAAATTGAATTATTTTTATTATAAGTGATATTTAAGCCCTTATAATTAACATTTTATCCTAACACAAGCTTAATAAAAATAAATTACTCCATTTCTTTTCGGGATACTATTAGATATTAAGAAACTTTACATAAAATTTCACTGTAAAAGTTCTTATTATTTAATTATTAGTAAAATATATCATTCTCAAAACCAATAGTTAAACTATAATTTTAATTAATTATTTCCAAATAAAATTGACTGAATAACTTTATCGATTAAGCACTATTAATATATGGGAGAAGAAAATTATGTGATGAACAACTAAACTATAATTTTAATTAATTATTTCCAAATAAAATTAAATGAAGTTCTTTATTTATTAAACACTATTAATATATGGGACAAGAAAAATTATGTGATTATGTTAAAATAATAATAAATTATTATTTTTAAATAATAATTATATCACCTCTTGATTCAGATGAAGAGTGATGGCCATTAAACTCATCAATAAGCTTATCATTAGACTAATCTCTATAGCATCTGATCTTCTTCAGGAATTCTCAGGAGTCCATTTCTGCCACAAGTATGGGACTTGATACCGCATGATTGTGTTGATCACTCCATTTAAGGAAAGCATAGCTTTTGTCCGAAGTCAATCTCTTCCTTTCAATTTCCAAGCTCAGTGTGTAACTTCGCTTTTGAAACTTTCTGCTAAATGATAAAGTCTTAGGCTCCACCGTGATCTTTGTCCCAGCAGGAACATGCTCGACGGTTGATCGGTAAACGGAATCGCCATCTCCAACATTCGTCACAGTCCTGGTATATTTCTTCACTATGTGAGAGTCACTTGAATTGGTCAGAACCGCCATGAAAGAAGGATAGTTAAGCTGGGATTGGCTGCTGCAACTCCAATGGCTTTTCCTGATGAGTGCTCGAATCTGCTTCTCAGTGTATCCCAGGCCACATATAAACTCTACGTAACCTTGGAAATCAATGTCATAGATGAGTCCAGGATCAATGGCTTTGTTAGGGTGGACATGTCCGGAGCCAAAATCTAAGGGTGTGGCTGCTTCGCCGGTCTTCATGTCTTTTATTATCGAACCTGTGTTATCTGTGACATAAGCGGTGGTCATCAGGGCTGATCGGACTGCCGACGGACTCCAATCAGGATGAACATTTTTTATTAGAGCTCCAATCCCGGCAACATGAGGAGCAGCCATTGATGTACCTGATTCAAAAGCATAATCTGTCACAAAATCATATGATCCTAACTTCATGTACGGCTTGTTAGGTGTGTAAGCCGCAAGAATATCAACTCCAGGAGCTATTATATCTGGTTTCAGAGTTCCAAGACTGACGGGGTTTGGGCCCCTGGAAGAGAAAAATCCCAACTGTGGTGCTGGTTTAGTTCCAAACTTGGTGGATGTCATGTCCCAGCTCTTCACTTTAGGTTCAGTACTGAGTCGTGACAAGTGTTTGATGAGTGAAGTTCCAGAGGTAGAAGGTAAGAAAATGGTTGGAATCGGATAATCCATCGGAGCAATTAATAACTTATCAGTAATTATTATTGCAGCTAATGCACCCTTCGTTATAACTTCTATCCATTGATCTGTGAACCGAACTAGGTCGGTTTGATCACAAACAACAACTTTTCCGGCGATTTTACTGCTATCAAGCGCACCAGGAGCACAGATTGATTTGTTGGAGTGACCTTTACCATGATAAAGTGAAGTGTTAGTGATCCTGACGTTTTGCAGGTAGTAAGATTGAGCTTCAACTTCAAAACCACTTTCTAGTTTCAAGGTAGACGTGAAAGTTCGATCAATCGTTGAAGCTCCCACTGTTGTAATCCATTCCGCTGCAGCTTCCACCGTGCCGTACTCACCGTCGTTACTAGCAGAACATGAAACGAAGATCCCTTTTTCCACAGCTGAAAGAGCTCCAATCGCGATAACATCTTTGTAATAATGCATCTGACCGAAACCAAGAGACATGGACAAGATATCGACTCCATCGGCGATTGCTTGGTCGATGGCTGCAAGAACATCAGGAGTTCCTGCAAGATTGTCCTCGTCGGTCTTGAACAAGCCTTTGTACATGGCGATATGTGCTCGAGGTGCTACTCCTCTCGCTATGCCTCTTGCTTGTCCAAAGCAATTTGCTCCAGCCACATGATTCCCTGCAGCTGTGGAAGCGGTGTGCGTGCCATGGCCTTCAAAGTCTCTCGCCGAGTCATAATCTTCCTCAGGTGGAGGAATCTTCAGGCCAGCTGCCCTTAACGCCTTGCTAAAAGATCGGGCTCCGATGAGCTTCTTGTTGCAGTTGGAAGAGCTAAACTGTGTGCCATTCTCACACTTCCCCTTCCATTTCTTTGGAACTTGTGGCATGCCCTTGTCACTGAAACTCTCACTTTCCGGCCAAATCCCAGAGTCGACGACTCCTATGATCACCCCATCTCCATAGGAGGAACTAGGCCATAACCCGAACTGGTGATTCAGTCCAAGAAAGTGGGAACTTCGTGTGGTATGAGCCTTGCCAAATGAGGCCTTATAAGTGGCAAGATGAGCAGGGGAGTTCTCAATCTCAGATAGCTGAGACTCAGTGAGCCTGGCACTGAAGCCATGCAAGGCATTACTGTACGAATACAGCAGCCTTTCTGGGTCATGAACTGGTTCAGACAAAGATTTAAGGATGGACCAGTGCCATGAATCGTGTGCCGAGAAGGAAGAAGACATATGGGAAGGATCTAATTGGATGATATACGTCTGAAGTTGTTGTTCTGATCCTGCATTGATGATTCCTGCTAATGGTAAGAGCAACATCCATGGAAGCAACTGATAGGAAATGTAATTGGAGGAACTCATGTCGATTCATTAGGTAGAAGAAGATGGTGGAAATGGGTGTTCCGCATTAGATATTTATAACAGGAAAAAGGGTGGTTGAATATACCTTAAAACATTTTTTTGATAATTTTTAAATTTTTTAAAAAGATTTAGATTAATAATTTACGGTTCCACTTTACGTTGACTTTAAAAGACTGACTTACATTTTCTACATTTAAAATTAAATACATTGAGATGTCTTTTATTTTGACAAAAATGGACCAGATGAAGGAAGGAGACCCTCCACCAGCGTTAGTGGTATCAAATCAAACTCAATGTCTGTCGAGTGGTCCGTACAATATATTTGTAGGTTTGAGTCTGAATTTGGTTGGACTTCAGAAATTTTTTAAAAATATATAAATTATTTATTTTATGTGGAATTCCGTGGTTGGATGTAGATCTTTTACGCAGTGTTTGGTTGCCGTCCTCGTCATTGGGGATAGTGTACAAAACATAAAAATCCTGTCAACTTATATTGTTTGGTTGCTGTCTCCCTATTTTTGTTCACTGCCTCCAGTTAACAGCGCCAAGAAATTTTGTTAACCTCAAAATCGTAGGACAGGGGTCATTACGTCCCTGTCGCTCAGACATATTTGAACCTTTTCCAAGCTTAACCCTACCGCCGTCTCGCTCAAACAAGCTTAGCCCACGTCGTTTTCTTCATCTCCAAACGTTCTTCATCTCTTTGCAACCTCTGTAAGTTTCGATCTCTTCTTCTGTCTACATCTTCCTCTATCTGGGTTTTTATTTTAAGGATGCAAAAGCTCTGGGTTGAGGATCTTCCCTATTTTACGCTTGTGTTGGATGTTGTTTGATTACTGGGTCATGAATAATTTGTCTTCATTTCGTACCTACCAACTGAAACAAGGTTACATCTTTCCTCAACTTTTTCTGATTTCGACCGTAAAGTGTGGGGTTGAGGACGGGAATAGAAGGAAGAAGTTGCTAGAATTTGTTTCCAAGTTTTTAAAACCTGGTGCTGTGTATTGGCCCCTCCAGGACAATGTTCAATACTTAACCCATGTCATCTTGTTGAAACAGAATGAATCTTCCTGTAACTTGCTCGGCTGAAACTCGATTACTATTGCTCCCAGTTCTTTGCTTTCCTAGTTGAATGGGTTTAATCTTCTTATGTCGTGGTAATGCAATGTAAGGAGTTTTTTGGAAGCTTTTTGCATCATGGGATCTTCATGAAAAGAGTTCTTTTGAAGATTCTTTATTTTGATTATTTCATATGCGGCCAAACTTTATGCAATCCCCCGTTTTGCACAGTTCAGCTCCATGTTCCAATCAGCAGCACAATTTTATGTAACATGTTTCTTTTGCGTAGGGAGAGAACATGTATAGTTTCCATTTTATACAGAATAAGTTAGTCTCCAGGCTGTGGCTAGTTTTTATGAATTGCTTTGTTTTGTGGTGATGTCTTGTTTCCACTGGTTTAGGAGGTTCATTCAATCTATATTCCATTTATTCTCAAGTTTGAACAAATTGTTGCTCCTGTACTAGCTTTGTGGCCTACATAAATGTTTGATATCTTGTGTCTTCAAGTATTATGCAGACTCAATAATTTTATTTTCCAAGTTATCTTAGAAATAAGGGATTCTGATTACTTTTCTGCATGAATGTTGGGTATTAGCCTGTTCGAAGGGGCACAAATGGTGGAGTGACAGTGGCAGGTCTTGTAGCAGCTGCTGCTGCAGGAAGTCTTAGATCATGAACTGTCTGACATTGGATCTAAATTAGTACTTATAGGCATTGGTATTTGATTGATATTTTTGTTTACTTTTCCCACTCTTTGGTTTCTTTACCTCCTCCTTGCTGGAAAAATACTCCTCTTTTAATTTAGTATTTTTAACCTTTGTCTTTGTTGGTGTTTAGGTGAGGTGGGTCGTTGTAGCTCGGTCAGAGGTTGCTGAAGGTCGAAAAAGAATCTTGTGTTTCTTTGTAAAGGTAATTCAATTGTGTTTGGGAAGTTTGCAGTATGGCTTGTGTTTGAGGATGAAAATTAGGCTGTGTGTAGGAAACATTGAATGTAATCTGATTGTTTACTAGACTGCTCCTGTTTAATTGTGTATGTTGGCACGTTGTGGGATTCTTGACATTGTTTGGTGTAGGCGCAATGTCAAGAATTTGGACGGACAGTGAAACAGATGCTTTGGTTACCTTCATGGAAGAGGCTGTCATAGATGGTCAGAGGGCAGATAATGGCCAATTCAAGCCTGGTACTTTCCAAACTCTTGCAAGGCAGATGGTGGAGAAATTTCCTGAGTGTGGGATCGATAGGAGACATGTGAAAAATAAGCAGAAAAGGTTAAAAGACAAATATCAAACAGCTTTTGACATGAATGTATGTTGAACCTATTATGTAAGTAATTCTATGAATGCTTAGATGATGTATTTGAATGTATGTTGACTCTATTGTTACTAATTTAGTATTGAATATCATTAATATTAATATTATTATTATTGGTCCCAAATTATTATTATCAATATTAGTATAATATATTTCTTATTACAATTATTATTATGCTTATTATTAAATGTATTATATACTTTGTTTTTGTATTCAAGGGTTTATTATTGTTATTATTATTACTATTATTACTAGTACTAGTAGTCGTACATGTATTATATTAGTACGCATCCATTTTCTCTTTACAACTAATATAATGTTAATAAAATTTATCCTATGTTTAATTATTATTATTACAAATTATTATATAATTTATATTTATTATTATTCAAGTTTATTATTATTAAACATTTTTAACTTATTTATGTTTGGTTATTATTATTATTGTTATTAAAATAATCATAAAATTATTATTAATGAGCATCGTGATTAATTTCAAATTGTTATTATTATTCCAAGTTATTTTTTAAACTAATACAAACCATTTATAGTAAAGGTATCAATGAATTATATATTTCTGATCATATTAAAGATCAGGGGCATATTCGTCATTTGCATTATGTTTGTTTCATCGTCCCTCGCAACCAAACACATTCGCGCTTATAGGATGAGCGATCTCCTCGTTTCATCAACCACAACCAAACACCACTCGCCTCCGAGTGCATTAAGATTCGCCTCTTACGCTCGTCACAGCTGCACTTGGAGATCGCAACCAAACGCAGCGTTAGTACTGTCTGATTGATATTAAAGTTGTTCTCGATCCGGTCCTTCTCGGAAATTATTATGTTCTGAATAATTGAGTGCTTCTTCGGAAATTATTATGGTCTGATTGTACTGAGTGTAAACGTTAAACATTTTGGTGACATCGGTCATGTTACGCAATCAGTCGTCAGTTAATTCTATATATAAGGTGATTTAATTAATAAATAATATCAATTATTTATTAAAATATTTGATAAAATTAACTATTTAGTATCAATTATAATTAATGTATAAAATAATTTACGAGGTATAATTTTAAAAATTATAAGAGCTTAAATATTATTTTTAGTATTTCTTTAAATATTTTATAATAATTAAAATTTTAAATATTTAATTTTACAAAATTTAAATTTATAACTTTAATAAAAAATAATAATAAAAATAATAATAATAATAATAATAATAATAATAATTCAACGTCAAATTCTCTATAAATGATCAGCGAATTACATGATACTATTTTTATATCATATATATAAATTTTATTATTTAATAAATTAAAATATCTATTATTATAATACGATACTATATATTATACTTCAAAATTATAAAAAATGATATGATTAGTTTTTATTTATTAATTTTAACTGATCATTTAAAAGTTTGTTTTATGGAGTTTTAGAAATAGAGCTTTTAGAAATTAATTTATTAAAGTTAAATAAACTAACTAATAAACTATTCATCAAATACGTTAATAATTTTAAGATCACTAAAAAATCAATAAGCAAAAAAAAAGGTTGAAAAGTATATGCTAAACACGTCCATTATGAGAAGGATCCGCGATGAGTTGTACTGCGCTGGGACTTATTAGATTGAGGATAAATGCATTTTTAATTTTTATACATTTCGCTGACATTATGAAAATTTTATATTTGAATATAACGTGAAGTTTTATTGAATTTGAAATTTTGAGTTTGAGACCGACTAGATTTAATTAGATTCGGAATAAATATATTTTAATTTAAAAATAAAGTAAGTTAAGAAACGACATTTTTATATTAAAATTTTGCACATTAAATCGAGTTAATTTGAGTAAAACTTAAGAATTGAGTTATAATGTCACGTTGGTAACATTTAATTATATGTTATTACATTTCATCGTTATTTTTAATATAAATTTAATTTTATATAATTTTAAGGATTATAATTTTTAAAATAAATTAAATTATAAATAAGTCTCGTATCTTTTACGCGAGCTACAAGTGTACATAAACACTGATTCAACTCACGCAAACCCTCCTCCCCGTGGTGGTGATAATGAAGCTCTCCTCTATTCCTAGTTTCCTACGAACATGTCTTGCATGGCTTCAGTGCCAGGCTCACCAAGTCTCAGCTTTTCGAAATTCAGAACTCTCCTGCTCAAATTGCTACTCATAAGGAATCCTTCGTCAAGCTAGCCACCACCCACAGCCCTCAGTTTCTAGGGTTGAACCACAAGAACGGCATGTGGCCAACTGCTTCTTACGGTGCAGGTGCCATCGTCGGAGTTGTCGAAACAGGAATTTGGCCGGAGAGTGAGAGCTTTAACGATGATGGTTGCCTCCTGTCCCTGAAAGATGGAAGGGTCGGTGTGAGTCGTTTAGTCCATCGTTGTGCAACAGGAAGCTGATCGAAGCTCGAACTTTCTCCAAAGGGCTTGACAACGAAGGGTCCAAAGTCCTCCCGGAGGTGGATTACAACTCTGCAAGAGATTTCGATGGACATGGTACGCATGTTTCTTCAACAGCCGCCGGAAATTATGTGAACGGCGTAAGTTACTTCGGTTATGCACTAGGTAAGGCCAGAGGTGTAGCTCCTCGTTGCACACATAGCTTCGTACAAGGCTCTTCATGGCTGTTGAATTGTGTTGTTTTATGCAACCTGCTGTGTTGAAATCAGTGGAGGAGCTTGCAATGAAAGTGAAAGTGAGGAAGAAGAAGAAGCTGAAAGGAAAAACAAAAGAGTTCAAATATAGGTGGAAAATGGAGTTGATGATCCTAAGCATAATTCAACAATATATGGATCAAAGTAATGAAGATACAAGTCAGATGGATGAAGCACAAGGCAAAGGAGAATGGAAAATGAAAGAAACAGATGATCGGATGCACAATAAAAATTGAGAATCAAATGCAGTTACTTGCAGTTACTCGCAGAAGGAAGTAACTGTAATTGCGAAAGAAGTAACCGGAAGGAAGTAACTCAAGTGCGAGAAAAAAACCAGCAGAAGATTGAAGCGATTTCAAAAGGATTAATTAGTAGAATCAAGTTTAGTATTAATCAAATGTTTGAAGTGAAGAACATCAACTGACGATAGGATTTGCATGGAGAATCGATCTGCGAAAGAATTAATGGCTGTTTTTTCTGTTTTGCAAATGTTGGTTAAAGACAAAAGAAGTTTGCTTTTATGTTTAGCCAAATCGGAAAGGATGTACCATTCAGTTTTATTCATCAGTCCAAGCCTTTACATTCCAGTTTAGAATCAAAATGTATCAGAACATGTGTGAGCTAATTATAAAGCTCTACTTTTTTCTTCATTTTCGTATGATATATGGATGTATGAGAGAAAAACCAGAAATCTCAATACAAGTTCATCATCTTTCAAGTTTCAATTCTTCATTACTTTTCTTTCTGTTTTTATTATCGGTAGCAAGTTAGTAGTTGAATAGCAGAAGTGAAAAGAAGCATTAGTTAGTGTTATTCAGTTTTTACAAAACCAGAAGCTATTTTCGTATGAAAAAAACAAAACTTCACTGTTCTATTCAAATACCATTCCTTTCATTACACAAAACCAACCAAACACCTTACATACATTAATTTGTGAGTGACTTAAGTTACAATTTAGGAGGAGCATTATACATTCAGACTACGAAACAGAGGAGGAGTTTAAGAAGAGTGTTGCAGCAGAGTTGGAAAATCAGCAGAGTTCAAGTTCAGTTACTTGTCAGTTACTTGTAGAAGGAAGTAACCAGTCTCGTAGAAGGAAGTAACCTCAAGTGCAGAGGTTGCTAGCTGAAGGAGCTTTCTTCAAGCCTTGGAGGGAGCTTCACTTTCTACAGTGGTATCAGAGCTTCACGGTTCACTAGCCTGGTTTGAACTAAAACTATGGCAGGTACAAGCTTTCCTATGATGAATATGCAAAGTTTACAAGCTAATATATCTGTTTTAACTGGAGAAAACTATAAAGTCTGGTCTCTTAGAGTTGAGGATTGCCTTCGGGTGTGTGAATGGTGGGATATTGTGAGTGAAGGAGTGACTGAAGTTGGGAATATGACAGATTTAACTGAGCAGCAGCAACAAATAAGAATCAGTCAAGAGAGGGACAAGGATTTTAAAGCACTTGTATTTTTGAGATCTGTTGTGAGTGAATCAATTTTGCTGAGGTATGCTAGCTGTAGGAGTGCCAAGGAGTTGTGGGATATGCTAAAAGTAGAATATGTGGGTTCAGCTCAAACATTAAGACTAAAGAAGCAAACAATCTTGAGAAACTTTGAAAACTTTGGTATGAAGGATGAGGAAAATGTAGCTACAACAAAGGGTAGATTTATGAGTTTGGTGCAGCAGATGAAGGAGTTTGGAGAGAGTACAAGTACTGAAAGGTTAGTGGATAAGTTCCTAAGTAGGTTGCCATTAAGGTTTGAAGCAAGCATAGCACCTTTGGAGTGGCAATTTACAAATGATCTAGATTCAGTTTCTTTGGAGCAAGTTTTCAATGTTTTGGAGATGCATGAGGAGAGACATGGGAATAGAAGAGAAGGGGAAGTGTTTGCTTTAAAGGCTGAAAGGTTTAGAACACCTGAAAATCCTCCAAGCTACACACAAAATCAGATCAGGTCCTTTGACTCAAAATCGGTTCAGACAAAACTATCCACCAAATCAGCCTCACAACCATCACATTCCTCATCAAACTCTTACCTACACACAAAACCATCCTTATTCGAATCAATCCTACCCTCAAACACAATATGCCTCACCAATGTCATACCAAAATTTCCAAAATCCAAACCAATACCATGGAAACAAGGATAACCGAATGCAAGGAGGACCAAGGCAACCTAGAGGGAGTTTGTTTGCTAATTGCAGATTTTGTGGGAGGAACAATCATTCAGCTGAAGATTGTTTTTGGAATGATCATGTAGAGTGTATTTTTTGCAGGAAAAGGGGACATACAAGAAGGGTTTGCTATGAAAAGTGGATGAATGAGCATCAAAATCCCCAAAGTTCACTCTTTGGCAAGCCACCCCCAATACACCCTCTTCAAAGAACCAATGCCTTACCAAATATGATACCATCCCAACCACAATCTTACCAACATGTTCCTGAATCTCAATTACACCAAGCTTACCTTGCTGGAAAATCAGAAATTCATCAACCAACCCAACTATCTCCATTTTCGATCCCTCAACAGTACATGTATCAACCTCAAATGTCTCAACCTTCTTCAATCCCTCAACCTTATGTCTATTACTCTCAAATGCCTCAGCCAAACCCAACTCAATCAAGTTCAACATATCAGAATTACCAAACCACTCAAACACCAATGCCTAGCCAATCAAGCCAACAACTTCAAGGTTCAAACACTATGACTGAATCTGTGCCATATTCACAGCCACAAACACTTACAAATCCTCAAAATCACCCATCAAACATACCAAACACCCAACCTGGACCATCAAAAATCAATCAACCATCAGAAGATTCAATTGCTGAGGAGAGTGTATTTGTAGTGGAAACCAGTCACCAAACCATGGAACATAACCCTACTGTTGAAACTTGTGTTGTTGAAGCATGGAAGCAAGTGGAAGTAGAAAAGGCTAGGGTAAAAAAGGAAAGGAAACGTGCTGATATTGAAAGAAAGAAGGCTGAGAAGTATCACCTTCAGTTAGAGTCATTGAGGAAAGAAGTTGAGGAAGTTAAGTTGAAGTTTGAGGAGGCAATCATAAAATTAGAAGCAACAAAGGCTGATATAGCTAAAGAGAAAGAACGTGCTAAGATAGAGAAGGTTAAAATAGAGGAGCAAAAATGTGTGGCAAAGAGAAAGATCATAGAAGAAACATCTCGTGCTAAAGATCTTTCTAGACAATTGGAAGATGCTAGAAGAATTATTGAGAAAAAACAGAGGGAGAATCAGAAAATGAAGTTTTTGGATAATCCTGAAACTACAGCCAAGAAATCAGGAGAAGAAGGGAATCAGGAGGAGTTTTCAGCAAGCCATGAAAATGATGAATTTAGGTATGATGATACAGCTGAAGAGGAAGCAGATGAGACACTCATGGTTTTTGAATATGCCATGTTTGCAAGAGCTAAACATAAGACATACATTCAGCCAATTAAACAAGGAATGGATGTAAGTATGCAGGTTCCACAAAACAAAGGAGGAGCTGTTGAATTGTGTTGTTTTATGCAACCTGCTGTGTTGAAATCAGTGGAGGAGCTTGCAATGAAAGTGAAAGTGAGGAAGAAGAAGAAGCTGAAAGGAAAAACAAAAGAGTTCAAATATAGGTGGAAAATGGAGTTGATGATCCTAAGCATAATTCAACAATATATGGATCAAAGTAATGAAGATACAAGTCAGATGGATGAAGCACAAGGCAAAGGAGAATGGAAAATGAAAGAAACAGATGATCGGATGCACAATAAAAATTGAGAATCAAATGCAGTTACTTGCAGTTACTCGCAGAAGGAAGTAACCAGAATTGCAGAAGAAGTAACCAGGAAGGAAGTAACCTGAAGTGCAGAGAAAAAAAACCAGCAGAAGATTGAAGCAGATTTCAAAAGGATTAATTAGTAGAATCAAGTTTAGTATTAATCAAATGTTTGAAGCTGAAGAACATCAATGACGATGAGGATTTGCATGGAGAATCGATCTGCAGAAGAATTAATGGCTGTTTTTCTGTTTTTGCAAATGTTGGTTAAAGACAAAAGAAGTTTGCTTTATGTTTAGCCAAATCGGAAAGGATGTACCGATTCGCTTTTATTCATCGGTCCAAGCCTTTACATTCCAGTTTAGAATCAAAATGTATCGAACATGTGTGAGCTAATTATAAAGCTCTACTTTTCTTCATTTTCGTATGATATATGGATGTATGAGAAAAACCGAAATCTCAATACAAGTTCATCATCTTTCAAGTTTCAATTCTTACATTACTTTTCTTTCTGTTTTTATTATCGATAGCAAGTTAGTAGTTGAATAGCGAAGTGAAAAGAAGCATTAGTTAGTGTTATTCGGTTTTACAAAACCGAAGCTATTTTCGTATGAAAAAACAAAACTTCACCGCTCTATTCAAATACCATTCCTTTCATTACACAAAACCAACCAAACACCTTACATACATTAATTTGTGAGTGACTTAAGTTACAATTTAGGAGGAGCATTATACATTCAGACTACGAAACAGAGGAGGAGTTTAAGAAGAGTGTTGCAGCAGAGTTGGAAAATCAGCGAGTTCAAGTTCGATTACTTGTCGGTTACTTGTAGAAGGAAGTAACCAGTCTCGTAGAAGGAAGTAACCTCAAGTGCAGAGGTTGCTAGCTGAAGGAGCTTTCTTCAAGCCTTGGAGGGAGCTTCACTTTCTACAATGGCGAGTCCGGTTCCACCGTCGACGTTTGTGCCGCCATTGACGCAGCAATCGCTGATGGAGTCGACATATTGTCAATGTCTGTACAAAAACTCTGAGAGAAGTGTAAATAAGAACCAACTTGTATTTATTCAACTTACTGTTTACATCAATTCAGATTTTTTTATATACAAAACGCATAAACTGAAGCTAACTAGAACCTTACAAAACTACGGAACGAAAGACTTTACATTAAATACAATACACAAATTATCACTTAACATCTCCCTTTAAGTTAGAGTTTGGTGAATATCAACCAAACCCAACTTGAACAGAAGGGAAGCAAAAACAGGAACTACCAATGCCTTGATAAACAAATCAGCCAACTGGTCTTTGAAAGAAATATGAGTAGGAGCAACAAAATCGAACTTATATTGATCCCGAGCCACATGATAATCAATATCAAGATATTTAGTCTGTTCATGAAAGACTAGATTAGCAGTAATATGAAGAGCTGCCTTGTTATCACACCATAAAAGAACAGGAGATGGAAAAGAAATATGTAAATCACGCAACACATAAGAAATTCATAACAATTCACACACAATAGAAGCAATACTATGATACTCGACTTCAACAGACTAGCGAGAGATAGTGGGCTGCTTTTTAGTCTTCCAAGAAACTAAAGAAGAACCTAAAAACACACAAAAACCATAAACAAACCTACGAGTTGTTAAACATGATCCCCAATCAGCATCACGATAAGCTACAAGAGAGCAAAGAGAAGAGGCTGCAGGTACTGAAGAGGCAGCGGAAGTAGGGAAAAATAAACTCTTAAAAGGACAACCTTTCAAGTACTTCAACAAATGAAGAGCAACATCTCAATGACCTTTACAAGGGGCAGTAAAACTGACTTAACTGTTGAACAGTAAAAGTAATATCAGGCCGTGTAAAACCCAAACATAGCAACTTACCAATCAACCTACGATACTGTCCAACATCCTCCAACAATGAACCAGACTTATTTGTTAACTTCAAGCCCTTAGGTAATGGTGTAGAAACAGGCTTGGCACCAGTCAAACCTGAATCACATAAAAGATCCAAGACATACTTCCGCTAATTAACATATAAACCAGTAGAAGATTGAACAATTTCCAAACGCAAAAAATATTTAGCAGGACCAAGGTCTTTTATAGTAAATGTAGAATGCATAAACTGTTTAACATCACTCAAAACAACCGCAGACGGTCAAGCCAACAAAATATCATCCACATAGATAAGAAGAGCAACAAAAGTAGAACCAGTGGATTTAACAAACAAACAATGATCATGTGGAGACTAGATAAAACCATTGGAAAGCAAATGCTTAGTACATTCACAATTCCATCGACGGGAAGCTTATTTTAAGCCATATAAGGACCGATTTAACTTGCAAACCTAATGAGGACCAGCCTTAGTATACCCATTCGGAGGTAACATATAGACTTCCTCATCAATAAAGCCATGGAAAACGCATTATTCACATCTAATTGATGTATGGGCCAAGAAAACGAGCTGCAATAGCTAACAACAATCGGACAATGACTATCTTAGCTACTGGGGAAAAACTATTAGTAAAATCAATTTCCTCAATTTGATGATAACCTTTGGTCACTAACCTAGTCTTATAACGATCAATAGTCCCATCAGGCTTATGCTTCACTTTATAAACTTGTCACACCCACATACCCCCTAGAAGGATATATGAATGCCACACAAAATAGTACAAACAAACCAAAACATTTTGCAGAAGCATAGCATTAAAAAATAAACATTTTCAAACATACGAAATATTTCACACATGCATTTTCAGAATCTCAAACAAACATACAATACATATCATAATTATAGAAACCAGCCTAAATAAGGTTATTACAAACCTTCAAACAAAAATCCAAAGTTATATACAAGCCCAAAACAAACTCAACAAAATACATTTTTAAGCAATACAAAACTCAAACGCCTTTGGCCAATGCGGTTGACTTATCCCATGTCTTAAGTTCTTCTCTCTGAACCTACATGGGGCAAATCCATCGTGCTAAGCATATAGCTTAGTGAGTAATAACTAAACTATGCGTAATTTGACAATTAATCATATTGAATCACATTATAGCATTATAGCATAAGCAGATATTTAAATTTCAGAACAGTTGCATAGTTAACAGAACTGAGTATCAAAGAAGGCACAATCCCTTCAGTTCAAAACATCATTTTGTTTATTTCAAAATCCAACATATATTAGAATACACAAATAAATAACTGCTAATTCATCAACAGAAGTGGGTAACGGGACTTATACAGAAGATACCATAATTGGTATCATCTTATAGAAGAGACTTACGTCTCAATAACAGAAGACATCGAAGTGTTAACAATAGAAAAAACCAAAGTGTCAGACACCGAAGTATCACAGAAGCAGCTGCAGACCCTTCTAGGCATGCCTATTTACCCACAACTAGGATTTAACAGATTTAAAGCAAAACAAAGTCATTTTAGACATTTTATGTGCAAAGCAAGTAGTCAATCATATTCACATATAAGTAGCACTTCCAATGATATAATCATGCATCAAACGCCTCGAACAATCATTATCCGGAATTCAAAATACAATCAGTATAAATCAATTTCAACAAGCAGAACAGAGTAAGGTATGACCATCTAAGATTACTTACAAAAGCTTCTGTTTGCTTATTGCCTCGAAGTCCCAGCAATATCTGGAATAGGTCACTCTAAAGGTTCCTCTAAAACATTCAATACAAACATATATTATTATTGTGCATAATTATGAATTCAATTATGCACATTCATGTATACTAGGCATGTATGATGCATGCTCATGTAAAAAATCTGGGTTTCTTAATTTAATCTTATCACATTATCGATCATGTGAAATCATACTCAATCCCTCAACCTAGATTTATTTCACAATCCACCTTCAGGTCCACTTTGCTCAATTATTCTCATCAGGAAGGAGAGGTGATTAGGTAATACTTCCTTCTAGAAAGTTTTCCCTCTTTGTCTTAGGTTTCCAATGATACTAAGTTCATCAAATTTGGTTTAGTATTCAATGAGTTATGCTCAAAATACCACAGATTGTGTACATTTGACATTTTGACTAATGCATGATCATGCCTCCAAGTTATACACCTTATAACTTTCAATTCCAATATCCAAAAATAACAAAATTTATACCAATTTAAAGCTAAGATAATAAGCTTCAACGTTGGTGAAGACACCTTAGTCTAATTTGGCCTACATAAATACTGTTTATTAAAAAACCAGAGGATATAATTTCTATCCTTGGTAGTGCCACAGCCTAAGCCAAGACTCAATTTCATGACAAATTTTGAAAATCTTAGAGACAAACTTAATGTAACACCCCACTCTCGCAAGACCCGAACTCGATATCGATGGTGATATCCGAGTCCGTGCCCGCGAGGGTGACGTGCTACATCACTCAGTCCAAAAACTTAGTAAAATTTTTTTTACGCATACACACACATACACATTATAACATATGCGGAAAACAATTATAACCAATTCAATGGCCTTGGGGCCCTTTTCATAAATACAATTAATTCCAGTCTGTTGACTTTACAAACTGACCTAATCAATAATACAGAATATCAGAAAATAACAAAAATACACTAATGCAGACGCAAACTGATCCCAACTTCTATCATTCACTTGTCTACAGTAGACATACTCCCGTGTCAACCGGGGTATTCTTCAAGACCTGAAAAATAGATGCAAATTTTGGGTGAGTTTTGCGAACTCAGTGAGGAACCATCATCGATGGTTCACCCAATTCATGCATATCGTAAGCAACTCGCAGTTTCAGTCAATTATACATTCAATATTATCATATAACAATTACAGAACTCAAGCAATTTTGTAAATCAGTTATCACAGTTGTATGCAATGCACATGTGACTCATTTCTAGTTTATTACAGTGTTGTGACCGAGCGCTTAACAGTGATCAATATCAGACGCGTCTAGGGAGTAGGAGAGCCATCTGGGTATGCACTAACTCCCCTCGAGCTCGAGGCTCGGTTCAGTAACAGTGTTCGAGCTCTAGGCTCTTTTCAATATCAGTAGCGACTCAGGTCACAACTATCATTATCTGAACATGCATTTATGCATGAATGCATATGTTCCCATTTACAATTACAGTCAGTTTATCTTTCAGTGTCCCATTTCCCATTCCTTCGGACCTTCGGTCCGGTATTTCAGTCATAACCAATTATTTTTACATTCACAAGCAGTTTTACACAAGTAGCACTTCAATATCAAGTTTCCCATACTTCAGATACCTATGGTCCGAAATCAATCAAAAGCAAACACCCATAAGCCCTCCATTATCTCCAGTTACACATCCCATAAACAGTTAATAATTCAAAGTCAATCGCAGTCAATTAACAGTCAATATCTCACAATTAATCACAGTAAATACAGTAATGGCAAATCAGCAAACCAGTCACAAATAACACATTCCTAATCCCGTCCTTATCCCCACAGTAGACATATAATAATTGAGGAACCAACTAGGTTACTCACCTATTACTTCCGAGCTAATGCCGGGAAGTCTCTGCTACGTCGGTCGATCGACGCTCCAGTAGGGCCTCTATAAGAATCAGAGAATAAAACGATCACTAGTTGTTCAATCCGAACTAGTAATGATGCACATGTAGGTGTAAAATGCATGTTCATGATATTCCCGACCCTAATCCCATTTTTTCCCATCATAAAATCTGTCTAAAAATTAGAAACCTAATGGCACTGACTGTACGCAAATCGGACCTCTATAGGTCCCCAATTAGTTAAAACAGTGACCAAGGAATCATTAGCCGGACCCACGTCAATTTTCCATCCAAAAATTCCCAATCTCTCAAAAAAATGAAATTAAATATTCAGTGAATCCGATGCCTTAAGAATCAGGTCAATCGGACGTCGGACGGAAAAGTTATTCACGAAAGAAACCAAAATTCATATTAAACAATTAATATCTATATGTATATAACCCTTATTTCCTTTTAGTTTTTTTCCTGATTTCCAATCAAACTTTCAACACCCATAACTCTTTGCACACAATTCAGGAAATTATAAACCACATCTCATTGGAAAGATCATGAAAAAGCTCTACAAGTTTCATTAAGACCATTCAAAGTAATTCCACCCCTAAGGGTGTCAAAAATCCCATGAAAGCTACTGCTCACTCAAAGTCACTCAACACAGTACAGTATCTTGTAAATTCAGTAACTTTCATTCTCTTCAGTCATAAATTACACAATAAATATGCTCATCAATATCAAAATGTTATATAAAACTTTCATGAATAACCAAAATCCCAATTCATTTACTAACTAGGTCAAATAATTCACCGAAGCATCTGTATACTAAACTGTCCCAATCTGAGCAGTAAATTTCCAACCAGTATATCTCCTAGCACAAATGTCAAACAAATCACTACTTTATATCCCTGAAAAGATAAGATCTCAAACTTAAATTTTCATGAAGAACCCAAATTCCAATTCAACCTCTAACAATTTCAAATCTGCCAAACAATGTACTGATCAGGGCAGCAGTGAGAAACCTAATGTAGGTTCAGTTTTTGCAAATTCATTACTCCCAAATCTGACATCCAAAAATTACATGCCATATATCATTTTCAATATACTTTCTTCCTCTACAACTTCTCAGAAGATCACTCACACCAATTCAATTCACATAAATTGCTAAAATTGCTTCCAATCCGAATGCTCACAAAATCTACACTCAGGCTAGGTTTCATCAAAATGCTCAAAACCAGTCAATAGTAAACAGGTCATATCTCCCAATATACAGATCTAAAAATAGAAAAATCAGTTGGAATGGAAGGCTAACTTAACATGCTTCAACTTTCATGAATACCATTTCCACTAATTCCTTCTACATAAATCTAGAAAAATCATCAAAGTTTCAGATGACTACTTCCGGATACTGTTCATACAGTACATACCACTAACTTTCCAAGCCAAATTTCAACCCCTTAAGGCTAAAATTAGACAATACCTATTTCACACAAAAATGTAGCCAACAAGCCAAAGTTTCATTTGGCCAAACCGCACCTAATTTGCATACCTGCACAATTAGTTATGATCAAAACAGTAAACCATGTACAAATGACAATTTTCCAGCTTTACTTCTCAAATCAATTCCTTTCTTTCCAATGTCTATTCTACTTCACTTAGCACTCAATTTACCTTCCTATTCAACCAAAATTTCATCAAACACTTCGCCTCAACATAACCTATAAAATTTCAGCATCAAATTCAATCATTTTCTTTTAAGTTTTATTCATCTAATATCACTACAATCATTTCAAACTATGACATTCAAACACTAATCATCTTCAACCTCATTAATTCTTCTATAAACATGCCCAACAATTCAAACCATATGTTTCATGTCATTAATGCATCATACATCATATTTCATAAACAATCACTTCCAATTCATGCAACTAACTATGAATTTATGCATTAAATACATAAGTAAAACTTAAACCATACACTTACCTAATCAAAGTTTTCAACTTTTCAATTCTCCAACTATTTTACTTCTTTACTTCTTTTCCATCCTATGCATGGTGATCTTCAAGGTAAGAAGGTAGAAGGTGTAAGTTTGCAAGCTTGTAAGGAAGGCTCTCAAGGAGGAAGGAAGAAACTTAAAGAAGAAGAAGAAAAAAATTGATGGAGATGGAAGAGATGAGGATTTTTGGATGATGCAAGCTTTAAGAGGTAAAACTCCTCTTTTTCATTCTTTTGATAAGGCATGTACGAGAAAGGGGTTTAATATAAGACAAAAGTCATTAAACTCTTTAGGACAAGTGGCAAGTTTTAAGAAAAAAAGACAAAATAGGCTAAAACCAAATTAGTAAATAGGAAACCTAATGCAATTTGACCCATTCTAGTCCAATGGCCCTAATTTCAATCCCAAAATAATATACCCAATATTACAGTGCCATTGGATAGAAATTTTCACTACCAAAAATCAACCGGTTCGTCGCTTGGCGATTTTTTTTCGGTCTGGAAATTTTCTCCGAAAAATTCTAGAAAAATTCCTGAAAATCCCGTAAAATATAAAACACTCACTGGCTCACTCAGAATAATTTTTCAAATCCAATAACCATGTTAATCACAATAAAATTACATTAGGCACGAAAACCGAGAATGCCATGTATGCATGTACAGTTATTTCATGTGCATAGATTTCACTGTTCACTAATACCAGTATGCATGAACAATACGAATAAATCTCTATCAATCTCATCCTATGCCAATTTACTATTTTACCCTTCCTGTCGGGGGTGGGATGTTACAACTCCCCCCTCCTTATAAAAATTTCGTCATCGAAATTCTCAGTCAACTGTTCCAGATGACAGTGATCATATGTCCCTACAGTTCCATACACTACGTCACTCAATGCTTCACATTGCAAAGATCGCAGAAGAGCACAATCCGTTTCCTCTGTGGTTTTCTCGCTATCTTACCTATCTCACTTGTCATTTTCAGAGTAGCCACTACCTTTAGTTCTAGTTTATTATTTCTGAATCTATTCACTTATCCGGTTTTATCAATCCAATACCTTTCTCTCCAGTAATATACAGACTAATCCGGGTCCATTAATACCCTTTTTGCCACTTCTAATCTGAGTACACCTTTTCAAGGGGATACGTATAATAAAATAATTTCTCTCATCTGCGACACTTCACTTTTCTTTGGTACCGATACCGTGGCACTTATCTCTATTTCACTATAACCAGTGGTAATCCACCTAATGCATTTATCCTTCATATTTCATTGACTCTTAGTCCAGATTCAGTTTTCTTTTGACATTCACTGTTCTTTATACATTTCTATTTCATTTGTCCGATTCTGATTCACCGCCCTAACCCATGTAACTTTCCTAGGTCACTTTCCTTTCTTTCACTCATCACAAGTATCTCGACTCAATGTTGGTCTTTGCCTCTTGTTAGGCTTTTTTTTTCGTGTAATACAAGCGTGTACAATTCCTTTTTATGATCACCAATAGCCCTAAAGTCATTCAGTCAAAACTATATAACAAGGTCATAATCCTATGAAGTCCAAAATACTTAAGCACTTTTTCTGTGGAACATTCAACCTATAATCACTTGAATCTATAATCACTTCATTCTATACCCGTAGTAACTCAATTTCACTTTTCGCATATATTTACTAGAATGTCTAGCTTCGACTGTTCACTTTCTTGTTCTATCACTTTCTGTCGGGTACGCATACTTTTTCTTTGAACCATTCAATATTGTTTTTCCGATTTCACTCGCATATTCAGGCTCATCATAGGACTTACCACTTTAACTCCTGTACTCTTAACCTTTCTTACTTCTATCCAGTATCACTAGATCTACAACTTCAATTTTCCAGTAACACCTCACAATTACCCATAATCTACTTAACATTCTTTGGAAATCCCAATATCTGTAATTGGTCTGTTCATTGCAACATTATCTGTTCACAATTTGAATTTAGTAGGTAGAATTGTCTGTTCATTTCAGAATTAGCGGTATAGTAGTCATTTATGCCCGTCTTTTTCCTTGAATTAACACAATGTATTCTCATAGGAATCTAAAGTCTCCAAGGCTTTAAACAATTGCGATCATAACACCAATACCATTTATCAAAGTCAATTCAATTTATCTTATACCGTTTTAACATAATGTCTTAGTTCATCACACACTGCCCACTCTCCAAGGGTATGCTTATCATCAGTATCAAATTCCTCAATTATTCATATAGTTCTTTTTACTTTTCACTATTCAACACTTTCAAACACATTCCGTCTATAAACATAGTCACTACCACTTGCTTACCTCACATAATTCCCTATTAGGGTCTTGTTAACTTTACCATACATCATTCAACTTTTTCATTGAGTCCACAATTAGTGTATTTGTAATCTCTTTATGAAGGGAACACTACATCACGTCATTGTCAGTTTTCCTTTAGGACTTCTTGTCTCTACTCATTTTCTCTTTTCAATTGATTTCCTGTCATTCACATCGACATATGCTAATACCTAGTCATCCGTACTTGGACTTCCATAAATTCCACTTTATTTGAGTATTTCACTTCGCAGTTCGGGACTATTTTCTTCTTAGTTTCAAATCAAGATTTCTCGTGGAGATCTATTCATTTCACATTGCAATAAAATCACCTCAAATTAAAATTCCATTTATGTAGTTGGACACTTTACATTTCCGTACACACAATACAAATAACCTCAGTCGTATATTTCACTTGTTATGTCTAAATCTCCTCTTGAGATATGACTCAATTTCACTTTTGATTTCGTCCATACTTCTTTTTGTTTGACCATTAGTCTTGCTACCGTCATTATACTGTTCACGAAAGTCTCATCGGCCAATTAGTGTCCCTAATTGCTTTTCAATCATTCTCAACAATACGCACTATCTCAATCAGAACAATTTTATGCCATAATTTAAAGATCAGAACAGTCCTTGCACTAAGGTTCCATGTGACAGTCACATAAACACTTTCTTTAACACTTATTCCGTAATCTACACCTCACCAGAACTTATTTCATCTTATCCGGAAGCCAATTAGTAACCTATATAATTCAGACCTCCATAAAACTCTTTTCCATTTATGCTAATCCTCAAACAGAGGACTGATGCCATTTTTTTGTTCATTTCCTCTCATAAGGGTACATTCAGTCCCCTTATGTCTTACTTTAACCCATTATGAACTTTACACTTATAGCCACTCTAATCATTCACCGATCATCTCCTCAATGATTTCCATGTATCTTTCACATATGCTTCATTAATCATGATCAACTTTACTGTCCAATAGATACTCCCAACGGTAAATCGACTTAAATGCGACAACTCTCTTTATATATCACTATCCTTGAATCATTAGCGTTTTCATTGTTTCACTATCTTTATCCTTGTTTCCTTTCCCACTCGTCATTGTACTTCTTTTCACATAGTTTTCTTCTTATATCATGAATGTGTCAGCTTGACCTTTTAAGGTCATATCCACTTGACTTATATACTGTCATCATGTTATTACTACGTATCTTTGTATTTTTCTGAAACAATCCACGATAGGTATTCACAGTCCCCAAAACACGACAAAATCGGTAATACAACTCCTCTATATCTCTATCTATTTACCCATCCATTTACCATTTCTGTGTCCACATACATCTTTTCAACCAATCCAGAATTTCCTGATATACAATCAGTAGAAATTTTCAGTCTGTCTTTTTCCCTTATGATCTTATTATACTGATTTCCAAACTCTTAGCACCATATTCGCATAACCATTTCAGTCTCAAGCTTATGCGCTCATAATCATACCTGTTTCACGAGTTCATTTCAGTTTATCTGTACACTTTTCTCTCACCATTTCTACTTTTTCTTACCCTACTAGGCACTTTGCTCTTTCAGTTCTAGGTAGATCGTTACGATACAATATTGACCTTATTACAATTTCACTATCTTCATCTACCTATGACATCTACTGATATCGGACACAAATGCAGTGAATCAATATCTGCCTGATCGGACCATCTACATTTTACTCAGTTCCAATGTTTCCCATTTCATCGCATCTACAGTCAGAACTCTAATTCCCTAATCATCCCAGACTTTTCATCTCACTTCTTCTCATATCTCCAGTGGACCTCTCCAAGTTCTATACATATTCATTTTCTGTCGTCGTAATATTGCCACAATAATAAAGGGACTCAGTTTGATATCAATTCTTTCCTTAATCAGTCTAGGCCAACATAGTCATTCTAGCCACAGTACATTATAATTCTCATTATCGACGTTTCCTTTTTCCCATTTCTCATTGCCCATACACATTCATGGGCTCACATTCTAATACGGTCTCACTTAGTCACTTAACACGTATGCACACGTAGGATTTATCCTCGTGCGACTCAGACTAGGGATTAGTTACCACGGTCTGCAACAACATGACTCAAATGCATGCAATTTGACCTATGTTTCAGACTGTGCTCAGATACATTCGTATTGCTGAGCTCTGATACCACCTAAATGTAACACCCCACTCCCGCAAGACCCGAACCCGATATCGATGGTGATATCCGAGTCCGTGCCCGCGAGGGTGACGTGCTACATCACTCAGTCCAAAAACTCAGTAAAATTTTTTTTTACGCATACACACACATACACATTATAACATATGAGGAAAACAATTATAACCAATTCAATGGCCTTGGGGCCCTTTTCATAAATACAATTAATTCCAGTATGTTGACTTTACAAACTGACCTAATCAATAATACATAATATCAGAAAATAACAAAAATACACTAATGCAAACGCAAACTGATCCCAACCTCTATCCTTCACTTGTCTACAGTAGACATACTCCCGTGTCAACCGGGGTATTCTTCAAGACTTGAAAAATAGATGCAAAATTTGGGTGAGTTTTGCGAACTCAGTGAGGAACCATCATCGATGGTTCACCCAATTCATGCATATCGTAAGCAACTCGCAGTTTCAGTCAATTATACATTCAATATTATCATATAACAATTACATAACTCAAGCAATTTTGTAAATCAGTTATCACAGTTGTATGCAATGCACATGTGACTCATTTCCAGTTTATTACAGTGTTGTGACCGAGCGCTTATAAAGGTGATCGATGTCGACGCGTCTAGGGAGTAGGAGAGCCATCTGGTATGCACTAACTCCCTCGAGCTTGAGGCTCGGTTCAGTAACAGTGTTCGAGCTCTAGGCTCTTTTCGATGTCGATGCGACTCAGGTCACAACTATCATTATCTGAATATGCCTTTATGCATGAATGCATATGTTCCAATTTACAATTACAGTCAGTTTACTTTCAGTGTCCCATTTCCCATTCCTTCGGACCTTCGGTTCGGTATTTCAGTCATAACCAATTTTTTTACATTCACAAGCGCTTTTACAAGTAGCACTTCAATATCAAGTTTCCCGTACTTGGACACCTATGGTCCAAATCAATCAAAAGCAAACACCCATAAGCCCTCCATTATCTCCATTACATCCCATAAACATTAATAATTCAAAGTCAATCGCAGTCAATTAACAGTCAATATCTCACAATTAATCACAGTAAATACAGTAATGGCAAATCAGCAAACCAGTCACAAATAACACATTCCTAATCCCGTCCTTATCCCCACAGTAGACATATAATAATTGAGGAACCAACTAGGTTACTCACCTATTACTTCCGAGCTAATACCGGGAAATCTCTGCTACGTCGGTCGATCGACGCTCCAGTAGGGCCTCTATAAGAATCAGAGAATAAAACGATCACTAGTTGTTCAATCCGAACTAGTAATGATGCACATGTAGGTGTAAAATGCATGTTCATGATATTCCCGACCCTAATCCTATTTTTTCCCATCATAAAATCTGTCTAAAAATTAGAAACCTAATGGCACTGACTGTACGCAAATCGGACCTCTATAGGTCCCCAATTAGTTAAAACAGTGACCAAGGAATCATTAGCCGGACCCACGTCAATTTCCCGTCCAAAAATTCTCAATCTCTCAAAAAAATGAAATTAAATATTCAGTGAATCCGATGCCTTAAGAATCAGGTCAATCGGACGTCGGACGGAAAAGTTATTCACGAAAGAAACCAAAATTCATATTAAACAATTAATATCTATATGTATATAACCCTTATTTCCTTTTAGTTTTTTTCCTGATTTCCAACCAAACTTCCAACACCCATAACTCTTTGCACACAATTCAGGAAATTATAAACCACATCTCATTGGAAAGATCATGAAAAGCTCTACAAGTTTCATTAAGACCATTCAAAGTAATTCCACCCCTAAGGGTGTCAAAAACCCCATGAAAGCTACTGCTCACTCAAAGTCACTCAACACAGTACAGTATCTTCTAAATTCAGTAACTTTCATTCTCTTCAGTCAAAAATTTCACAATAAATATTCTCATCAATATCACAATGTTATATAAAACTTTCATGAATAACTAAAATCCCAATTCATTTACTAACTAGGTCAAATAATTCACCGAAGCATCTGTATACTAAACTGTCCCAATCTGAGCAGTAAATTTACAACCAGTATATCTCCTAGCACAAATGTCAAACAAATCACTACTTTATATCCCTGAAATGATAAGATCTCAAACTTAAATTTTCATGAAGAACCCAAATTCCAATTCAACCTCTAACAATTTCAAATCTGCCAAACAATGTACTGATCAGGGCAGCAGTGAGAAACCTAATGTAGGTTCAGTTTTTGCAAATTCATTACTCCCAAATCTGACATCCAAAAATTACATGCCATATATCATTTTCAATATAATTTCTTCCTCTACAACTTTTCAGAAGATCACTCACACCAATTCAATTCACATAAATTGCTAAAATTGCTTCCAATCCGAATGCTCACAAAATCTACACTCAGGCTAGGTTTCATCAAAATGCTCAAAACCAGTCAATAGTAAACAGGTCATATCTCCCAATATACAGATCTAAAAATAGCAAAATCAGTTGGAATGGAAAGCTAACTTAACATGCTTCAACTTTCATGAATACCATTTCCACTAATTCCTTCTACATAAATCTAGAAAAATCACCAAAGTTTCAGATGACTACTTCCGGATACTGTTCATACAGTACATACCACTAACTTTCCAAGCCAAATTTCAACCCCTTAAGGCTAAAATTAGACAATACCTATTTCACACAAAAATGTAGCCAACAAGCCAAAGTTTCATTTGGTCCAAACCGTACCTAATTTGCATACCTGCACAATTAGTTATGATCAAAACAGTAAACCATGTACAAATGACAATTTTCCAGCTTTACTTCTCAAATCAATTCCTTTCTTTCCAATGTCTATTCTACTTCACTTAGCACTCAATTTACCTTCCTATTCAACCAAAATTTCATCAAACACTTCACCTCAACATAACCTATAAAATTTCAGCATCATATTCAATCATTTTCTTTTAAGTCTTATTCATCTAATATCACTACAATCATTTCAAACTATGACATTCAAACACTAATCATCTTCAACCTCATTAATTCTTCTATAAACATGCCCAACAATTCAAACCATATGTTTCATGTCATTAATGCATCATACATCATATTTCATAAACAATCACTTCCAATTCATGCAACTAACTATGAATTTATGCATTAAATACATAAGTAAAACTTAAACCATACACTTACCTAATCAAAGTTTTCAACTTTTCAATTCTCCAACTATTTTACTTCTTTACTTCTTTTCCATCCTATGCATGGTGATCTTCAAGGTAAGAAGGTAGAAGGTGTAAGTTTGCAAGCTTGTAAGGAAGGCTCTCAAGGAGGAAGGAAAAAACTTAAAGAAGAAGAAAAAAAAAATTGATGGAGATGAAAGAGATGAGGATTTTCGGATGATGCAAGCTTTAAGAGGTAAAACTCCTCTTTTTCATTCTTTTGATAAGGCATGTACGAGAAAGGGGTTTAATATAAGACAAAAGTCATTAAACTCTTTAGAACAAGTGGCAAGTTTTAAGAAAGAAAGACAAAATAAGCTAAAAACAAATTAGTAAATAGGAAACCTAATGCAATTTGACTCATTCTAGTCCAATGGCCCTAATTTCAATCCCAAAATAATATACCCAATATTACAGTGCTATTGGATAGAAATTTTCACTACAAAAAATCAACCGGTTCGTCGCTTGGCGATTTTTTCCCGATCCGGAAATTTTCTTCGGAAAATTATAGAAAAATTCCTGAAAATCCTGTAAAATATAAAACACTCACTGGCTCACTCAGAATAATTTTTCAAATCCAATAACCATGTTAATCACAATAAAATTACATTAGGCACGAAAATCGAGAATATCATGTATGCATGTACAGTTATTTCATGTGCACAGATTTCATTATTCACTAATACCAGTATGCATGAACAATACGAATAAATCCCTATCAATCTCATCCTATGCCAATTTACTATTTTACCCTTCCTGTCGGGGGTGAGATGTTACACTTAAAATTCAACTTCTTCAAGAAAGTTGTAGAAATATGTCTTTAGTTTAATCTGAATTAAGAACCAACTCATTTGGAGATCCACAGTGCAAGTTATAATCGAAATACCAAAGCAAGTTCAGTGAAAACACTTCATTTCTTCCAGCTTTTCCACAAAACAAACTTTCAGGTCAATGTTACACGGTTATTTTGTCAATGAAGAATATAGGCCAAACATTCTTCTAAAAATTTGTTCCTTTATGTCGTAAGTTTCCATTGACATCAGTTTATGCAATTTGATTCATTATTTTGAAAATTATCCCCCAAATGACTACATACTGTTCACAAACAGTGACAGATTCTAGATACTCAACTTCAAGCCAACTTTTGACATACTTAATGATAGAAATAAAATTCGATGCCTTCATAAAAGTTGTAGATATAAGTTTTTAGTTTAATAAGAATTTAAATTCATCCAATTTGGATACCTACAAAGCAAGATATGGTTAAAATACCAAAACCTATCTAGTAGAACTACTCATCCGAACCAGTTTCCAACATGTATCAAACCCCATTTCAGTACACAATTGATCCATATCAAACATCAAACAACACATGACCAAGTTTATAATTCCCTTACCTTACTAAACTTCAAATTCAACTCCAAGAATCCAGCTAAACCAAGCTTCCAAACATCCAGCACATACCTAAGTTTAAGGTGTAACTTTTAGCACCAATTAGATAGTATTACATAAAGTTACATGACCTACTTCTTAGTGGAATAACTTAAAAAGATGATGATCTAAGCTTCAGCAAAGGTCCAGAAGTTGATAGGGGGAGTAGGAGAATGAAATTTCGTGGAGAGAAGAGACTAAAATGAAGACTTGCTCCAGCAGAATTTGCCATATCCAAAGCTAGGTGTCATGGAATTGGAGCAACATATGTCTCCATGCATGAGCTCCATATGTCCCTTAAAGGAGTTGCCCATGCACGATCTTCATGTTTCCCTTAAAGGAGTTGCCATGTGTCAGTGATACATTAGGTCATATGTCACAAATTTTGTGCTGCCATTTGTCAATGTATCAACTATGCCATTCGTCAATGCTTTAACAATGTCAAATGTCACTAACTCATAAGTTAATCGTTCTAATTTTTATGTACCAACTTAACTTGCCACTTGACAACTTTTCCTAGACCAAATGTACGTTTAAATACCTTAATTCTTTAATGAAATCAATTAATACCAATTTACTAACCATCATCCACTTGACCAAAAATTCAAATCATATGTCTTTCATATTCTAATCATAGCAAAATTATAACTCCTATCACACATGTACTTTCATAAACATGTACTATTTCAACTAGGGTATATTTTGGGGCCTTACAAAACCCATCTAGAATCAAAGGCCTTCTTACCAACTGGTAAAAAAGTCAAAACTCAAGTGTTATTAGATTCTATGGTAGCCAACTCTTGCTGCGTAGCCCTTACCCAATGGTCATGAAACTTAGCCTGATGATAAGATTGAGGTTCCTGAACAGTAGAAACATTTGCCACAAGAGAAGGAAAGTTAGACCACATACAAGTATCAGTGAGGTTCCATCATAAAACAATTGGTATAAAAGTGTTCGATACAACTGGCTTGGTTAACAAAGAAAGATCCACACACATATAATTTGAGGCTTCTGTATCTAATATCCATGAATCTAAACCTAAGCTATCAAGACTAGAAAGTGCTAAGATAGGAAGTGTACTTGCAAAATCTGAAAAATGTGTTAGGTTAACCATGAGAGGATCTGTAAGGGCTTTATTATTTACCATCTTTAGCAATTCTTATTTAATCAATTCAGACAATGGAAGATTGGAAGCACTAACTATATTATCTATGACTAATTTACTGTTATCTATAGTGAATGAAATAGTTTCATTCATTGCATTAGCAGTAAAAGACTTCCCACTCCCTTTCCCTCTTCAATTCTGTAACTCCTTGTACCATTCTGGTACACTAGTGAGTTTAAAACAATTTTTCTTTAAATGTCCATTCTTCTTGCAATAAGAGCATAACATCTCACTCTTGTCACTGCTACCCCATTTTTGTTTAAACTGTTTCCCTCCTCCATCAGTAACCTTTTTAGTACTCCCTGTGTTCACTAACATAGCACTATGTTCCATCCTTTCACTAAATGCCATCTGCATCTCCCTTTGTTTTTCGACCCTCAAGACCATAAAATTTGCATTATTGACAGACGACAATGGTTCCATTACCAAAATTTGATTCCTAACATGATCATAACTCTCATTCAGACCCATCAGAAATTGCATTAACTGATTGAAGAATGTCAACTCAGCTAAAGCCTTAGGTGCTCTACAAATGCATTGTGTTGCCGCCGCATAAGTACATTGTAGGACAGGCATGAGGCACCAAAGCTCATCTCACAATTTCTTAAGACTAGTAAAATATTTAGCAATAGACATAGTGCCTTATGAAGCTGCACTAATCTGTCTTTGTAAATGATATAATAAAGGTCCATTACCTTCTCCAAACCTCTCTAACAAATCTGACCATAGTTCTTGGGCAGAATTTGTATAGATGAAGGCTTCAACTATATCCTTTGATATTGAATTCAGTATCCATGATTTAACCATGTAATCAGTCCTAATCCATTGTTCACATTCAACAGATCCTGGACTAGGTTTCTGACAAGTTCCATCTATAAACCCTAGTTTCATCTTAGCTCTTAAATTAATTTTAACTAATCTACTCTAGCTCAAAAAATTATTCTCATTCAATATTGCAATAACTAAACTCACACCTGGATAGTCTGAACCTTGAAGATAAACTTGATTTTCTTCGGGTGTACCTCTTAATCTAGGATCCAAAGTCGATCCAATGGGTGACTCGTGCGATACACCTTCCATCGTTGCAAATACCTCTAACCAAACTTGTATTCCTGAGGGGAAACAGTAAGCCTCGAAACCCTAACTCTCGACTCCTTAAACCAGCTACTTCCTCCACCACAGAAGCAAAATAGAGCTGTTGATGACTATCAATAGTCAACTTCTTGCACTTTATCACTTCAATCGATCAATAAAGTCGATCGATTATAGTATCAATACCTTTCTCTGATACCATGTATAGAAACTCTGAGAGAAGTGTAAATAAGAATTGACTTGTATTTATTTAACTTACTGTTTGAATAAAGTCAGATTTCTTTATATACAAAAGACGTAAACTGAAGCTAACTATGACTTTACAAAACTATATACAAAACGCATAAATTGAAGCTAACTACAACTTTACAAAACTACAGTCTATTTATAAAAACGACAACACTTTACATTAAATACAATACACAAACTATCACTTAACAATTTCGTTCAGACATCAACCTGTTGATTACTTTAACGATCTCATGGCTATTAGCTCTCTAAAAGCAATCGAGAAAGGGATTTTTGTGGTCGTTGCGGCTGGAAATAATAATGATTTGTTGACAAGTCCTTTCAACAGAGCTCAAAATGGAGCACCATGGATCACCACTATCGGAGCAACCACTATTGATCAGAGCGTCAAAGCTGTATTGAAATTGAAAAATGGCAAAGTTGTCGAAGGAATATCTTACTTCCCACAAAGCATTTTCATCTTCGACACTCCCTTGTACTTTGGAAGAAGTAGCGAAGTTGAATCAAACTGCCTCCTTGGTTCACTCAATCCTAGTGAAGCTCACAGGAAGATAGTGGTCTATAACGTTAGCTTAGTTATGCCCATCTACACGAATGACCAAGTAAAAGAGCTTACAAGAGTAGGTGTAGAGGCAGGCATTTTCATTGCAGAAAAGATAGGGCTTACAGCTCTGAGTTCGTTCTACACCATTTGTTGAGTTGAATTGTTTTGTGCAACTCGAAATATTGAAGATGGTGGAGGAATTAGCCATGTCAGTGAAGGTAAGGAAGAAGTGAAGGCTGAAGGATTCCAGGTGTAAATGGAGATTGGAAATGATGATTTTAGGCGTAATTCAAGGTTGTATGGATCACAAGAATGAAGTTCAAGGTCAAATGAATGAAGCTGAAGGCAAAAAGGAAGATGGAAAAGTGAAGGAAGCAGTTGTGAAGATTTCAGGATGTCTATGACAAGAGAAGGAAAATGTAGAGGATGAAGAACAAGAAGCAAAATTCTGAAACAAAATTGATGCAGTGAAGTTTAGGAATTTTAAATTAGAGAAGCTGAAGAACGTTTAAGTCAGATGAGTATCATTAGAGTCAATTAATGTGGGAATGTCTAGATCACCACATATACATCTTGATCTTTTGTTGTCATCAGGATTTGCTATGTCAGGAATTTGTCCCCTGCAGTCCACAAATTCAGAGTTGTTGCAATTGTCAAAGTTTGTTATTCTATGGACAAAAATTGTTTACTTTTGTGTCTTGGCAAATGAGGAAATGCGTGTCATAGTCTAGTCTTTTATTCTTCAGATTATGTATTTTTCTTTTAGTCATTATGAAAACTTGTATCCAAATGTTAGAGCTAACATATATGGCTCATCATCATTTTAAAGTCTATAAGAGAGAAGTAGAAAAAACCATCAATACAAAAGTTCCAGTTCAATTTCCAGTATTTTGTTATGTTCATTTTGTTTTACTTTCAGAAGCTAATGTTTTAAAAGTTGAATAGCTAAAGCTGTTGCATAACATAAAACTAAAAGTTTGCTATGGAAAAACATAAGTTAACTTTGGTATCTAATTGAGAGTTACAACCAAAATCTTCCAAATACACTAAAACCTTAAACAAACACTTATACCCTGTAAGAGAGTGCCTATTACAATTTTTCCTTGAAAAGCAATCAGGTTAACAAAAGTGGTGATAATCACTGTCAAGATTCCCACTTTGTTGGAGAAGATGTGAACAGTACTAAAGGTGTTCGAAGGAAGTCTTCAACCAGGACATTTGTTCAATAGGTGGTGCAATGAAGGTGCATTCTTCAATCTTTGAGAGGGCATCTTCAAGACCTATGATCGTGCCTACGTCAAGCTTAGAGGATTTGGTTAGAGAACAGAATGTGAAAAACTTGAAGTTCGTGACAACTGAATATCGCACTAAAGTAGCTCCTGAAGTTGCGTAATTATCATTAAGAAGGCTATATACCAATTTAGTCTAAATATCTTAAAACCTGTCACTCCTGGAGAGGACATTCTAGCAACAATGGTCCTACTGTTTCGGTTAAAACTCTTGGAAGGTACAGTCTGACCATAGATTTTAATATGATGCCCGGTACATCAATGGCGACATTGTTGAATATTGTCTCAAAGAAAGTCAGAAATCTTACCTTCTCAAAGTCAGAAATTGAAGCTTGCTTTCGGTGATTGTTGACTCAATAATGGTAGCTTGTTTTTTCCGTAGATTTCGGTGGTACAGCTAGCTTTCATACCCATTAAATTTTCTATAAAAGAGAAGCAAATGAAGGAGGAGGAAGAGGGCTTAAGGTTTCTGGTGTGAGAAGAGAGAGAGAGTTTTTTCAGAAGTGAGAGAGTCATTTCCGAAGGAGAAGAGAGAGAAGAATAGTGAGAGGGAGAGAGGAAAAATATACATTATATTTTTTTTTGTTTTCTCTTTCTAGTAGGAGTGAGTGAGCTTAGGTTAATTTGGGTCTGTTGGAAATTGAGTGATAAACACTATTGTATGCTCTCATTGATTATAGTAAAATACTCAGTCGTCTTCAAACTGGACGTAGGCATTGCCGAACCAGTATAAAAATCTTGGTGTTCTTGTTGTTGTTTTATTTTTATTCCAAAATTTGTTAACATTTCCGCACAAAAAGTGGTATCAGAGCTCCAGTTTTTTCGACTGGGATGTTGTAGGGGTGAAAATATATTGGAGTTATAGTGCTGGCGAATAGTGTCAGTGAATAGTATTGGTCAACAGTACCGGTGAACAGTATCGGCTAACAATACAGGTGAACAATGTCGGTGCTATAGTATCGATGCTACAGTTTCCGTGAACAGTACCAGTGCTACAATGCTGTGAATAGTATCAGTACGTATTTGTGAATAGTAACGAGTAGATGGCTGGAGATAAAGACGAGCCCGTTAAGAGGGAGTCGATATCGTCATCGTCGACACCTACATCCAATAGACATTTAATGGCAACTATAAGGTTAGAGGTTGATAAATTTAATGACTCTAATAATTTTGGTATGTGGCAGTGTGAAATTATGGATGTATTGTATCAACAAGAGTTGGATATGGTTCTAGAAGATAAACCCAAAGATATGGATGATAACCAGTGGACGCGAATTAATCTCCATGCTTGTGCCTCTATTCGATCATTCCTTGATAAGGAGCTGAAATATCCTTATATGAAGGAAACTTCTGCTAAGGAGTTATGGACGAAATTGGAGGAAAAGTATATGACCAAGAGCGCAGAAAATTGACTCTTCTTGAAGAAGCAACTCTTCCGATTTCAGTATCATCTAGGTATTTCTATGCACGAACACCTAAATGATTATAATAAAATACTTGCTGATTTAGCAAACCTTGATGTGAAAATTCCTGACGAAGATAAGGCACTATGTTTGTTAAATTCATTGCCTGATGATTATGATCATTTGACAACTACTTTGTTGTATGGAAAATCCGAGGTGAAACTTGATGAGGTTTCTGCGGCATTGGTGAATCATAAGTGTCGTAAGAAGGAACTGAAGACTCACAATTCACAAACTGAGGCACCCACTGCAAGGGGACGAATAGAGGAAAGAAAACATGGGAAGCAAGAAAATTTTCGTTCAAAGTCACGAGGGAAGTTTCCTGCTAAAGATGAATGTGACTTTTGTCGTCAAAAAGGTCATTGGAAGAAAGACTGCCCCAAATTGAAGAACAAAGAGAAGGAGAAAGTGGGTTCTGTAGCAAATGTTACAAAATCTGGAGATGATGATTTCGAGTTTACTTTGACTAGTTCATCTACTGATGGTCACTATAAAGAGTGGATTTTGGATTCAGGTTGCACTTATCATATGTGTCCTATTCAGGAATGGTTCTCTAGCTTCCAGGAGCTGGATGGTGGAGTTGTTTTGATGGGAAATAATAATGCCTGCAAAACACAAGAGATAGGCAAAATCTGTTTAAAGATGCACGATGGAACAGTCAGAGAATTGAGTGATGTTCGGTATGTGCCAGATATGAAGAAAAATCTTATCTCATTAGGAGCATTGGAATCCAAGGGTATCAAGATCACCATAGAGGGTAGAGTTCTTAAAGCTATGCACGGGACACCTGTGGTGATGAAAGGTACAAGACGAAATAACTTGTATTTTTTGTGGGGGAGTACAGTTACTGGTGGAGCAGCTATCACTGAAGCTGCTAATGTAGATAGCTCAGACACTACAAGGTTATGGCATATGCGTTTTGGGCATGCTGGTGAAAAAGTATTGCAAGGATTGGTGAAGCAAGGCTTATTAAAAGGCACAAAGGTATGTAAATTGGAATTCTGTGAACATTGTGTACTGGGTAAGTAAACTAGAGTGAAATTTGGCACTGCTATTCACCAAACTAAAGGCATTCTAGATTATGTTCATATTGATGTTTGGGGACCTTCCAAGAATACATCTTGAGGAGGTAACCATTATTTTGTCTCTTTTATTGATGACTTCTCTAGAAGAGTATGGCTGTACACCATGAGGCATAAAGATAAAGTCTTAAAGATATTCCTGAAGTGGAAAAAGATGATTGAAACGCAAACCGATCGAAAGATCAAACTCTCAGATCAGATAATGGTGGTGAATATAAGTCAGATCCTTTTTTGAAAGTTTGTCAAGATGAGGGTATTGTGAGGCATTTCACGGTTAGGGAGACATCACAACAGAATGGGGTGGCAGAGTGCATGAACCGTATTTTACTTGAGAAAGTTCGGTGTATGTTGTCTAATGCTGGTTTAGGCAAGGTGTTTTGGGCTGAGGCAATTACTTATGCAAGCCATATTATTAATCGGTTGCCTACTACTGCAAATAAGGGAAAAACACCAATGGAGGTATGGTCTGGTAAACCTTGTATTGATTACAAGTATTTACACATATTTGGTTGTCCTGCTTACTATCATGTCAGGGAAAGCAAGTTGGATCCAAGAGCAAAGAGAGATCTATTTATAGGCTTTAGCACTGGTGTGAAGGGATACCGATTTTGATGTCCAGATGAGAAGAAATTTGTTGTAAGTAGAGATGTGACTTTTGATGAGACTGTTATAGTTAATCGGAACAAGCATGAAGGGGAAATTGAATTGACCAGGACCATGAGTAGTTCAAAGCAGGTGGAGTTATTGAAGACCCCAGTTGATCCAGTAGGGTCTGATGTTACAGACACTACTCCTACAATTGATTTGGATGATGTGAACGAGGATAATGAAGAGGAGGTACCTACCCAAGAACCACCACAACAACAAGATTCTTTTGCAACCAGAAGATCAAGAAGTGAAATACAAAAGCCTGCTCGGTTTACTGATATTGTGGCATATGCACTTCCAGTTATTGAAGATTATATTCCATCTACCTACAAAGAAGTTTTCAGGAGTTCAGAGAGCATGGAGTGGAAGAAATCTATGGATGAGGAGATGAAATCTATTCAGAAAAAGACTTGGAATCTGATTCAGTTACCAAAAGGGAAGAAGGAAATTGGTTGTAAATGGGTATACGCTAAAAAGATGGAATCTTTGGGAAAAGAAAATGTAAGATTCAAAGTCAGATTAGTAGCTAAAGGCTATGCTCAGAAGGAAGGCATTGACTACAATGAGGTATTCTCTCCCGTAGTAAAACATCCTTCCATTCGTATTTTATTGGCTTTGGTTGTGCGGTTTGACCTTGAGTTAGCTCAACTTGATGTCAAGACGACGTTTTTACATGGTGATTTGGAGGAAGATATTTTTACGTCTCAGTCGGTAGGATTTACAGTTGCTGGAAAAGAAAATTGGGTTTGCAAATTGCAAAAATCATTGTATGGTTTGAAACAATCTTCAAGATAATGGTACAAGCAATTTGACAGATTTATGATCAAGCAGAAGTACACAAGAAGTCATTATGATCATTGTGTATACTTTCGCAAGCTACAAGATGGAACCTTTATTTATTTGCTTTTATATGTTGATGATATGCTTATAGCATGTAAAAGCAAAGTGGAAATTGACTGAAGACTCAACTGAGTAATGAATTTGAGATGAAGGACTTGGGAGAAGCTCGAAAGATACTAGGTATGGAAATTGAAAGAGATAGAGCAAAAGGGAAGATTGGCCTTTGTAAAAAAAAGTATTTGAAGAAGGTACTAAAACGTTTCAGGATGCATGAAAATTCAAAACCGGTTACTACACTTCGTGCTCCTCATTTCAAACTTAGTGCGTCTATGTCTCCTAACATAGATGAGGAGAGTCATTACATGGCTAAAATTCCATATGCAAGTGTAGTTGGTAGTTTGATATATGCTATGGTGTTTACTAAGCCTGATATTTCACAAGTTGTTAGTATTGTCAGTAGATATATGCATAATCCAGGAAAAAGGCATTGGCAAGCTATGAAATGGATTCTACGGTATATTCTGGGTACTGTGGATGTTGGTTTATCATTTCAACAAGATGAAGTTAATGGTAAATGTGTTGTTGGATATGTAGATTCTGATTATGCAGGTGATTTGGAGAAGCGTAGGTCCACTACAGGTTTTGTATTCACTCTTACTGGACGACCAGTGAGTTGGAGATCAAATTTGCAATCTACAGTTGCTTTATCAACTACTGAGGCAGAATACATGGCAGTAACAGAAGCTATTAAAAAAGTCATCTAGCTTCAAGGGTTGCTTGATGACATAGGGGTCCATCAGGACCATGTGGATGTTCATTGCGACAGTCAGAGCACTATTTATTTAGCAAAGAATCAAGTTGATGTGCGGTTTCATTTTGTTCGTGAGATTATTGATGAGGGAGATATTCTTCTTCAGAAGATTGAGACAGCCGACAATCCTGCTGATATGTTGACAAAACCAGTTTCGTTACTCAAGTTTAAGCATTGTTTAGACTTGATTGGCATTTGTAAAATTTGTTGATTGCCCCATAGGGGATTGGGAGACGACCATTGGGAATTCTACTTCGAGGATTTGAGCCAAGGTGGAGATTGTTGAATATTGTCTCAAAGAAAGTTAGAAATCTTACCTTCCCAAAGTCAGAAATTGAAGCTTGCTTTCGATGATTGTTGACTCAATAATGGTGGCTTGTTTTTTTCCATAGATTTTGGTGGTGCAGCTATCTTTCACACCTATTAAATTCTCTATAAATGAGAAGCAAATGAAGGAGGAGGAAGAGAGCTCAAGGTTTCTGGTGTGAGAAGAGAGAGAGAGTTTTTTCAGAAGTGAGAGAGTCATTTTCGAAGGAGAAGAGAGAGAAGAATAGTGAGAGGGAAAGAGGAAAAATATACATTATATATATTTTTTGTTTTCTCTTTCTAGTAGGAGTGAGTGAGCTTAGGTTAATTTAAGTCTGCTGGAAATTGAGTGATAAACACTATTGCATGCTCTCATTGATTATAGTAAAATACTCAGTCGTCTCCAAACTAGACGTAGGCATTGCCAAACCAGTATAAAAATCTTGGTGTTCTTGTTGTTGTTTTATTTTTATTCCAAAATTTGTTAACGTTTCCGCACAACAGACATCCCACGTCGCTAGAGTTACTGCCATATTTAAAAACATCCATCCTCAATGGAGCCCGGCAGCGATCCAATCAGCCATCATGACCACTTCTTATATTATAGATAACACCGAAAATTTTTTGCTAGATCAGCTGACGAACATGTCACCACTCCTCTGACTTATGGAGCCGGTCATATTGACCCAAACAAAGCCACAGATCCTGGACCAGTTTATGACCTGAGCTTTATTAAATTTTTAATATAGGTAGAGTGTGTTAGTAGTGTGCCCTAGGCCAATGGATATTTGTGATTCATGTATTAACATTATGACTTGTTAATAATATATTAAGAGGTATTCCTTTATATATGCATGTATTTCGTTTATGTAATGTGATTTACATTCCATGAATAGTATTAGACTTATGTCATCAAGTATGTGACTTGATAGTAAAACCATAAGCGTTATAACACTATTCTAGACTGTCCCTAGTCGATCATTATTAGTGGAACAATAATGAATTAAGACTAGTATGTGTTCGATTGATGATCACGCTTTTCTTGATCATGGATATGAGATATCAAATCAGAAACATAGATATATGTTAGAGAACATATATTGGACCGACCCACATAAAGAATACTACATGGTTTCATGTCATTAGTGATTCTTTATATGGTTTGACTTTAGTCCTTTGACCTGAAGTCATCATGGTTCCCTACATGAGGAATTTAGTGTTTTGATATTAGACTAAGTTATTTTTAACCGAATAACATATAGTCTTATGTTGGATACTAAATGAATCATGCGGAGGGATGTGAATGACGTAGATGGGATTTGTACCTCTCTTAAATGAGAGAGATATCATTTGGGCCTCTTGACAAGTGTGACTGAAGAAATGCATGGCTGTGCTCAAATGAATTGATGAAGAGTCATCAATGTCATTTGTTATAATCAGTCAACTTGGGGATCAAGAAACTATGATTAATTAAAGGTTGACATGTACCATGCCTTGTGATTAATCTTGATATTGTGTTACAAAAGGACTGAGCCTATAACCATAGTTACAGGTTAAATCGGATTATCGATCCTCATTTGATTTGGGTAGTCATAATATCTTGCTAGAGGCCGCTTATGACTTATGGGCCTTGAAGTGTGATCAAGCCCATTGCCAACATCAAATGAGCCTACATGGTCGCACACAAAGAGTAATGTGATCTGGGCTTATTCTCTTGGACCTAATTTAGTAGGTATTGAATAAATATATTTAGATATATTTATTGGACTAGATTGAATTAAGTTGTCGGGCTTTTATTATATATGATATAATGGGCCGAAACTTAATGGGGCCTAAATGAGATTAGGGTTTCTCTATAAATAGAGAAACTTAGGTCTCATTAGGTTAAGGAGAAAAGACGAAACCCTAGCCGCCATCCAAGAGAACGATCGTACGGCGTTCGGAAAGGAGTTTCAGGACGTGCTAGCACACTACAGCCGCAGCCCGGATCATGCATGCTCGTGTGGATACCGGTAGAGGGCATTAGCGATTCGCAGTGTCTTGGAATCCGAAAAAGAAGCAACCTATCCACGAAAATAAGGTATTTTTGTACATCTTTGGTATTCTCGATTATACTTATGTTGTTGTATGGTCTTTTTCCGCAGTGTATTGTGAATACTCGGACCGTACGCGATCCAACAAAGTGTAGAGTCTACTAACAAGAATTGGGCTTGGGTTAACCATTGTCTAAATAACTAGAACTAGTTGTTTAGATAGTTGACCCTTACCACTTATAAACCCTTTAACATTTTCATGTTTAGTCAATATGGGATACTCTAACACTCCCCCTCTAGTGCAACTGGGACTGGACATCCAATTGTCACTTGAAATATACGCAGTGGTAACCAGACTGGGCCACTGGGACTGGACATCCAGACGAACAATCGGGAAATTAATAATCCAGACCAAACCTGCTCTAATACCATATTGAATTTTTAATATGGGAGAGTGTAGAACCCATTAACAAGAATTGGTCTTGGTCAAACTATTGTACAAATAATTGAATTTTTAATATGGGCAGAGTGTAGAGTCCACTAACAAGAATTGAGCTTGGTTCAACCATTGTCTAAATAACTAGAACTAGTTGTTTGGATAGTTGACCCTGACCACTTACAAACCCTTTAACATTTTCATGTTTACTCAATATGGGACACTCTAACACTCTCCTTCAAGTGCAACTGGGATTGGACATCCAGTTGCTACTTGAAATAAACGCAGTGGTAATCAAACCGGGTCACTGGGACTGGACATCCAGACGGACAACCAAGAAATTAAGAATCAGGACCAAACCTACTCTGATACCATATTGAATTTTTAATATGGGTAAAATGTAGACTCCACTAATAAAAATTGGGCTTGGGTCAACCATTATCCAAACAACTAGAATTAGTTGTTTGGATAGTTGACCCTTACCACTTATAAACCCTTTAACATTTTCATGTTTAGTCATCGATGATTATGTTGACTTTTTGTGTGGGTTAGGGTACAGTAAAAAGGAAATGGATACAGTCATCTACAGGCAACATCTGAATTGTTAGCGAGGAAAAGAACCAAAATATTGTTGTAAAAAGCGATCTGATTACAACAATTCCTTAGTTAAATAAGATTGAAAGAATAGTAATAAACACATAAATTTTACAAAAAAATCTTCAAATTAAGGTTAAAACCACGAGTAAGAATAGAAGAATTTTATTACTGAAGAAATAGAGAATTATAAAGAAAAACTAAACCCATAAAAATGCACAAGATATTTTTATCTCTCTTTTTTTTTTCTTTTTCTTTCTCACCTCACTTCTCTCTTCTCTATTAATGCATTCTCTTTGTTTATCTAAGCATATTTTTATATCTCTTTCTTTTTCTTTTCTTTCTCACCTCACTTCTCTTTTTTCTATCAATGAGATGTACTCTCTTTGTTTTTCACTCTCTATAAGCAGGAGACTGAAGGTATGGTCGGCTAATTTGGCCAAGCATTATTTATCTTATTTGGCATGTTAGGCCTAACACGCCAACCCTACAAAGTTTGACAGATCTGAACTACCCTTTTTTCACGGCATTCTTTTTCGGTGAACAAGATTCTCTGGCGGTAAAAAAGTTCAAGAGTCTCAAGACAAATGTGGGGAATGACTAGTCTGTTTACCATGCAACTACAGAATACGGAGTTCGAGGATTCAGTATCGTAGTTGAGCCAACAACTTTGTCCTTTACTCACAATTACCAAGCTATGTTTTTCAATGGAGATAAAGCTCGATGAAGAAGTTTTAAGTGAACAAAATGCAGAGCTTTATGGTTTTCTTAAATGGACTGATGGACATAACCATGTTGTGTCAAGTCCTGTAGAGATTCTAAAGCTGTAGCTGGTCAGAAACACCACACCCATGAACTTCCGAGGAAGAATAAAGTTCTATTGGTGATTTGTATGTTGTTCATCCGAATTCTGGCTGAACGGTACGCTGCCGTTTGGATCCATTGATTGGCAACCTTCTGTGATGAATACGGCGTGAGTATACCTGCAAAACAAGGAAGGCTCGTCGGGGGTGATGTCCCGATTAGCCCCTCCGATGCTCAAGTAAGTTTCTGGTGAAGGTGAGATTGATGAATTCAGAGAAAACGAATTAGGTTATGATCGCATACCTGAATAATGGGAGAATTATACCTTATATACGGTTTTGCAGCTAGGTTTAGGCAAATACGTGTTTGCATGGGAATTTCCTTTTGCTAATGGGCCATGAATGTGTGAATCAAGCCCAGATTAAACGATGAGTATGGGACTGACCGATAGGCCTTCGTGATTGGGCTCGGGCCCAAATATAGCCGACCCGACCATAAGCCCCTCCTATTCCTCGAGTCTGAGCGAAGAGAAGGGTCGAGGGAGTATGTTGGGACGTTGCTCACCTGTGGCTTCATAGCTCGTAAGTAGGATAGCTCGTCATGTGGTCAATCGGTCGGTCATTGGCCTAGTAGCTCGTTCATGGGACAGCTCGGGCAGTTTCAACCGGTCGGATGATTCAACCGGTCGGATCTTGACTTGCTATGCATAATCGCTTCTGGATCTTGACGGTTGGGTGTAATTGCTCGGATACCGACTGTTGAGTATAACTGTTAGTTCAGAATAGGTCGATGATGGCCCCAATGATCGGTCTTTGGCACTCATTGCGTGGCGACTTAGCGAGCGGATCGGTTGGTTATCATTGGTGGCGTGTGAGGCATTTATTGTAGACGGCGTCTTTGTCGGCGACTTTCGAACTCAAGCATATCGTCTTTGTAATCAGTTACCTAGCCTGTCCCAGACGTCCTTTCGACTGGTCGTGTCGTTTCGATTTTGAATATCCCCGATTCTCCCCAGATCCTGCCGCGTGTCTGAGACTGCTTGAATTTTCGCCATCCATCGTAGTCCGATTTGGTCACTTTCGAGGGTTCCTACTGCCTTCCCCCTATAAATACTCATAGATGACTAGTTGTGACGGTTTTTACCTTTTGCTTTCGTACTGCAATTCGCATTTTGCTTTCACTTGCTCTCAAATCATTCGCGGTTCTCCGAAACTTCTTTTATTCCGCCGTCCGAGTTACCTACTTCTTCTTTCTAAATAGGTACGTTCTTTTGTTCTTCATTCCCTCTTCATTCTTTTAGTGCTTTTTCTTGATAATCATGTCGACGGGTAGTTCTGGGAGCATGGTCGGAGGTATGGAGGAAGTGTCGATGAGAGAGAGGAAGGATGACTTAGTTGTGGAGTTGCCGCCTAAGACCGTGATCGATGATGACCTGGGGAGTTGAGCAGTTGTGCATCAAGTATAATATCCCGATGGCTTGGGGCCCCGATTGGCCTTGAAGCATGGCGGATCCAAGAAACTTTAGTGGATACTTACGCCTCTGGGAGCTTTTTCTCGATGGGCGGCTGAGGCTCCGTGACGCCCGATTATGGATTTAGGTGTGTGCCTGCTAAGTTATTGCCGAGTCGATTCCTCCGAACAGTTGGAGGTTCATAAATGGGTTGGCGCTGCTGTGCCATCAATTCGGCCATCTGCCTACCGTTGGCGTTCTGCGCCACTTCCTGAGGATAAGCCATAGTCTGAGCTCCGGGGCTGGGATCCCCTTTCTGCAATACCGAGACCCTCGGTATCGTCCGGCCAGGACACCCTCAAAAATTTCTTCCTGGTGGACCAAGTATTTCTTTATGAAGTCCCCAGGATCTTCCTCCGAGTGCCGACCGTGGAGGTATCCTCTGGCCGAGCAGTGGAATGATGCGTCGACCTTGTCCCTCAGCGAGGAGGAGTGGGAGGTGATCCGTCGTATCAAGGAGCTCGACAGATACGACTTTGCTCGGCTCATCCAAGGGTACCCAAGGGGAGCCTCGGCCGATTCTTTCCTCGTCAATCCTCCACCACGGATTAGCGGGATGAAGGAGGAAACCGCCCTGGCCGGTTGATTCCTCGTGACTATTAATTGTTGAACTTGCGCATTAATTTTGTTCTCTAACTCAATGTATCATTTTTGCAGCCATGGTGAGAATGGGAGGTCGAGTTTCTTCGTCGGGAAAGGCCTCTCAGAAGGGGAGTGAGGCGGAGACCGGTGAGGGTGCCGCTTTGTCCGCGGGGTTGGTCTCCTCGGTCGTATCAACGGGTGTTCCCCCCGTCGGGAACCTTCCTCTTGCGTCTGAGTCGTTGCCAATTGTGTCACTAGTAGGGGAGGAGGAGGAGGAGGACGCAGGTCCTCCCCTTAAGAAGAAGAGGTTGGTTTGGCTGGGTGACCTTCCACCCCGCCCGGCCAGTCAAACCGGGGCAAGCAAGCAGAAAAAAGGCAAGGAGAAGGCGCAAGCTGTGACACTTGGGCGGCAGTGGGAGCCTGCCATTAAGCTGGATAAGGACGCCTCGATCGGGGACCTCGAGGTGTCCCGCTACCTTGCCGAGAGGGTTACTCTCCCGGTGGACGAGCAGTTTATGGAGAAGAAGGATAACCTGGAGTTGGGCTCCCAACTCGTCCGTATTGCTATGCGGGCTGCTACGATGTCTCTTGCCGTGCTGCAGCGCTTGGAGACTCTGGACCAGGAGGTTCAGGTTCTTCATGATCAGATGAAAGGTTTGAAGGACGAGCTGGCAGAGGTGAAGGAGGGGAGAGACCTCCTCCAGGCTAAAAATGCGTCCCTTGAAGAGGAGAAGAAGGCCCATGAGGGGGCGATGGGTGCTTTGACGGCTCGACTGGCCGAAGTAGAGGGGAAGAGGGAGAAAGAGAATGAGGAATGGAGGAAAACAGTGAGGGCGGAGCGGGAGATCAACAAGAAGATCCGCCTAGACTGCCATTCCGCCGTAGAGGGTAGAGATAAAGCCGAGGACACCTTGCGAGAGGTGCGGCAGTCTGTGCGGGGGCAGCGGATCGAAGCGATCAAGCGGTGGAAGAGGCGATTCCTGTACGAGGAGAGTTTGGAGCTCGCTTGTGATGCGGTCCTCTCGATTCTGAAGAAGAGCCACGAGCTCTATGCCCCTGAGGGGGTGGTATGTCCTTCGTTCGAAGAATATGCCGAGCCGCTCATTCCCACAGCTCTTGGGCTTTCGTTGGAGGAGATCACCAAAAAAGTCGAGGGAGAACCGAGCGACGTTCCAGATGAACGGCTAGACCTCAGCTCCGAGGACGAAGGCGAGTTCCTTCATGAAAACGTTCCTTCGGTTGCTTCCCCGGGTCCTGCTACCCCCATTGTGACGATCTCCGAGGAGGAAGGGCTTTATGATGATGTTTCTCCTGCTGCTCCCTTGGTTCCCGCTTCTACCTCGTCTTTTCTGCCCGCTCCCGAGGCTTCCCCAGGGTATTCCCCTGGGTATTCTCCTTCTCCTTCTCCTTCGGCTGTTCATAGCCCCCCTTCTCCCCAATTGTAGTGCTCACCTGGTCGGGCTTGTGACCAGGGCTAATTAAAATCAATGGACTTTACGTTTGCTTCATTTGTTGTCTTTTTCCGTATTTATGCTCTTTACCTTAGATATATGTTGAGTTTTGAAGTTGCTCGTAGTCGACCGGCTTCGAACTGGTCGACCGCAGTCGATTTATGGAGATACCGAGCAATGGCGATGGCGAGGGTCCCGAGGATCTTATCTCGGTGACCTGACCGACCGTATTCAATCTATGGAAAATGCCGAGCGATGGCATATCGAGCAATGGCGAGGGTCTCAAGGATATTGTCTCGGCGACCCGACCGACCGTAGTCGATTTATGGAGAATGCCGAGTGATGGCGATGGCGAGGGTCCCGAGGATCTTGTCTCAGCGACCCCACCGACCGTAGTCGATTTATGGAGAATGCCGAGCGATGGCGATGGCGAGGGTCCCGAGGATCTTGTCTCGACGACCCAACCGACCGTAGTTGATCTATCGAGAATGCCGGGCGATGATTGATTGGACTTTCTACTTTTTGCCTTGTGCAATCTAACTCTTAATTGCCAAGAAATCTGTAACCCCTTTATTAATGATAACGAGGGCGTGGGCCATTAAAAAACCTATCTGGCAGGGACAGGAAAAAGGTACCCACATGTATACAAAAATGATAATAAGGAAAGATTAACTAAAATAAAACTTATCTATTGGTAAAATGCCTTCAAATCCTACGAGTTCCAAGGCCTTGGTAAAATCTTCCCCTTTTCATCACTGAGGACGTAAGAACCATGCCCGACTTGCTTGATTACTCGGTAAGGTCCTTCCCACGCCTGCCCGAGCTTTTCGGGATGTTTCCCAGCCGCCTCAGCTTTTCGTAGGACGTAACCTCCCACTTTTACATCGCTCATCTTGACCCTTCTGTTGTAGAACTTGGTCGCTTTCTGCCTGATGGCCTCTGAACGAGCGGCTGCCCTTTCTTTGTCCTCGCTGAGGAGAACGAGTTCTGCTCTGCGGGCTTCGTCATTCCGCTCTTCATCATAACTCGACACCCTTTGATTATGCAATGCCGCCTCTACTGGGACTAGGGCTTCTGCCCCGAAGGTCATCCTGAACGAAGTTTCCCCCGTGGCTCCGTTCGGTGTAGTTCTATATGCCCACAAAACTTCGTCTACTTCTTCCACCCAGGTCTTTCGGCCATCCAGGCGCTTCTTCGTATGCGTTCATTATCTTTTATTGGTGTTCTCCGTAAGACCGTTGCTGCGGATGGGCCATCAAGTCGATTGTAGCTTGATCTTGATCGGTCACGAAGTCTCTCGAACTTGTCGTTGTCAAGCCGCCACCATTATCGTAACCAATACCATGGGCATCCCGGTTTAACAAAGTATATTTTTCTTTACAAAGCTTTCAACCTTCCCTCGGTGATTGTAGCGATGATTCGCTTCCACCCACTTAGTGAAATATTCTACGCCACTATCAAAATTTCTTTGTCCGGATCGAGAGGAAAGGCCCCAAGATATCCATTCCCCATTAGGCGAAAGGATAGGGTGACTTACAATTTTCATCCTCTCGATTAAATTTGGTGAAGACAGTTCTTTGTTTCTCTGGCAGGCTTCAGATCGGTCGACCTTCTCTTGACAGTCTCTTCTCATCGTCGGCCAGTAGTAGCCTTGTCTGATCAACCGGTGAGCCAGCGTTCTGCCTCCTACGTGATTTCCGCACATCCCTTCATGGACTTCGGCCATTGCCTGCTCGGCTTCTTCTTTATTCAGGCATCGAAGGAGCGGCCAGTCGTAAGACCACTTATATAGAGCGCCATTGACAACCGTGTATTCGGCTGCCTTTATCCTTAACTTCTTGGCTGCTGATGCGTCTTCCGGTTGTCTTCCTTCCAAAAGGTACAACATGATCGGTTCTGTCCAGCCCGGTCGATCGGTATTTACATTGAGAACTTCCTCGGCCTTCTGAATGCTAGGCCGATCTAGTCGTTCGACCAGAATATTGTTTATGGCATCACGGTCGGACACCATTTTGGAGAGCGCATCCGCCTTGGCATTCTGAGCTCGTTCTATTTTGTTGATTGAATACTGTCCGAAATTGCTCAGCTCCTGCTTGACTAATTCCAGGTATTTGATCATGTTGTTCCCCTTGGCCTCATACTGCCCGGTAACTTGGCCGACTACCACCGCTATCATCAGATATCTTTAGGTGCTTCACTTCCATCTCCTTGGCGAGTTGGAGGCCGGCTATCAAGGCCTCATATTCTACCTCGTTATTGGAGGCTTTGAATTCTAGTCGGAGGGCATACTCTACCTTTTCTTCCATGTGCGGGCTGATCAGTAAAACTCCTGCTCCGCATCCCTCGGCATTGGACGACCCATCGACAAACAGGCTCCAGGCGGGGAACTGCTCGTCTTCCGAGCTTGGTTGGCTCATCTCCGCGATGAAGTCTGCCAGTATCTGTGCCTTAATAGTTGTGCGGGGCTTGTATTGTATGTCAAATTCACCCAGTTCTACTGCCCACTTAATTAGCCGACCCGAGGTTTCGGGCTTTTGAAGGCACTGCCTGAGGGGCTGGTCAGTCCATACCTCGATGGTGTGACTTTGGAAGTAAGGCCTCAGCTTCCGAGCTGCTGTTATCAAGGAGAGGGCCAGCTTCTCTATAGGCGTGTATCGTGTTTCCGGTCCGGTTAACACTTTGCTAACGTAGTAGATAGGGTGTTGTTCATTCCTCCGGCCCAATTAGTACTGCTACGATCGACCCTCGGTAACCACCAAGTATAACACCGTGTTCTCTCCGCTCACCGGGTTTTGTAGGATAGGCGGGCTAGACAAGCATCGCTGCTTCAAGTCTTTGGAAAGCTTGTTCGCACTTGTGCGCCATCGAATTGAGTCACATTCGCTTCCTCAAGATTTTGAAAAATGGGAGGCACTTATCCCCTAACTGAAATGAACTCCTTTCACGAGACTATCCGACCGGTCAATATCCGAACATCCTTCAAATCTTTGTGGCGAAGGCATCCGATGATGGCCTCAATCTTTTCTGGATTAGCTTCGATTCCCATTGAAGATCATAAACCCGAGAAATTTTCCTGATGCCACCCCAACACACATTTTCTAGGTTTAGCTTCATCTGAAATTTATTCGAGTGCCGAAGACTTCCTCGAGATCTTCCACATGCTCATGACGCCTTACTTTTGACCACCATATCATCTACGATGCTTCGACCGATAACCGATCTGCTTTTTAAAGACCTCCATGACGAGCCGTTGGTAGGTCGCCTCTGCGTTCTTCAATGAAAGGGCATTACAGTAGCGATATGTGCCTTGGTGGGTTATGAAGGCGGTCTTTTCTTCGCCTTCTAGACTCATCTCGATCGATGATAGCAGAAAGGCGTCCGAAGTGGAGCGCTCATGCCACGAGGTAGAATCTACTAACCGGTCGATCTTGACAATGGGAAGTCATCTTTGGACATGCTTTGTTCGATCGGTGAAGTCTATACATATCCTCCATTTCCGTTCTTCTTTTCACTAAGACCACGTTAGCGAGCCATTCGGTATTTGACTTCTCGTATGAACCCCGCTTGAAGCAACTTCGTATTTCTTTCTCGATCACCCTGGCACTCTTTATTGTGCCATCGCTTCTTCATCGATCGATCTGCGGCAACATGCCGAATCCGAGGGAGTGACATGCAACCGTCAGAAATGTTGGGTCGCTGTCACTCTGCCCAAAATCGATATGTTTTCCACCAAGCGATCGGTGATTTCTTTAGCTAGGTTCTTCTATAGCTCTAACCTAGATTTGTGAACTTGAGGGTCGGCTTCATCCAAGACGACCGTATGCGTTCTTCCATCGGATTCATCCTGCTCGTCTCTTCGCTCGGCTCTTACGTCAAGAGAGTTCGTCAACCTACCGCCCTTCTAGGTTTTGGTTTACGCAGTAACATTCCACGGCAATTTTCTCACGACCGATGATACCAACTCCATGGGGCGTCGGGAACTTCATAACCTTGTAGTATGTGGAGACGACCAACCTGAGAGCATTTTGAGTAGCTCGCCCAATTATTGCATTGTACGCCCCCTGGAACTTTACAACTAGGAACTCCACGTCCCTTTCTATCTGGCATGGCTTCTGCCCAAACTTTACTTTCAGATAGACCCGGGCGAACGGGTATGCTGACGCCCCGGTTATTCCTTTGATGGGGCCATCTGTAGGTAGTAGTCGTTCTTCAGGTACCTTCATTTGCTTGAAGGCCTCATAGTACAGCAGGTCGACTGAGCTACCTGTGTCAATCATCGCCCGCTTTATCTCGTAGCCGTCCATGTTCAGATTTACCACGAGGGTGTCATCGTGGGGGCAACTTACTCCGTTGAGGTCCGACTCATCGAAAGAGATCATCCCTTCGTTCTCCTTCGGTTTTTTGGTTGGCGAGTCTCTGCCGACCTGGTTGGCATATCTTTTCCTACCTTTAGTGGTGCATCCCCCGGCTGCATTTCCACCGAAAATCATATTAATGACCCCATCGCGATCGGTCATCTTCTTTCGGCATTTCCATTGTTTCCTTCCCTCGATCGCCCTCTGTTTTCTCGCCGGTTATCTGTATTCGTGCTCTGCCTACCCCCATAATTCCTGTCGTTCTGCCTCGGGGGTGATCGCCTGTTGTCCGACCGACCTGTCCTGCGATCGGTGTTTCGTTCGTGTTTCACGAATCGGCCTAACCTCCCCTTTTGAATGAGGAGCTCGATCTCTTTTTTCAACCGCCAGCAATTTTCCGTATCATGACCGACCTCTCTGTGGAAACGGCAATACAAGTTGGGGTTCCTGTCTTTGTAAGGGGTCTTCATTTTTCGCTTTGGATAGTTTCCCGTCGCTCTAACGGCCGCCAAGATTTTGAAGATATGACCTGTTTAGCGGGGTGAACTCTTGGCGATATCCCTGTCGATCGGTAGGCCTGCATTTAAGGAGCCTTCACTGTGAAAGTTTCACCGAAAGCCAATGATCTTCTTCATGTAATAAAGACCTAAAATCATGCACAAAAATCGAGGAAAAGAAAACCCACTTTAGTTTTCATGCATACTGTAACTTCTTACTTGTAATAAAGACAAGAATATCAGTATAATCATGTACTAAACCTCTCCTTTTGTATTACTATACAAACACGAAAACAAGATTTTTTTAAATTTCCCTCATGCACACTGTTTTCCTTTTCCAACGTTACTTTCTACTGATTCATGCTACAACACTCATTAATGTTTGAAAGACGTTAAAGACAAGAGTATCGTAGTGAAGCCAAGAGATACTCAGTATTCATGGACAAACAAATTTGTTATTCATGCATTTAATGCATTTACTGTGCATAACTTGACAAAACCAAGGATTTGTTTGTAGTGCTTTTAACCATTGGTCTTAAATGCACTCTTACGTTCACACTTGTAAATAACATTAAATGAAAATTTCCGATTTCGTAAAAAATAATTTCAACGTAAACCCACGAGAACATATGAATATAACAAAATACGCAAATCAATGGTAAACGCAAAACTTGGCTTTGATATCAATGTAGATTTATAAGGACTAACCTTAATGTGGAAGTAGTCGATCAATTCTTTGTTTGTTAGTATACGTTTTACGGTTGGCTACTAGAGTCATCGCTAATCCACACCTCAAACTCTAATCTTTGATGGTGTGATTCACGTGAAAAAGAATAAAGAGAGTTTAAGAATGAAGGGAGTTTTTCTCTTGGATTGTAATGAATGTAATCATTTTTTTCCACTCCCTTAATCCTCCTTTTATATTAGGATGAATATAACCGTTGGAAGTTACGCAACCGTCGGAAGTTACTTCTTGCGTAACTTCCAATAGAAACCATAGCTTTTTTTCTGAAGTCAATCTCTTCCTTTCAATTTCCAAGCTCATTTTGTAATTTTGCTTCTGAAACTTTCTGCTAAATGATAGTCTTAGGCTCCACCGTGATCTTTGTCCCAGCCAAAACATGGTCGGTGGTTAATCAATAAACGGACTCACCATCTCCAACATTCGTCACTGCCCTGGTATATTTCTTCACTATGTAAGTGCTACTTGAATTGGTCCAAGCAACCATGAAAGAAGGATAGTTAAGCTGGGATTGGTTGCTGCAGCTCCAATGACTGTTCCTGATGAGTGCTCGAATTTGCTTCTCGGTGTATCCCAGGCTACATATAATCTCTACGTAACCTTGGAAATCCACATCGTAGATGAGTCCAGGATCAATGGCTTTGCTAGGGTTGACATATCCGGAGCCAAAATCTAAGAGTGCGGCTGCTTCGCCATTCTTCATGTCTTTTATTGTCGAACCTATGTTATCTGTAACATAAGTAGTGGTCATTAGGTCTGATCGGATCGCCTACGGGCTCCATTCAGGACAAACCTTTTTTATTAGAGCTCCAATCCTGGCAACATAAGGAGCAGCCATTGATGTGCCTGATTCAAGAGCTTAATCTGTCACAAAATCATATAATCCTAACTACATGTACGACTTGTTAGCGTTGAAAAGTAATTTGAAAGTTGTTCTAAGTATATGAAACTCAAACTTATAATTTTTTAAAATCTTAAAAAGTTCAAGCCTTGTTTGACTGCTATAATCACTTATTTAAAATGATTATAAAAGAAATTATAATCAATAAAAATTTTCTTAATTTTAATTTAATCGTAGATTAAAATGATGTTATTATACCATATCAAATTGAGTCAATTAAAGCCTTTCAGATTGAATCGAATCGATAGTCATAGTCAAACAAGAGATTAATTTAAAACTCATTGATTTTTAGTCAAATTATTTCGATTTTGCTATCCTACAAAAATGCTTTGTTGAATTATTGTTTATGTAGTTGAACAAACAATTTCCCAATAATTTGGAAAATAAACATTAGATTCACAAATCTAAAACCCAAATGCATACTGGTCGGGTCGGCTATATTTGGGTCCGAGCTCAATCACGAAGGCCTATCGGTCAGTCCCATACTCATCGTTTAATCCGGGCTTGATTCACACATTCATGGCCCATTAGCAGAAGGAAATTCCCATGCAAACACGTATTTGCCTAAACTTAGCTGCAAAACCGTATATAAGGTATAATTCTCCCATAATTCAGGTATGCGATCATAACCTAATTCGTTTTCTCTGAATTCATCAATCCCACCTTCACCAGAAACTTACTTGAGCATCGGAGGGGCTAATCGGGACATCACCCCCGACGATCCTTCCTTGTTTTGTAGGTATACTCACGCCGTATTCATCACAGAAGGTTGCTAATCCATGGATCCAAACGGCAACATACCGCTCGCCGTAATCAATACCGAACCAATTGGCGCCACCGTGGGGCCCGACTTCCGCACCACGCCCGTAACTACGAATCGCTTAAGCGGTGGCAACTAATCTCGATGTAGCCGCAGCAGCTCTGGCGTAACGCTTTGGTTTCTGCCTACCGCGACACGCCGCCGCACTACACGCCTCACGACCAATCCTCACATCCAATGATCGCCAGCACCTTCAAACCTTGGAGCAAGAGGAACAGAGTGCATCTTCGGAGGATAACGCTGCGTTCAATACGCATCCAAACCCCCAACACCGATCGGAAGCGGATCCTCCTCCGGCTGTGCACACTACCTTGACTCAAAAGCGGATCGAGGAAGCCACCCGACCATTGATCCGCCAAATCTTGCAATCTCAACCACCGCAATAACCACCAAGAAGAATTGCCACAAGACGGCCAAATTTCCGACAAATCAGCGGATAAACGATCATCGCCCATTTGAAGTCCTAGAAAAATCACGGATGATCGGATTCACGCGCCATGAAGTTATCGACCAGATCGCCTGATGGCGCAGATACAATTCTCCTTTCACTTCGAAATATCGATAGTCTCCGGCACCCGACAAAAAATACCAACCCCGAGAAGTACAATGGGAAGACCGACCCTTGACTATCTCGCAGACTTTCGATCCACGATGAGCCTACATTGCGTTAGGGACGCTATCCAATGCAAGCTTCACGCGGCCTTCGGGAGGGAGCTTCGGCGATGGTTCAACAGCTTACCCCGAGTCAGATCGCATGCTTCAAGATTTCAAGTCGCTTCTTCCCGAACCAGTTACGCCACTAGTAAACGGCCGCAAGACCGCTCTAAGTGATGCAACTTACCCAAGGAAGGAACGAGCTTATGGAATTTATTACTCGGTTCAATAACGAAGCGGTCGAGGTGCCGACCTCCACCGCCGTCCATCTTGTCACGCACTCATGAATAATACGAGGGACGAGGAGTTCAAGAAGTCGTTAGCCCTCGATCAGCCTCGCTCGGTTCAGGAAATAAGAAACCGGGCGGATAGGTATATTCAGCTTGAAGAAGTGTTGAAAAGCACGAGACGTCGGACGGAAGATCGCTCGCCGAATGACAGGGCGGGCAACCCGCACAAGCGGCAAAAGAGCCAGTCGAACTGGAGAATGTGTAACCCTGTACAAATGCATTTAATGCGTTAAATGGTTTCACTGAAAAACATCCATGCCGAAACTTCTCAATTGTTTTTGGTTTGTTTCAAATGATTTGTGCGTTAACGGGTGTTCATGCATAGTAAACGTTCATGTACAGTAAAAAGTTTGATAAAAAATCGAAAATGTTCTTATAAGTATATACCTTTATGCAAATAAAGTTGTACTATTTGTGTATTTACAAATGTGCCATAAAACTAAAACATGTGTGAGTTTATCGGAAACATACTTGTGTTTATATTGATAAATGACTTTATTTGTAAATATTTTTTAAAGTGATATGATCATTAATGTTATTAAAATAAATCGTTATAAATTCATGAATGTGTTTTCATATAATATAATTTAAAATATTCCATAAATATGTTTTATGGGTAATTTTGTATTATATTTAAAATACTATTATATAAATGAGTTTTATATAATTTTGTATATAAATTTGTTTTATGTAAAATTAAAATAAAAATGTTAATATGTTTTTCATAAGAATCGGTTATGTTAATTGGTTTATCATATGAAATGTATATAAATATATACATTTTTAAATATGTTTAATGTGAATAATTAATAAAAAATATTCTAATTTTTGTCATAAGTGATTATTATGAGCTTAGTGGAATTTTCGATCTTATGATATGAATGATGATATTTTTGATAATTTAATTATCGGATATGTGCCTCATATCATGTTTATAGATACTTGTAGATATGGCAATTAAAATCTTGATCGGTGATTTATCCACCACTGAAAAATTGGATGGGTCAAATTATGATATGTGGCAAAGGAAAATTCAGTATCTTCTAAATGAACGAGAATTGCTCGAACATTTGACCGTAATAATGACTGCGTCTTTAGTTAAAGACAAAGATGGAAATGATATTGATACTGCTAGTGAGCAATATCAAGCATCCTTAAAGGCTTATACAGATTGGTCCAAAAAGGATCGTAAAGCATGTTATGCTATGTTGTATTTCATGCATGACGATTTAATTGGAGAGTTTGAGGATTGTGCCACTGTTAAGGATATGTGGGACCAACTTAAGATCACTTTTGGTGCTTTGCACCTCAAGTGGATGAACTATGAGATTAATACGACTCATACTATGGATGAACATTTACGAACTATGAGTGTTATGGTTCGTGATCTTAAGCCATCTGGCCAGGCTATCTCTGAAGAGAAACAAGTCCTAAATGTGATTCGGACTCTTCCAGATCATACTGAGCACTGGAAGAATGTGAAACTTGTTTTGAAACATAATGAAAATGTCAAAACCCTTTCAGAGATCACTAGGCATCTCGAAATGGAGGAGGATCGCTTAAAAGCATCTGACTCCTCCAATGTGGCTCTTATTGCTAAAAGCAAAGGACCAAAGGGCAACAATGCTAAATGAGGTCAAAGAAAAGGTTTTCTGCCTCCTCAAAGGAATGGATCAAAAGGTCATATTGTCAAGAAGCAAAAGGCTAAGGGTCAAGGAGAGAAAAACATGGCACGTGTGAAGTGCTATAATTGTAGAAAGAAAGGTCATTTTGCTCAGGATTGTCCTGAACCTAAGAAGGTACCTTTCTTATCCATAACTCCAAAGTTATATGTTTGTTCTCATGCATTGGTTGCTAATTCTCTTCCTAATTGGATTGTAGATACGGGAGTAAGAAAGCACCTAGTTAGGGATCGAGCTGGCTATATGGACTTTCATTTGTATCTGATGGGTTCACAAACTGTTTTCTTAGGAAACAGCAGTGAAGAAGATGTTCTAGGAATAAGGACATAGAAGCTCAAGTTACGTGGAGGACATACTTTGCTTCTCCATGATGCTCTCTATGCACCCGGGTGTGATGTTGCCTTGTGTCTCTTGTAACTTTAATGAAATTAGGATTCATTTTTAGTTCTAATCATTATAGATTGGATATTATGTAGAATGGCAATATTTTTGTCCATGCTACATTGAAAAACAATTTTCTAATTCTTGATTTAGATGCTTGTTATGATAATTCGTCTTCTGTTTATGTTTTATATTTTGATCCTGATTCTGAATCTGTTAAATGGCATGCTCAACTTGGTCACATTAGCCAAGATAGATTGAATAGGCTAGCTAAAGAAAGTCTTTTAGACCGACTCACTAAGGTTAAGTTGCCTAGATGTGAGTCATGTTTAGCTGGTAAGGCAACCGTGAAACCTTTTAGCAAGGTTTCAAGGGTGTCTAAACCTTTAGTGTTTATTCACTCTAATATTTGCGGACCCATGAATATTAAGGCACATCATGAGGCTATCTATTTTCTCACTTTAATAGATAACTATTCTCGCTATAGGTATGTGTATCTTTTAGCTCATCGTTATGAAGCGCTTGATGTGTTCAAACATTTTTTAACTGAAGTTGAGACATAATTGAAAAGAAGAGTTAAAACTTTTTGGACCGATCGTAGTTGAAAATATCTATCTGATATGTTCAAAGAATTTTGTGAGAAAAAGGGTATAATAAGACAACTAACGATTCCTCGATCTCCACAACAAAACGGTATTGCGAAGCATAGGAATCGAACATTGCTTGACATGGTAAAGGTCAATCATGGCACACGCTCGTCTTCCAATTAGTTTTTGGGGGGATGCGTTGCTCATGGCAATTTATATTCTTAACCATGTTCCAAGTAAAAGTGTACCCGTCACTCCATATGAGTTATGGAATGGAAGACAGCCCTTTTTAGATCATTTGCGCCCATGGGGTTCGGCTGGTTATGTACACAATCCAATTCATAAACATGGGAAACTTGGTCCCAAAGCCACTAAAATGGTGTTTATAAGATACCCTGAACATTCTAAAGGGTATGTTATGTATGGTGAGCACCCGAATGGTGGCATGACGGAAGTTGCTTCCCGCAATATGGAGTTTCTTAAGGATGAGTTCCCAAGCATAGGTGAAAAAAAGGACCTAGATTTGTATGAGTTACAATTAGATACTCTCGGTGAGGGGGAGAATTTAGTTACTCGCCAAGTCACCGAGATTTTTCCTGCCCAAGAGAACTAAATCAATAGTGAGGTTCGTCTTCCATCTCTAAACCACGAACTTGTAGATAGTCTACATGTTCACAATCTCACATCTCAAGGGGATAGTGGGAGTGGTTCTCACCAGGATCCAGATCCCACATCTCCAAGAGCTAGGGGAGAGATCTTGAATCAAGGCAAACAAATGTAGGTCCTAGACTCCAAAGAAGTGATCGTGGAAGAATTCCTCGATGATATTTTCAAATCGAAGAGGAAATATTCCTTTGTACTCCTTTGAAAATTGAAGAACCAACCTCTTTTCAAGAGGTTGTTGATTCACTTAACCATACAGAGTGGATGGATGCCATGAGGGATGAAATGGACTCAATGATACAAAATTAGGTTTGGGAACTAGTTGATCTTCCGCTCCAAAGAAATTCAATTAGGAACAAGTGGTTTCAAGATAAAACGTAAGGCAAATGGAACGATCGACAAGTTCAAGGCTATGAAGAGACATTTTCTCCTGCGGTGAGATTTGCCTCTATTCGCTTACTTGTGGCTCTGGTTGCCCATTTAGACCTGGAGTTGTTTCAAATGGATGTAAAAATTTATTTTCTCAATGGTAACCTTGAGGAAGAGATTTATATGAATCAACCTATTGGTTTCGTATCAAAAGGTCAAGAAGACAAAGTGTGTCATCTTAAAAGATCCAATATGGTCTCAAACAGTCTTCCAGATCGTGGTAGTTTAGATTCCATAAAGCCATTACTTCTTTTGGCTTAGTCATGGTTTCAGAAGACCATTGTGTATATGTCAAGAGAACAACAAGTGGAATTTTTTTTCACTTTGTATGTTGATGACATATTACTAGCCGGTAATAATATGGAGATGCTCAAGACCACTAAAGAATGGTTGTCCTCTGTCTTTGATGTGAAGGACATGGGTGAAGCTAGGTATGTCCTAGGTGTGGAAATAACAAGAAATCGTCCCAAGAAGCTTCTCGGTTTAAATCAAGAAGCGTATATTAATAAATCTTGGAACGTTTTCGAATGCATTATTCCCAACCCAATGACACTCCAGTTGAAAAGGGTTTTACCTTGAGTCTTGATCAATGCCCTAAAATAGATAAGGAAAAGGAAAAAATGAGTAATGTTCCCTATGCTAGTGCCATAGGAAGCTTAATGTATGCTATGTTGTGTACATGGCCTGGCATTTGCTTTGCGGTTAATTTGGTAAGTCGTTACTGTAGGAAAATCCTGGGGTGTTCATCACATGAACACAGTGCGGAATTTAAAATTTTGAGTCCTGGGACATTCCCGAAAGTCAGGATCCAAGTGTATGTACAAACAATCAAACCATAACGACCAAAGGAGACCGTCTCTAACGGTATCCACGCAGAGGTCGGAAAACCTAACCGGGACAAACCCCTTTGACCCGGGAATAGCTAGAACAAGGTAAAGAGTGTGCTAGCACTAACCTTGATCTTGGAGAGCAAGTGAAATGACTAGGAGAAACCTTGAGAAGAGAAGTCATGAACTTGTTGGAAGAGGAATAGAAAATCCAACTTTCTATATCTTAACACTTAAGATTTCGGTGCTTCCAACCTCAATCACGACTAACTCATCAATTCTTAGCTTTTATATGTCTCTTAACACTCTTAAAAGACATTAGAAAATGCTTGGTGGAGTCTCATCCACGTTGATGAGGAAGAAAGCAATAAACAAATCAACTTAATGATTGTTTTGACTTGGTCAAATGTGACTTAGTCATCTCCTTAAGGCTTCCACCGAAATCTACATATATATATAATATAATTAATTAATTTTTAATTAATTAATTAGTATATATATATTTGCTGAAGAGGTCCAATCAAACTGAGGTCGGTCCTACTTGCCTCTGGGCCGATGCAAAAAATGGCCGAGACGATTTTTAGCAATGTCGATGTCGCGATCTCATCGAGACATATTCCAATCTCATCGGGATCCATTTAATCTTATTGCTCTCCGGATATCGGATCTACGTCTCAAACTATTTCTGATTCTCCGAGTCACTCTTACGCGTGTGACCCATTAGGTTCCCGCTTATGTTAGCCACTTAGATTAACACTTAACCGAGGAAGTCATGAGCGGTATCTAGCAACACATCATGACCCTAATTGACCGGAAAGTAATTGGTTTGACTAATGAAACCATATCACTTAACCCTTCCATAGACAATTCTTGCAATTCGTCCTTTCACCATGCTATACCCCACTTGGTTTGAGTATGGGCAATGTGTCAACTCTTACTAGACTGATCAGATCAAATATAGTCCAAGTGTAATCAGTTCTCGTCCTAGGACTCATTACTTGATATGTTCATGAAGACCCTCTTCATGACACATGTGTGCTCCGGCGCCAGAGACTTCCAAGTAATGATCCTGATAAGAGGCCATGGGTATCTCTTCTGCTATCACAGAAGTGGTGAATCATCTATTGGCTACTCAATTACCTTCGAATACCTCAAACTGTACCCAATCACCACCCTATGAGTGACCTCTGAAAGGCAACAAGGAATGGAGTCAAAGCACGTAATCAAGATTTAAGATATCCTCGAGTACCTCAAGTCAAGGATACTTGCACCATTGCTATGATGAGATTATCACCGACATTTGTATAGGACATCCATGTGATGATCTCATGGCGAGTCATCCAATGTACTTACTACCACTAGTAAGCATCCACATGTCAAATCTAAATATCTCAATATTTACAGTTTTACGAGATCCTTTGCTTGATCCAATCGAGGAGTTTGACATGTCTAGTCTATCCGGATTAACGATGTCCAGCCTCATTAATCCTATGACTAGGGATAATTTAGATCTTGACATAATTGTACATGATAGGAATCTTAGTAGTATGATCGCATCATTATTTCCTTCATGCTATGTCATATATCATGGACTTCATAAATTTGATTAAAGATCACAATCAATTCATAATAAAATGAACATCAAATAAATGAAATATGCCTTGCTTTATTTATTCATAAAGTCTGCATACATGACTATGAACAAAACGCTTAAAGGGATTGCCTTTAGGCACTACTCTAACAATCTTATGGTATCAGATATATATAAGTCGACTTACACGAGTGGACAAGTCGACTTATCGATCTGAACAAGCACAAGTCGCCTTACACATGGTAGAAGTCGACTTACACTTAAAATCTCCCACTGACCTAAAGCCAATCGCCTTGGTATCTAATACCATAGCGAGTACATGAGAATCAAAATTCTTCCGTGACAATGGCTTTGTCAACGGATCAACAATATTCTGCTCTGTGGGAATTCTCTCTATCAGGACATCACCTCAAGCAATGATCTCCCGAATCAAATGGTATCGACGGAGTACGTGTTTGGATCGATGATGAGACCTTGGTTCCTTTGCCTGCGCAATAGCTCCATTGTTGTCACAATACAACTGTATGGGTCCATCACAGCTAGGAACCACTCCAAGTTCAGTAATGAACTTCTTGATCCAAACGGCTTCTTTTGCTGCGTCTGATGCGATAATGTACTCTGCCTCGGTCGTTGAATCAGCAGTCGTCTCCTGTTTGGAACTCTTCCAACTGACCGCTCCGCCGCTCGATGTGAAAACATAACCGATTGGGACTTAGAATCGCCCTTATCGATTGAAAACGGCATCTGTATGCCCGCCACTTGAGATTTTCATCTCCATATATCAAGAAAACATCCTTAGTTCTTCGCAAGACTTAAGGATATTCTTGATACCACCCAATGACCTTCACCAGATCCGATTGGTATCTCGTCAGAACACTTAGAGCATATGATACATCGGGTCTCGTACATAACATTATGCATATAATAGATCCTACTACAGACGATACGGATCATATTCATACGCATCCTCTCATCCTGTCCGAGGACACATAGACTTCGAGAGTGTTATCCCATGAACAATGGGAAGAAACCTCTCTTGATTGCTCCATGCTAAACCTCTTTAGCACCTTTGTCTATGTACGTTGATTGTGAAAGACCAAGCAACCTCTTTGATTTATCTCTATAAATCTTTATCCCAAGGATATAAGTTGCTTCTCCAAGGTCTTTCATGGCAAATTGTTTGACAACCAAATTTTTACAGATCAAGATAGAGACATCGTTTCCTAGTAACAATATGTCATCTACATATAACACAAGGAATACGATCGCGGCTCCATTAACCTTCTTGTACACATAGTGTTCATCCGGATTTTGTGAGAAACCAAACTCTTTGATTGTCTCATCAAAACGGATATTCCAACTCTGGATGCTTGCTTCAATCCATAAATGGATTTCTGCTTGCATACCTTTTCGCCATCACGAAATGAAGCCCTCGAAGTTGTGTCATGTACACATCCTCACCTGCATTTCCATTCAGAAAGTCGTCTTCACATCCATTTGCCATATCTCATAATCATAATGAGCGGCAATGGCTGGGAGTATCCTAATGGATTTAAGCATTGCTCTCGATCAAGGTCTCGCCATAGTCAACTCCTTGTCTTTGGACGAAAGCCTTTAGCCACAAGCCTCGCTTTATAGGTAATCACATTACCATCCATGTCGGTTTTCTTCTTGAAACCCATTTGCACCCTATAGATTTTATCCCTTCAGTGCATCAACCAAGTCCATACCGGTTTTCATACATGGAATCCATTTCGATTTCATGGCACGAAGCCATTTTTCGCATCAACTCTTGGTAACCTCTTCATAGGTCGTAGGCTCATCATCCTCTATGAGCAATACGTCATTCTGCTCACTTACGAAAATCCATATCTCTCGGGAATAGAGTATCCTACTTGACCTACAAATTTTGTGTGAAGTAGAAGGTTGAATCATTACCTCATCTCAGATGAGTTACGCTTGTGTTCAAGCAGCTTGATCTGCGTCGTCTCGAGCATCTTGAACTTCTTCAAGTTCAACTTTGCTCCCATCGTCCCCTTTTAAAAGAAACTCTTTCTCTAAAAGACAGCATGCGTTGAAACAAACACCTTTTGTTCCTCGGCAGGTAGAATTGATATCCTCTTGTTTCTTTAGGATATCCTATTTAACAAACACTTGTCGATTTCGCCTGCTTATCGACTTTGTCCGCTTCACATAAGCAGGACAACCCCATACTTTCAAATAAGAAAGATAAGGTTTCTTGTTAGTCCACATCTCATATGGAGTAACATCAACTGCCTTGATGGAACTCGCTTAACAAGTAAACAAATGTCTCAAGTGCATACCCCCAAAAGGATTTTGGTAACTGTGCAAAGCCCATCATAGATCGTACCATGTCCAACAAGGTTCGATTTCTCCTTTCTTCCATACCATTATACTGTGGTGTGTAAGGAGGAGTCCACTGAGATAAAATCCCATTATCTCTGAGATAATCCAAAAACTCTTGGTCTAAGTATTCACCACCACGATCGGATCGTAATGTTTTGATACTTTTACCAAGTTGTTTTTCTACTTCATTTCTGAATTGTTTGAACTTTTCAAATGCTTCAGATTTGTATCTCATTAGATACAGATACCCATATCGAGAATAATCATCGATAAAGGTAATGAAGTAACAACAACCATTTCTGGCATGGATGGACATCGGACCACATACATCCGAATGTATTAGATCTAATAATCCAGTCGCTCGTTCACCCTTTCTCTTAAAAGGTAACTTAGTCATCTTGCCTAATAAACAAGATTCACATGTGTCATAAGATTCATAATCGAATGACCCTAAACTTCCATTCTTATGGAGCTTAGCGATGCGTCTCTCATTTATATGGCCAAGGCGACAATGCCATAAGTAAGTTGATTTTAAATTATCTCTTTATGTCTTTTTGCGTCATTGACATTCATAATCTGGATGTGACATATCTAATATGTAAATACCGTTGCATAATGTACCAAGCATACCATAAAGCATTCCATTTGAGCTAATAGAACAACCATTGTTACCAAAAGACAAATGGAAACCAAATCTATTTAAACAAGAAATGATAATATGTTCTTTGTTAACACAGTACAAAATAACAATCATCCAAGTTAAGTACAAGCCCACTGGGAGTGTCAAAACATAAGTCCCTACTACTAATGCAGCAACTCTTGCTCCATTACCAACACGCAGTCCATTTCTCCCTTTACGAGTCGCCATCGTCCCGAGGCCCCGTGATATCATTGCATATGTGTGAGCCACAACCGTATCTAATACCCATATGTTATGATCGAAACAAAGATTAACCTCAATGACAAACATACTGAAGAAGTCGAGGCATCCGATGCCTTCTTCGCTTCATTCTTCCAGATAGATTTTGCGATTCGCCTCCAATGACCAGCTTACCATAATGGAAGCGTACCTTTTGGTGCGCCTCTTTGGTCTTCTTCTTGCCTTTGGTGTGCTTCCTTTTGGATTTTCCTTGGGTTTCTTCGCTTCTTCTTCTTCTGCTTTTTCTTGGAACCAGAGGAAGAAGAATCCACCAATAGAACGCCATATCTTGCTTGACACATTGTTTCATTGCCTTGAGCAGATTGATCAGCTCGGGAATTGTGGTGGATATTTGGTTCATCCGATAGTTCAACACAAACTGTGAATAACTATCTGACAAGCCAACAAGAATCAAGTCTATACTTAACTCACAATCCATCACAAAACCTAAGACAGCCAACCTCTCAATATAGCCATTCATCTTCAATGCATATTGCACTGCAGATGAACCAGGAGTCATTTTCGTTGTAAAGAGCAACCTTGAGGTCTCGAACCGTTCGGACCGAGCTTGCTCATCAAACAACTCTCGTAGATGAAACACTATCGTGTGAGCATCCATAGACTCGTGCTGCTTCTGCAGCTCAGGTGACATCGATGCAAGCATAATGCAGGTGGCTATGTCACTGTCTTTTAGATGCTTACGATATGCCTTCTGATCATCATCAGAAGCTCCTTCAGCAAGTGGATCCGGAAGCGGAAAATCAAGGATATATCCTAGATCCTCAGATCTGAGAACAATTCTCAGATTTCGCAGCCAATCAAGAAAATTTGGTCCAGTTAATTTGTTTGAGTCCATTAGGCGCGAAGATTCACAATCGGTCGACATCTTCAACAAACCTAAACATAGAGAGAAAGAAAGTTAGAATAGAATTAAATGTATGATCATAAGGACTTAAATGACATACATATGGCTCCCACTAGTTTCAATAGAATCCATAACCCTCATCATGAATCCAAGAAACAAAATGGCACAATGACCTAGTGGGTCGATATCCGACATTGCTAAGAATGACCTTGGGGTTAGCCCAACAAGCCACCTTAGGTCAATCGGTAGGTATCGGTCATACCAATTGCATCACGAATGCAACTATCGCCGATGCTATCAACAGTTGATGTATGCACATACATTGGGTTATCAACACTGATGCGTGTACATCCGATGTACACTACCCAATGTCGCCTCCGTCCACGCTGACGCGAGGTTAGCTCAACAAATCAACGCTTCTAGGAAAACCGACCCATTAATCCGAAAATCACATTTTCATGGTTTGAACATATTCAGTATAGAGTGAGCTTGAGGTTAGCACAACAACCCAACCCTATAAGAACTCGGTTTTACCATATTAATGGAAGGCGTTAGTTTTCATATTTTAAGTGAGGGATTTTAGGTCTCATCTTTACGATCTCATCCAAGCTATAGGACCATAGTCACCTTGACTATATGGACTGATTTAGGCATTATATCAATCATATTGAATTCATACGAAAATCATCCATCATCCCACCTCACTGATACAAGTCGACTTATTCTCGATACAAGTCGACTTATGTTTTGTAGTATGTACAAGTCGCTTATACCAAAGGTACAAGTCGACTTTATACGACTTCGCACATGTAAGTCGACTTATCAACCTGCATAAGTCGCCTTACACAAGGAAATTTGCTATCTAGTCGGCTAATTCTCAATCCAGGCATTTCCAATTCACAATACCATATATCAAGTATATTATCCTTTATATTAATGTGCTAATGAAACATTTTCATTGAAACATGCATGCCATATAGTCAAACTATATATGAAAACCTTGAAACCGATTAATCCACCATTAATCACTAGATTTCCACATAATTCAAGGACACCAAATAATCATAATAAATAGCTCTAGATAGTCTACACATTATCAAGATTACTCCGGCACTAGTCACAAAAATTTCGACGGCCAAAATAAGCAAGATAATGGAATAAGCTAATAAGACGCTAAAGTAACCTATTCACCATCCGAAAATTATTGGAAACCCAATTTCAAGAATCCCATTTTGGGATGCATGCCACATAAATATAACACATTTTTAATCACTATAAAAATGATTCAAGGCATTGGAACCGAAAATAACACAAGCAATCATTTCAAACAAAACAGCCCCAGCATGTTTCTCAAAACTGCCAATCTCTGCCTTTTTCTCAAAATGATCATTGAAACAATTTCAATAAATGCTGAGAAAATTACAGAGGTTAAAACATGTTCCTAACATGCTCCATGAATTTTTCCAGGATTTATTTCCCACAAAAACTCATTGAACCTCAGCAATCTAGCTGAACCAGAATCTGTGTTTTTCAACACAGACATTTCCAGCAGCATACAAGAAATTTGGAAATAAATAGTAAATCACCTTGAAAACATTTTTTCATCCACATAGACATTCAAAAACATCTTAGGGACATGTTGGTGAAAACCAATCCGAAAATTTTTTTTTCTAGAACTTATTCTCGAATTTACAAGCATACCTGTTTCAGAAACGTTCAACAAGACAGCATCCGAAACTTGAGGGAATTAAATAGCAAAAACATATCAAACGACATCGATAATTTTTTTCCTTTTATAGACACATTCAGCAACATCTTATGAGCAGGTCTATGCAAGAAAATTTCGAAAACCCTAATTCTACACTGGTTCGAAATTGCACACAGTCAGCATGCTACACAGCTCAATTCACAAAGGAACTCCGACCTAGTTATCATTTCGACTGTTTATACAACACAAGTGGCTCTGATACCACTGTAGGAAAATCCCGGGGTGTTCATCACATGAACACAGTGCGGAATTTAAAATTTTGAGTCCCGGGACATTCCCGAAAGCCAGGATCCAAGTGTATGTACAAACAATCAAACCATAACGACCAAAGGAGACCGTCTCTAACGGTATCCACGCAGAGGTCGGAAAACCTAACCGGGACAAACCCCTTTGACCCGGGAATAGCTAGAAAAAGGTAAAGAGTGTGCTAGCACTAACCTTGATCTTGGAGAGCAAGTGAAATGACTAGGAGAAAACCTTGGAGAAGAGAAGCTTGCGTGAACTTGTTGGAAGAGGAATAGAAAATCCAATTTTCTATATCTTAACACTTAAGATTTCGGTGCTTCCAACCTCAATCACGACTAACTCATCAATTCTTAGCTTTTATATGTCTCTTAACACTCTTAAAAGACATTAGAAAATGCTTGGTGGAGTCTCATCTGTAGGAAAATCCCGGGAGGAACATCACATGTTCCAAAGAATGAAACAAAATTTTTATTCCGGGACCTTCCCAAACCCAGATCCGGTGTCAAGATGAAAACTCAAACCTGAATAGCCAATAGAGACTATCTCTAAAGGTATCCACGCAGAGATCAGAAAACCTAACCGAGTCAAACCCTTTGACCCGGAATAGCTAGAATGTAATAAGAGCTGCTAGACCTACCTACATCTCGGAGAGCAAGTGAAATGAGCTTGGTGGAGCCTCGAGAAGAGAGAACAATGAGAGCTTGAAGAAGATGGATGAGAGATCAAATCTCTAAGTTTTGCAAAACCTTTCTTCTCTTCAAAACCTCGACCATCCCTTACATCCAATGCCTCTTCAATGTATTTTAACACTTTAAAACACATACATGAAGCTTGGTTGTGAGACATCCACGTAGAAGGCATAAAATGCCTTAAAAGATAAATAATGATGAGTTTTGACTTTTCAAAACTCATTTCTCCTCTCATTTCATGTCTCCACCGAATTCAATATATATATATATATTAATTAATTATTTACTTAATTAATTAACATATATATAATTACTAAGAGGTCTAGTCAAGCTGGGTCTTGGTCCTAATGGCCTTATCGGCCCCGTCTTCAAAACAATTCCTAAACCTTTCTTAGCAATATTGATGTCGCGATCTCATCGGACATATCCCAATCCATTGGGATCCATTTAATCTAATGCTCTCCATAATTGGAACTCGTCTAATTACTATTTTACTGATTCTCCAATCACTCTTATCGTGTGACCCTTTAGGTTTCCTACATGTTGGCCACTTAGATTAACAATTAATCTGAGCAAGTCATGAGCGGTATCTAGCAACACATCATGACCCCAATTGACCGGAAAGTAATCGGTTTGATGAATTCATCACGAACCGGATCACGAACCTTCCATGTACAATTACTGTGCAATTCGTCCTTTCAACATCCTATACCCCACTTGGTTATGAGTATGGCTAATATGTCAACTCTTACTAGACTAAGTCCAGCCCAAGTGAATCAGTTCCTGTCTCAGGACTCATTACTTTATATGTCCATGAAGACACTCTTCATGACATAGTCATGCTCTGGCCAGAGACTTAAAGTAATGATCCTGACAAGAGGCCAGGGTATCTCTTCTGTTTTTCACAGAAGTGATGAATCCTTTATTGGCTACTCAATTACCTTCAATACCTCAAACTGCACTCAAGCACCACCCTATGAGTAACCTCTGAAGGCCACAAGGAATGGAGTCAAAGTACGTGATCAAGATTCAAGATATCCTCGAGTACCTCAAGTCTAAGGATACTTGCACCATTGCTATGATGAGATTATCATCGACATTAAATCCATGTGATGATCTCATGGCAGTCATCCAATGAACTTACTACTACTAGTAAGCATCCATATGTCAACTCTAAATATCTCATATTTACAGCTTCGAGATCCACCGCTGATCCAATCAAGGAGTATGACATATGTTAGTCTATCCGGATTAATGATGTCCAGCCTCATTAATCCTATGACTAGGAGAATTTAGAAACCCACATAATTACACATGATAGGAATCTCGTGAGTATGATCACATCATAATTTCCTTCATGCTATGTCATATATCATGGACTTCATTAATTTGATTAAAGATCAATATCAATTCATAATAAAATGAACATCAAATAAATGAAACATGCCTTTCTTTATTTATTCATAAAGTCCGTATATGACTATGAACAAAAGCGCTAAAGGGATTGCCTTTGTGGCACTACTCTAACAATCTCCCACTGACCTAAAGCCAATCGCCTTGGTATCTAATACCATAAGCGAGTACATGAGAATCAAAATTCTTCCGTGACAATGGCTTCATCAACGGATCAAGAATGTTACGCTATGTGGGAATCCTCTCGATCGCGACATCACCTCTAGAATGATCTCTCGGATCGATGATATCTGCATGAGTACGTGTTTAGATCGTTGGTGAGACCTTGGTTCTTTCGCTGAGCAATAGCCCCATTGTTGTCACAATACAACCGTATGGGTCCATCACAACTAGGAACCACACCAAGTTCGAAATGAACTTCGATCCAAACAGCTTCCTTTGCCGCCTCGATGCAAAGAATGTACTCTGCCTCGGTCGTCGAATCGCCAGATGCCTCTTGTTTGGAACTCTTCCAACCGACCGCTCCGCCGCTTAGCGTGAAAACATAACTTTGACCGATCCGAGTCATCCTTGTCGATTGGAAACTGCATCCGTATGCTCGCCACTGGAGATTTCCATCTCCATATATCAAGAAAACATCCTTAGTCCTTCGCAAGTACTTGAGGATATTCTTGACAGCCTATCCAAAGGACCTCACCAGATCCGATTGGTATCGCGCCGTGACACTCGAGCATACGATACATCGGCCTCGTACATAACATAGCATACATGATCGATCCTACTGCAGATGCATACGGATCCGATCCATGCGAATCCTCTCATCTTGTGTCTTAGGACACATAGATTTCGAGAGTGTTATCCCATGAGTGATGGAAGAAACCCTCTCTTGATTGCTCCATGCTAAACCTCTTTAGCATCTTGTCTATGTACGATGATTGTGAAAGACCAAGCAACCTCTTTGATCTATCTCTATAGATCTTTATCCCAAGGATATAAGTTGCTTCACCAAGGTCTTTCATCGCAAATTGTTTGGACAACCAAATTTTAACGATTGCATCAATGAGACATCGCTTCCGAGTAAATGATGTCATCCACATATAGCACAAGGAAAACGATTGCATTCCCATTTGCCTTTTTGTACACACAATACTCATCCGGATTTTGTGAGAAACCAAACTCTTTGATTGACTCATCAAAACGGATGTTCCAACTCCTGGATGCTTGCTTCAATCCATAGATGGATTTAAGCTTGCATACCTTTTCGCCATCATCGAAGTGAAGCCCTCTGGTTGTGTCATGTACACATCCTCGGCCAGATTTCCATTAAGGAAAGTTGTCTTCACATCCATTTGCCATATCTCATAATCATAATGAGCGGCTATGGCTAGGAGTATCCAAATGGATTTAAGCATTGCTACGGGGCTGAAGGTCTCGTCATAGTCAACTCCTTGTCTTTGACGAAATCCTTTGGCCACAAGCCTTGCTTTGTAGGTAATCACATTGCCATCCATGTCGGTTTTCTTCTTGAAAACCTATTTGCACCCTATAGGTTTTATCCCTTCAGGTGCATCAACCAAAGTCCATACTTGGTTTATGTACATGGAATCCATTTCGCTTTCATGGCACAAAGCCATTTTTCGCACTCAACTCTTCGTAACCTCTTCATAGGTAGCAGCTCATCATCTTCTATGAGCAATACGTCATTCTGCTCACTTACGAAAATCCATATCTCTCGGGACCAAGTCGCATCCTACTTGACCTCTGAACTTCGTGTCACGAAGGTTGAATGTTACTTCATCCGAATGAGTGATGCCTCGTGTTCAGCAGTTGATCTCAGGCTTGTTTGAGCATCTTGAACTTCTTCAAGTTCGACTTTGTTCCCACTGCCTTCTTGCAAGAAACTCTTTCTCTAAAAGACAGCATGCTTCAAACAAACACCTTTGTTCCTTATCAAGGTAGAATTGATATCCCATGGTCTCTTTAGGATATCCTACAAATAAACACTTGTCGATTTCGCCTGCTTATCTCGATCAATCCGCTTCACGTGGCGTGACAACCCCATACTTTCAAATGAGAAAGATAAGGTTTTCGTTAGTCCACATCTCATATGGAGTAACATCAATCGCCTTAGAGGGAACTCGCTTAACAAGTAAACAAATGTCTCTAGCGATACCCCAAAACGATTTTGGTAACTTCATAAACCCATCATTGATCGTACCATGTCCAACAAGGTTCGATTTCTCCTTTCAGCCACACCATTGTCAAGCGGCGTGTAAGGAGGTGTCCATCGAGATAAAATCCCATTATCTCCGAGATAATCCAAACCTGTTGGTCTAAGTATTCTCCACCACGATCGATCGTAATGCCTTGATACTTTTACCAAGTTGGTTTTCTACTTCATGTCCGAATTGTTTGAACTTTTCAAACGCTTGATTTGTATCTCATCGATACAAGTACCCATATCGTGAATAATCATCGATAAAGGTAATGAAGTAACGACAACCACTTCACATGGATGGACATCGGACCGCATACATCTGAATGTATTAGGTCTAATACTCCAATCGCCGCTCACCCTTTCCTCAAGGGTAACTTAGTCATCTTGCCTAATAAACAAGATTCGCATGTGTCATATGATTCATAATCAAATGACCCTAAACTGCCACTCTTGTGGAGCTTAGCAATGCGTGTCTCATTTATATGGCCAAGTCGACAATGCCATAAGTAAGTTGACTTTAGATTATCTCTTTTATGTCTTTTGGTGTCATTGACATTTAAAATTGGATTAGACATATCTAATATGTATATACCATTGCACAATGTACCGTTTCCATAAAGCATTCCATTAGAATTAATAGAACAACCATTGCTACTAAAATTCATATGGAATCCAAATTTATTCGCATAAGAAATGATAATATATTCTTTGTCAAAACGGTACAAAATAACAATTATCCAATTCCAAAGACAAGCCCAAGAGGGAGAGACAAAACATAGGTTCCTACGGCTAATGCAAAGAACTCTTGCTCCATTTCCAACACGTAGGTCTACTTCTCCTTCATGAGTTGCCTCATCGTCCTCGAGGCCCCGTGATATCATTACATATGTGAGCCACAACCAGATCAAATACCCAGATGTTGTGATCAATAATGATTAACTTCAATGACATACAAACCTGAAGTAGTCGAGGCATCCGATGCCTTCTTCGCTTCAAATGACTCGAGATAGATTTTGCAATTGCGCCCAATGGCCATCTTTACCGCAATGGAAGCAAGTTCCTTTGGGGCAGCTTCTTTGGTCTTCTTCTTGATGGCGCTTCCTTTGGTTTCTTGGCCTTCTTCTTCTTTGGGTTCTTTTCTTCGAACTCAAGAAGAAGCATTACTACCAAAGACTTGCTTACTATCACTCTTGATAGTCTCGTCACCGTTGTCTTGGCGATTGATCACTCGTATTGTAGTAGATATTTGGTTCATCCGATAGTTTAGCACTAATGCGTATAACCGCCGGACAATCCAACCAGAATTAAGTCTATACTTAACTCATGATCCATTGCAAAACCTAAGACGGCCAATCTCTCAATATAGCCATTCATCTTCAGGGCGTACTGCACAGCAGATGTCCCTGGAGCCATCTTGGTAGTGAAGAGAAGCCTTGAGGTCTCGAACCTTTCGGACCGGGCTTGCTCGTCAAACAGCTCCCTAAGATGAAAAACTATTGTGTGAGCATCCATGGACTCGTGCTGCTTCTGCAGCTCTGGTGACATCGAGGCAAGCATGATGCAAGTTGCCATGTCACTGTCCTTTAGATGCTTACTATATGCCTTCTGATCATCATCAGAAGCATTGACAGCTGGTGCATCTGGAAGCGGAAAATCTAGGATGTATCCCAGACCTTCAGATCTGAGAACTATTCTCAGATTCCTTAACCAGTCAAGAAAATTCGGTCCAGTTAGCTTGTTGGAATCCATCAGTGAGCGAAGATTCACACTTGACGACATTTCAAACAACCTACACGAATAGAGAGGAAGAATGTTAGAATAGGAATAGCTGCATAATCATAAGGACTTGAATGATATGCAAAAAGATCTCCCACTAGTTTCATAAAATCCATAACCCTCATTACGAATCCAAAGAAACAAAGTGACATAATGTCCTAGTGGGTTGATATCCGATATTGCTAAGAATGACCTTGGGTTTACCCAACAAACCACAACTTAGGTCAATCGGTAGGTATCGAACATACCAATTGCATCATCGATAACCGACATTGAGAATGACCTTGGGTTTACCCAACAAGCCACCTTATGTCTCGGGAGGTATCGATATACTAATTACATCTTAGACACAACTATCGATCGCTATCAACTTGTTGATGTGTGCACTTACATTGGGTATCAACTTTTGATGCGCATACATCCGATGTATGCTACCCAATTTCACCTCCGTCCCACGCCGACCTCGAGTTTACTCAACAAACTAACGCTTCGGTGAAAACCAACCCATTAATCGAAAATCATATTTTCATGGTTCAACATATCCAGATAGAGTGAGCTTGGGTTTACCTAACAACCCATCCCTATAAGAACTCTGGTTCTTACCATATTAATGGAAGGCGTTAGTTTTCATATACCGAGGAGGATTTATAAACCTAGACTCCAAGCGTAAGGATTATAGTCACTAAGACTATATGGAATGATTTAGGTTTCATCAATCCAATTGAATCAATCCTTATAATCATCCATCATCCAACCTGAGTATGCCATAAGTCGACTTTCATCAAATGCAAGTCGCCTTATTGCATCTGCCCACACAAGTCGACTTATAAGGTGCTACAAGTCGACTTATTCTAACGACAAGTCGACTTATCCTAAAATCTTGAACAAGTCGACTTATTTCATACACAAGTCGACTTATCCAGGTAAATGTGCTAAAATCTCTAATCGGCTAATTTCTCAATCCATGTAAATCCAATTCACAATACCAACATACCTAAGGTAACTTAGATGTACCAATGAACATTTCATTGTACCATGAAAGCCATATATAGTCAAACTATACAAAAGCTTGAAAATGAGTCATAACTCATTAATTTCCAAATAATTTAGAACACCCAAATTATCACTTTGAGCATCTCTAACTAGCCTATACCTTATCAAATTACTTGCACAAGTCACAAAATTGTGACGGCCAAAACAAGAAAGATAATGACATACACTAATGAGACACAAAAGTGACCTATTTGGCATCCAAAAATCTTGGAAAAACAACTTCAAGCAATTCAATTTGGAAATCATACCACATCAAGATAACACATTTCTAATCACATTAAAAATGGTGCAAGGCATTGGAACTGAAAAACACACTCAATCAAGCCAAGTAAAACAGTCCCAACAATTTTCACCAAAACTGTCCAGTTCTGTACATTGCTTGAAATGATCAATGAAACAATTTCAATAAATCATGACAAAATTATATAGGTTACTACATGTTCTGAACATGCTACCTGAATTTCTTTCAGGATTTTAGGCCATCAAAAACTCAGTCAACCAAAATAGCAAAGCCGATTCCAAAACTGTATTCATCAGCACAGCAATTCCCAACAGTATAGAATAAAATCGAAAATAAATATCCAATCACCTTGAAATCCAATTTCCATGCTCACAGACATTCACCAACATCTTAGAGACATGTGGGTGAAGGAAAATCCAGAAAACGATTTTTGTAGAATTTATTCTTGATTTTATACTACTGTCTGTTCACAGAATCGTTTCAAAAACAGCATCTGGAACCTAGGGAATTATATTAGCAAAACTATATCAAATCAAATCGATAAATTCTGAAAATTCATAGACATATTCTCTAACATGTTATGAACAATCCTGGGCAGAAAAATTTCGAAAACCCTATCTCTATAGCAATTCGAAATCTGGACAGAAAGCATGCTACAACATCACAAGCAATTAGGGTTTATGATCTAGCTTCAGCTAAAGCTTCATACACGACACCGCACTCTCTGATACCACTGTAGGAAAATCCCGGAGGAACATCACATGTTCCAGCAGCGAAACAAAATTTTTATTCCCGGACCTTCCCAAACCCAGGATCCCGTGTCAAGATGAAAACTCAAACCCGAATAGCCAATAGAGACTATCTCTAAAGGTATCCACGCAGATCGAAAACCTAACCGAGTCAAACCCTTTGACCCGGGAATAGCTAGAACAGAATAAGAGCTGCTAGACCCTACCTCTGTCCTGAGAGCAAGTGAAATGAGCTTGGTGGAGCCTTGGAGAAGAGAGAACAATGAGAGCTTGAAGAAGATGGATGAGAGATCAAATCTCTAAGTTTTGCAAAACCTTTTCTTCTCTTCAAAACCTACGACCATCCCTTACATCCAATGCCTCTTCAATGTATTTTTAACACTTTAAAACACATACATGAAGCTTGGTTGTGAGACATCCACGTAGAAGGCATAAAATGCCTTAAAAGATAAATAATGATGAGTTTTGACTTTTCAAACTCATTTCTCCTCTCCATTTCATGTCTCCACCGAATTCAATATATATATATATATATATTAATTAATTATTTACTTAATTAATTAACATATATATAATTACTAAGAGGTCTAGTCAAACTGGGTCAGGTCCTATCTTTATTGTGCCCCCCTAGGTCAAACAGCCCTAAACCTTTCTTAGCAATATTGATGTCGCGATCTCATCGGGACATATCCCAATCCCATTGGGATCCATTTAATCCTAATGCTCTCCATAATTGGAACTCTGTCCAATTACTATTTTACAGATTCTCTGAATCACTCTTATGCGTGTGACCCTTTAGGTTTCCTGTTATGTTGGCCACTTAGATTAACAATTAATCTGAGCAAGTCATGAGCGGTATCTAGCAACACATCATGACCCCCAATTGACCGGAAAGTAATCGGTTTGATGAATTCATCACGAACCAGATCACGAACCCTTCCATAGACAATTACTGTGCAATTCGTCCTTTCAACATCCTATACCCCACTTGGTTATGAGTATGGCTAATATGTCAACTCTTACTAGACTAAGTCCAAATTTCAAGTGAATCGGTTCGCCTCAGACTCATTACTTTATATGTCCATGAAGACACTCTTCATGACATAGTCATGCTCGCCGAGACTTAAAGTAATGATCCCGATAAGAGGCTGTGGTATCTCTTCTTTTTCACGTAAGTGATGAATCCTTTATTGGCTACTCAATTACCTTCAATACCTCAAACTGCACTCCAAGCACCACCCTATGAGTAACCTCCGAAGGCCACAAGGAATGGAGTCAGTACGTGATCAAGATTCAAGATATCCTCGAGTACCTCAAGTCTAAGGATACTTGCACCATTGCTATGATGAGATTATCATCGACATTAAATCCATGTGATGATCTCATGGCGTCATCCAATGAACTTACTACTACTAGTAAGCATCCATATGTCAACTCTAAATATCTCATATTTACAGCTTCGAGATCCACCGCCGATCCAATCAAGGAGTATGACATATGCTAGTCTATCCGGATTAATGATGTCCAGCCTCATTAATCCTATGACTAGGAGAATTTAGAAACCCATATAATTACACATGATAGGAATCTCAGAGTATGATCACATCATAATTTCCTTCATGCTATGTCATATATCATGGACTTCATTAATTTGATTAAAGATCAATATCAATTCATAATAAAATGAACATCAAATAAATGAAACATGCCTTTCTTTATTTATTCATAAAGTCTGTACATGACTATGAACAAAAAGCGCTAAAGGGGATTGCCTTTAGGGCACTACTCTAACATCATCCACGTTGATGAGGAAGAAAGCAATAAACAAATCAACTTAATGATTGTTTTGACTTGGTCAAATGTGACTTAGTCATCTCCTTAAGTGCTTCCAATCGAATCTACATATATATATATAATATAATTAATTAATTTTAATTAATTAATTAATATATATATATATTTGTCAAGAGGTCCAATCAAACTAGGGTTCGGTCCTATCGGCCACCTACTCATCGCCCCGGCATCAAAAATCGCCGGAGACGATTTTCAGCAATGTCGATGTCGCGATCTCATCGAGACATATCCCAATCTCATCGGGATCCATTTAATCTTATTGCTCTCCAGATATCGGATCTCTATCTGAAACTATTTTACAGATTCTCTGAGTCACTCTTATGCGTGTGACCCATTAGGTTCCCGGTTATGTTGGCCACTTAGATTAACACTTAATCTGAGCAAGTCATGAGCGGTATCTAGCAACACATCATGACCCCCAATTGACCGGAAAGTAATTGGTTTGACTAATGAAACCATATCACTAACCCTTCCATAGACAATTCTCGTGCAATTCGTCCTTTCACCATGCTATACCCTACTTGGTTCGAGTATGGGCAATGTGTCAACTCTTACTAGATCGATCGATCAAATATAGTCCAAGTGTAATCGCTTCGCCCTAGGACTCATTACTTGATATGTCCACGAAGACCCTCTTCATGACACATGTGTGTCTCGACGCCAGAGACTTCCAAGTAATGATCCTGATAAGAGGCCATGGGTATCTCTTCTGCTATCACAGAAGTGGTGAATCCTCTATTGACTACTCAATTACCTTCGAATACCTCAAACTGTACCCAATCACCACCCTATGAGTGACCTCTAAAAGGCAACAAGGAATGGAGTCAAAGCACAGAATCAGTACCCAAGATATCCTTGAATACCTCAAGTCTAAGGATACTTGCACCATTGCATGATGAGATTATCACCGACATTTGTATAGACATCCATGTGATGATCTCATGGCAGTCATCCAATGTACTTACTACCACTAGTAAGCATCCACATGTCATATCTAAATATCTCAATATTTACGCTTTTACGAGATCCACCGCTGATCCAATCAAGGAGTTTGACATGTGCTAGTCTATCCGGATTAACGATGTCCGCCTCATTAATCCTATGACTAGGATAATTTAGATATCGACATAATTGCACATGATAGGAATCTCAGTAGTATGATCGCATCATAATTTCCTTCATGCTATGTCATATATCATGGACTTCATAAATTTGATTAAAGATCACAATCAATTCATAATAAAATGAACATCAAATAAATGAAATATGCCTTGCTTTATTTATTCATAAAGTCTGTACATGACTATGAACAAAACGCAGCTAAAGGGATTGCCTTTGTGGCACTACTCTAACAATCTTATGGTATCAGACATATAAGTCGACTTACACGAGTGGACAAGTCGACTTATCAGTACCGAGCAAGCACAAGTCGCCTTACACATGGTACAAGTCGACTTACACTTACAGTTACCAAAGCAACCCAGGACTTGCTCATTGGCAAGCAGTCAAAAGAATTTTTCACTACCTTCGTGGTACTTCAGGCCTGGTCATTTGCTATCAAGGCAGGGATTTAAGGTTAAGGGGTTATTCGGATGCCGATTGGGGTGGTGACCCGGATGAGTCTAGGTCAACCTCAGGATATGTTTTCACCTTATTTTTTTAGTAGTGTTATTATTTTTAAATTCCTTTCTATTATTAAATGTATTTATTTAGATTATTATGATTATATTCCTTATCATTATTTAATTTTGTTTGCTTTAATTTATTTCTATTAATAATATAAAATTCCTTCTTATTATTATTAAATTTACTATTCTTATTAATTTAATTATTGTTATTATGATTGATTATTAATATTATTAATTTTCTACTTGAGTATATGCACTTATTATTATGAAATAAAATTATTTTGATGTTATTTATTTATTTATTATTATTATTATATTCCTCATTATTATTAATAAAAATAAATTTATTAATTTTATTAATTACATATTATTATTATTATTATTATTAAATTCCTTATTATTATTAGATTTCTAGTTACTATATAAAATAAAATAATTATTTTTATTAGTATTATTATTTCATTTTATATTAATTTGTATTATTAAATTCCTTATTGTTTTTAATTTGATTGATTTTATTAATTATATTTATTATTATATAATTGTTTGGTTTATATATATATATTTGCACACCCATGCATGCAAGCATATATATTTTGTCATTATTATTATTATTATTATTATTATTATTATTATTATTATTATTATTATTATTATTATTATTATTAAATTCCTTATTATTATAATTTTCTTGTGATTATTATTAAATTCCTTTTAGTATTAATTTAATTTAAGATTTAAATCCTTATAATAATAATAATTACTATTAAATTCGTCATTATTATTAAATTTATTCTTTTTATTTTTCAATTTATTAATTTTATTATTCTTCTTATTATGATAGATTAATAACAATTTTGTTAGTTAAAATATTATAAATGAATATTTTAATTAAAATATTTGTAAATATTTTAATAAATTAAAAGAAAACAAAAGGGCAAGTATCGTCAGTTTCACTGTTTAAAATCAAATTGAAATTAAGTTATTTTCTCCCTTTCATCATTTCTCACCGATGTTCTCTCTTCTGCTCGTGAGACTACTGTTCTCCGGTGAACGTGTATTTCTGTGTGAATTGTCAATTTCTTGCAATCTAAGGTTGAGGGTTACAGCAGTGGAGTTGGGTTGACACCGACTAGATTTGGGTTGTCTATTTGTGAATTTTGCAGCATTTACCATCACAATGCCCTCTTTAAAAGCTAGAAAATCAGAGGAAACCATCGTAGCTGAGGTGAGAGGGGACAATGCTATAGACATTGCAGCTGTTTATGATGCCCCTTTTCCCATTTTCTCAGAGGAAGAAGGTGTGAGGTACAGTGTTCTACGGATTAAAACCATTGAAGTATCTACATATTTTAATTTTGATGTGTTAGAACAAATAGGGCTGAAAGATAAATTGTTGAGATTTTGTGAAAGAGGTAAATGGGAACAATTTGTGTGTATTAGTTACCCTGTTTACCGTGAACTCACACTAGAGTTTTTCACTTCTCTGAGGTTTGAGTCAAGCAAACTTAAGAAATTTTAGTTTGGATTACAAGGGCAAGCTTACTTTTTTGGATGAGAATTTATTAAGGCAACAATTTGGTTTTGCAAAAAAACAAGTGGAAGATGGCCATCAGTCATTCTCCTGTAGTTCTTATTGAAAATATTTAATTGATTTGGAAGAATATAATCTTCATATTGCATCAAATGCACACATTCTTAGTCCGGAACGGTTGCTTGTGCATAAATTCATGTGTTCTGCTGTGTTTGGGAAAAGGCAAAGTACTAAATGCTCGGGGAAGGAGCTGTTTTTTATTATGATGCATCGATGAAAGGCATAAGTTGAACATGTTCGCTCATGTTTCTCAAACTTTGATCCAATTAGTGGGGAGAAAGGGAAACAGTTTAGGAATAGGTTATTTAGCGACTGCTTTAGCTCAACATTTTGAGATTGATGTTAGTGAACTAATCTTCTTGGATTATCAGTATTTTGATTTATCATACTTAAAACATTCCGAGATCATAGAACACAACAGCATGCAGTTCCGAGATCCTCGGACACATACAGTAGTGAAGCACAGGTTTTCAAGTGCAGCTTCAAGTTCTACACTTCAACCTATAGATGAATTTTCATCAAGTGAGGAGGATCAACAGCAACCACAACAACAGCAGGAACCTAGTTGCGTCATGGTTTACACACTCATGGTTGAAAACAACAAAAATACACAGCAACAGCTGAATTTCATGAATCAGCTGCTGAATCGAATGAATCAACAAGTGGACCAGATATCCAACAATCTGGCTTACATGAGCGACAAACTACACAAGTCTTGGGAGATGCAAGGACTCGATTTGTGATCTCCAACCCTATCACCTTCGGGATCTCCACAAGGTTTGTGAATAGTGTAATTAAGAGATTTGTATATGTGGATGTGGTAGACCTTAATTACACTTATTATTAATTATCTGCTTCTTACTATTAAATTTATTATTAATAATTTTGTACTTAATTTTATTCTTACCAAACTTTGATTGTTGTCATCGGCTAATTTGTAAGGTGCAAAAGCAAAGTAAAAATTTTAAACATTTTGATTAACAAATTTATAAGCCGCAAAGACAAAAATAAAATTTAAACATGCACAGCCGTGCGAGTTTCCCACAAATAATTGTCTTACTTCAAAAATATAATCATCCTTATCTTCAAAATCAACTGCAAATACATTTATTCCAAATGAATTGTTTCTCTCCATTGACATAATTATTTCACCAAACTAAGCTTTATTTTTTAACATCAAATAAATTATTCGATAACTTTCTTTATGCATTATATATGCGTGAAAGACCTCATTTTTTAATTGTCTATAGATATACTTTGTGTAATATAATTTTATTTTCTCATTAATTACATGTTTAATTTTAAATTAAAATTTTTCTATAAAAGGTAATGTCAAGACAAATTAAAGATAGTTAATATTATTGACAAATTAAGGAAGACTTGATTTAGGTGGTTCGTACTTAACAAATTTAAGAGAAAATAAGGAAGTTCTAAAAAAGGTTAAGTTTAAAACCTTTGCCACAAATTCTCAGACATGCATTTCGCAAAAATTCAAACCCTTCAAAATCCATAATTCATTACTCATATATACTTAACAAATTCCCACATAATGAAATTACATTGCGCTTACTTCTCACTATTTGTTATTATAGTTTAATTTAATTTTATTAAATTGTATAGCAAGTACAACACACGCTTTACATCCATGATGTTATTAAATATTAACTCTTTATCATGTAATTATATTATTAATTGTTGCACTTAAAAATTTTATTTTATGTTAATATCTTTTCAAGACTATTAACAATTAATTTATCAATTAATTAACATAATTTTTCTAGTTAAACCGATAAGATTGAATTATCAATTTTGAATTTTGCTATTAAATTTGACCCTAATTCGAGAATCTTTAGGTTGTATGAAACTTCTTTCAAGTATAGTAGATCTATTCATACAAGAGAATTTTCCAATCTCAATCATATAAAATCAAATCATGCCTTAATATTTCAGATATATTATAACAAGAATAAAATGCATAATTGAATCACAATAAATCAATCAATATAATTGCAGAAATAAAAGATCAAAAGATATTGTTATCCCAATTTAGTGTTCATCACACCCATACAATAAGCATGTTTAGTTAGTCATATAAAATGAAATCAATAACAAAAATGCAGAAAAACTAATAGAAAAAAGAAATTATAATTCTAAACTAATAAAAGAAAAGAAATTACATTGCATGAGTCACCAACTTCCAGTAAATGTTTACTTTGTTTACATCAGCAACCAACAATCAGTTTAAGCCTACATTATTATCATAATCATCTTTTACAATTACATAACTTTTTAGCATGAAGGCAACGACAACATTTTTCAATGAAAATACCAACTCCTAAATTATTTACTTCTTCCAAATTTGCAATACCAAATGTCTGTTGTGCCTCTAAATCAATATGCATGTTAAATAATTCAAACAAAAAAAATGTAATGCAATTATTAAAAATAATTTAAATTAAGACAAAAACTTTCTTTAATTTACTATTAGTAAATCAATCATGCGCATTGAAGGTGGGATAACAACACTAATATTTTGTTGACTTCTTTCAACATCATTGACCTAACATGATAAATGATTCAAAGATTAATAACACATTACAAACATAAAATATTACAAACAATAGAAACAAATAGTTTAACAAAGAATACTAGAGGATTTGTTGCATAATGATGATGACTGTATAGCATTGTTGACTTATTTATATGAACACCTATTGGGTGCATTTCGTAATTGTCATAACCAATTGGTTGATAAATAAAAATTTAAATTGATTCAAATTATTATACCCATAAGACAATATTATAAATAGAACCTGAGATTGTTGTATACGATCTTCATGATTGCAAACCATACTTGTTAAATCCTTACAATAGAAACTGTCTGCATTTGGTATTTCTCATAAGCAATAAAAGCAAATTTTGTTGAAAAGAAATAGCACAACACATGCAGACATTATTAATAACCCAATGCCAACCTGATGTTGATGTAATATGGGAGCTTAGCTGCTGGAGATATTCTAAGTTTGTTAGGAATTATCTTCAGATTCCTTAATAAAGTCGTTTAGGCCAAATTTACTTAAAATTATCAGTATAAAAATTATATTCATCATTTCAAAACAATATCACTAAAAGTTTAAACTGAGTATTGGAAAGGGGGATTACTGTCGAATCTGCCACATTTGGTGAAGTCTTGCATTTCTTCGCATTCTTCCTCTTCTTTGAACTTTTCTCTAGTCCATCCCTCAATCTCTTACTTGATGTAGGCTTTGTCTTCATTTTCAGACCTCTTAAGTGATTCATTTCAGCAAAATTAATGTCAGTTTCATTTAGCACATTCATTTCAGTATTTGAGCGTTGGTTGAACTCTTGATGTTGTGCTATTTGGTTCTCTTAATCAACTATTTCTTCACCTTCCAATTTCTCATCAACCATGTTCAACAGATGATCTTTCACAATTTCATAGGTATCTCTCCTCTCTGTTGCTCTTGTAACCAATCACATGCTTAATGCACACAATTGTTTATACCTTATAATTGACAATAGTTTAGGATCCATATCAGTTTCATTGACAGTTGACTCCTTACTAGCAATCGTCCAGCATTTTGCTTTCCTTGTCCATCTTTTCAAAATATAATTGCTTGGGATTGTCCAAATATTTTTCAAGTTATAAACCTTTAACACATGAGAGCATAAAATGCCAGTAAACTTAAACTTCTCACAACTACAATGAACTTCATCATTATATGAATTATAACTAATCAATTTAGAGTAGCTCTTCCCAGCAACACTGATCTTATATTTCTCAACCGTTCCATCCTCACTGCAAAGACGAAAACTAGAATCATGAAAATGATTCCATTGATATTGAAAATATTTAAATACTTCTAGCGTGTAGACAGTAGCTGCATGCTTTAAAATTTTAACTGGTGCTGACAATGTTGGACTGCTGACATTACCTTTAAAATCAGCTTTTAACTCCTCACATTGACGATCATCAATAAGCCTCTGGAAGTGATTAAAAAATTGTAATAAGTTATGCTGATAACAGACGTACCTTTTTATCATACTATTCATGCTCTCACTTCGTTGGGTGGTCATTATGTCTGCACAAAATATTTTGCACCCATAAACCAAAGCCCATTTTTCCTTAATATGATACATACGTTGCAACCATTCATGATCTTCAAGTTCATATTTTTCCAACATCTTATTCCATGCAATGTGAAAATCTTCTTCTTCTTCATACTCATATATGCATGAGTTGAAATCCCTTGAAAACTCTTTAGACTTAAAAAATACACCACTCAAATGGATGGCAGCATTTTGATAAATGTGCCAAATACACAGTCGATGATGAGTCTTTAGCCATCTTGAAGCTAATGCCTTTGTGATTGCTGCATCTTGATCAGTGAGAATAGTTGTAGGCTTTTTCTCAGACATCGCTCTATCAAATGTCTCAAACAACCACTCAAATGTAAGAGCAGTTCCATCATAGAGGAGTGCAACACCAAAAACTATTGTTTGCTTATGATGGTTGACACTGACAAACAAAGCAAGTGGACGACCCTAACTATTATTCTTGTAAGTAGTATCGAAGCACACTACATCACCAAAGTCTAAGTAGTCATTCCTCTTTTTGTGTCAGACTAAAATATGCTAGTGATCAAATCATCTTCGTCCACTTGAATGACATAAAAGAAATTTGGATCTTCTACCTGTATCTTATACAAATATTCTAACTCCTCACGTGTATCTCCCTTTTTCATGTTTCTTGTTCATTTAGACCTTAAATAATTATTGTAATCATCTGGAATAAAGCCAACATTATTTCTGCTACCTGCTTATCTCACCATAAGATCATGGGATTTTTTCGGTCGAATTCCCACACCATCATTTTAATTTGCATAGCCGCAATTGAAGATATCTTCCTGTGACTTCTATGCAAATGTGTTTTGTTTAGGGATGAAAGGTAGTGATTGTGCTCCTCCACAAATTGAATGACTTGAAATTTTCCAGTTTGCACACTATTCACTTTCATCCTTGCTTCACAACCAAATCTTGTTTATGCCCACGGAGCTCTTACATACAAATCTCTCCTATCGGCCATCCGTTTACCCTCAACACTACAATAAAAAAGTCTACAATTCAACTTACCACTTTTATCTTTGTTATTTTTGCTTCTTCTAATTCCAAATCCCACAAGCTTCACATAAGTTAAATAAAATTGATAAGTTTCTTCTTTTGTCGCGAAGTGCATGCCAATTTTCGGTACTAACTCTCTTCCAACCAAATCTCTTGCATTCATATTACAACTCTCGTTCCCAAAACCAATATCATTGTTACGTTGCTTATTATCAATTTCATAATTTAAACGACGGCATGGAGTCGATGTACCATCTATTTTCACACCTGTGAATTAACAAACGAGGAACATTATTTTTAGATATAATTATTAACACAACCAAATATGACTATTAACCAAAACATAGGATGTTTTATTTTTTTATCCATCCATATGTTATGTCATTCCTATAACAGAAAAAACAATAAGAGATTTGATGCTAAGTTGTTTCTATTTTACAAATGAAATGTTTACGTTAACATTAACTACAACTTAATGTTAACCACTCAACTGTTACACATTGATTATCACTGACGTGTATGTAAAACCAAAAGCTATAAACACTCCCATAAAAGTTAGAAACCATAAAATTTCACACATCTTCAAGACTTACTTCAAACATAAATAACAACTAACTCAACCTTCACCTATTAATTATCACTAACGTATATGTAAAACCACAATTTATTAACAGAATCATAGCAGTTACATCAAAATAAATACCAAAACGTTAAACAGAAACATACAACTTATATAACAATAAATTCTAAATATCTTCAAGAATTACTGTAATGAAAACATAAATAACAAATTATCTTTAACAACCAGCTAGTATATAAATAAAGGCAAAAGACACCTATTTCTTAATAACTGGTTAACATAAGCAAATGGTTAAAAATTTTACACAGAGAGGGAGATGAAGACTAACACATTAGATGTAGAAAGGTAGAAATTTGGAGACTTTCCTTTGTAAATTTGGTTGAAGAAATAAAAGTTTGTGAAAATGAGATAAGCAAATAACTTAAATGGTGGGAAATGTTAGTAATAATTGCTTTGAAATGACAAAATTTCCAAAGTCATCATTATTGTAAATTAATTTGTATCAATTTATTAATATTGTATATTTTAATTTGTTCATTATCATTTTAATTCCTTAATGTAATTTAATAATAAACTTTTATTTTATTTTTATTACAATTTAATTCTATAATTATAAGAAGAATATTGAATTACATGATTATTTAAATCTTTAATTAAATTAATACTACTAAAGAATTTTATAATAATAAGAAGAAAAGTTATAATAAGGAATTTAATTAAAAATTAATAATAATAATAATAATAATAATAATAATAATAATAATAATAATAATAATAATAATAATAATAATAATAATAATAATAATAATGATGACGACAAAATATATGTGCTTGCATGTCATGGGTGTGCAATATAGATATATATATTAACCAAACAATTATATAATCATAAATATAATTAATAAAATAAATCAAATTAAAACAATAAGGAATTTAATAATACAAATTACTATACTAAAATATTAATAGTAATATTAATAATTCTTTTACAATCACAAAAATTTAATAATAATAAGTAATTTAATAATAATAATAATAATAATAATAATAAATGTAATTAATAAAATTAATAAATTCAATAATGCAAAGAATAAAATTAATAATAATGAGGAATTTAATAATAATAATAATAATAATAATAATAATAATAATAATAATAATAATAATAATAACAACAACAACTAAATAAATAAATTAAATACATCATAATAATATTATTTAACAATAATAAGTACTTATAGTAAAGTAGAAAATTTAATAATACTAATAATAAATCATAATAAGAATAATTAAATTATTAAGAATAGTAAATTTAATAATAAGAAGAACAAATTTAATAATAATAAGCAATTTTATAATTATAATAGAAATAAAGATATAAGCATTTAATCATAATAAGGATTTAATTATAAGAATAATACTAATATTAATAATAAATATTATAAAAAATATAAGATTTATAATAATAAGTATATAAACTAAAGTAAAAATAATAATAATAATAATTAAAATTAAAAGAATAATTAAATTAATCAGAATAATAAAATTAATAATGATAAGAAGAAAATTACTAATTATAACAAATTTCATAATAATTATAGAAATTAAAAGAATTAATAAATGTAATAATCATAACGATAATAATAATAATAATAATAATAATAATAATAATAATAAATGTAATATCAATAAGGGATTTAATAATAATAATAATAAATATAATAAATACTCATCAATAAATTTAATAATAAGAAGAAGAAATTTAATAATAATATTTAACAGTTATTATAATAATGAAAATAAAATTAATTAATAAATTTAACAATAACAACAACAACAACAACAACAACAACAACAATAATAATAATAATAATAATAATAATAATAATAATAATAATAATAATAATAATAATAATAATAATAATAATAATGGGAAGGAATTTTATATTATTAATAGAAATAAATTAAATAATGATATGAATATAATCATAATAATCTAAATAAATATATTTAGATTACTCTTATCATAGTTTACTAAAAAAAAAAAACCTCAATTCTTAAATTTTACTCAAATTAACTTGATTGTTAAATTTAGTAAGCTTACATAATTTTTTAAAATTAAAATATATTTATTCTGAATCTGTTTTTAAAGTCGGTCTCAAACTCAAATTTTCAAACTCAACAAAACTCCAAATTAGATTCACATGTAAAAATAGGTTCGAACTCATTCCCGATGCTTTTCACAATGTCAGCGAAATGTTTAACGTTCACACACGGTGCGGGAGTGGGGACGAAGAAGCACTCAATTATTCGGAACATACCAGGTTTGATAATGTCCGAGAAAGGCTAGATGGGGAACAGCTTTAGTATCAATCACACCGTCCTGAAAGTATCAGACCACTCGACAGACATGGAGTTTGATTTGATACAACTAAAGTTGGTGGAGGGTCTCCTTCCTTCATCTGGTCCATTTTTGTCAAAATAAAAGACATCTCAATGTATTTAATTTTAAAATCAACATAAAGTTGAACAGTAATTATTGATCTAAATCTTTTTTAAAAAATTTAAAAGTTATCTTTAAAAAATGTTTGTCGTCAAAGTTGGGACGAAGATCCTTAGGTCCCGCCCTGCCTCATTATCAACTTTGGTGTCAAGAAATTTGTCATTAAATGAACAAGTATCCATCAATTGCTCTCCTTCTGCTCAACTTCAGGTTTTTGGTTCAATTCATTCTTGCAGTTAAGAGTCTCATCAAAGGTTAGGAGGTATAATAGTGGTAAGAGTAGGATTCAAAGTATGACAGGAGAAGGATCCAAAGTGGGATTGACATCTACCAAATGAGTATTCTTTTCATCGTCAGCAATGTGAGTTGCGGATTGGTGCTGCTCATTGTCATGAGGACGGGCCGAAGTTGGGGAATTTGGTTCAACATCTGATTATTATAATCGTCTGGTTGTTTTTGAATACGGAGAGCATCTTTTCCCGCTTCTTCGTTGGCACCAATCATCTCACTACCAACACTACTCTTACTGCTACTCATGTTGACGAAGATGAGTAACTACGGCAACCCAAAACCAGAAAGAAAGAAAACAAATTCAACAATTAACCAACCGTACAGAATTAAAAAAAGCGAATTTATGTGCACAGTCGAGAGTGTGAATAAATCGATTTGGTAATACCTAGGAAAGACCGTCAAACAGATTCCTAAGACAGTATTACCATTCTATGTAAAATCTCATGAAAGAGTGGAGGGGTCACAAACAGTCCTATTTAAAACCCGGCCTCCTAGATATAAATTACATACACAGTATATTTATCATAACCTAACCTGTGTACATACACAAATAGTAAATACACCCAAATAAATTGAACATAACACTACAAATATACCCGACAAATAATGTTGAATACTATAAATGCGAAATAAATAAAAGAGATAAGAAAATGACATACTCGAAAATTGATAACGGAGTTCGGCTAATTGTGCCTACTCTCCGAGCACCGCTTAAGACAACTTGCTCTTATTAAGAAGAGAATACTAAATTTGATATGTGTACAAATTTTGAGTATATATCAAATTTTAGGATGGATGTAGAATAGGAGGGGAGGAGTTCTTTTATAACTTGAAAAACTCCTCCCATTCTCATTTCTTCCCAATATGGGATAAAAATTGAGCCACCAAAGTAACAAATCTCCACTTTGGCACAATTTTAAGTCCCACCAAATGCAACCATAATTCATCATCCTAGTTAAACAAACTAGCCAAACAGTCTCTATAGTGCTTCCAATTTGCGTCTTCTGGCGCCAACTTAAAAGTGCAAGATATTGACTAAGTCTAAACAATGTTTAAGCTTAGCTTTTGTCACCACCTTGGTCATCATATCTGCATGATTCTCTGTAGTCTATATCTTTTGGAGAAGTATCTCCTTTTCTTCGAGAATCTCCTGCACAAAGTGATAGCCAACATCAATATGCTTCGTCCTTGCATGAAAAAACTGGTTCTTTGCTAAGTAAATAGCACTTTGATTGTCACAATACACCACAAGGTATTTCTGACCAACTTCCAAGTCTTTTAGCAATCTATGAAGCCAAGTCGCCTCCTTCATAGCCTCTATAATTACCATATACTCTGCCTTTGTTGTAGATAAAGCCACTGTTGATTGTAAAGTGGACTTCCAACTAACTGACGCCTTAGCATAAGTGAATAAGTAGCTAATTGTACATCTTCGCTTATCCAAATCACCTGTATAGTCAGAATCACAATATCCAACTATGTATTGATCAAGTGATTTATCCCGCTCAAATAATAAGCCAACATTTACGATATGTTGAATATACCGCAGAATTCATTTCACAACTTATCAATGAACTTTACCAGGATCATGCATATATCTGCTCACAACACTAACTACCTGTGAAATATTAGGTCTCATATATACCATTGCATATATCAAGCTTCCTACTGCATTAGCATAAGGGACTTTCTCCATATATTCATGTTCTTCATCCGTCTTTGGAGATAATTGGTTACTAAGCTTCAGATGAGGAGCAAGTGGAGTACTTACAGGTTTTATATCATTATTCATACCAAAATGTTGTAGTACTTTTTTGAAATACTGCTTCTGAATCAGCCAAAGCTTACCTCCCGATCTATCCCTGCTTATCTCCATACTGAGAATCTTCTTGGCTTCTCCCAAATCCTTCATCTCGAACTCTTCATTCAATTTTGCCTTCATTTTGTTAATTTCATCTTGGCTCTTGGATGCTATTAGCATATCATAAACATATAAGAGTAAATAGATGTAGGATGCATCTTGAAGTTTGCGTAAATACCCACAGTAATCGTATTTACTACTTGTGTACTTCTGGCCCATCATAAACTTGTTAAATCGTTTATACCATTACCTCGGTGATTGCGTTAATCCGTACAACGATTTATTTAATTTACAAACCCAAATTTCTTTACTAGCAACTTTGAATCCATATGGCTGAGACATATAGATTTCCTTCTCCAAATCACCGTGTAGGAATGCAGTTTTCACATCATGTTGAGCTAACTCCAAATTCAATTGCACTACCAAGGCCAACAAAATTCTAATGGAAGAATGTTTAACAACCAGAGAAAATACCTCATTATAGTCAATTCCTTCCTTATGAGCGTAGCCTTTAGCCACCAACCTTGCCTTGTAGCGAATATCATCTTTGTCAAGAAATCCTTCTTTCTTTGCAAATACCCATTTGCATCCAATTGCCTTCTTTCTTTTCGGTAGTTGTGTCAGCTTTCATATCTTGTTCTTCTCAAGAGATTGCATTTCCTCTTCCATTGCACTTGCCCACTTGCCACTTTCTGAACTTCGGATTGCTTCTGTGAAGGTAGATGGAGCATCATCAACAACTAGAAGTGCATAAGTTACCATATCAGTAAAACAAGTAGGTTTTTGAATTTTTCGTCTCGTTCTTCTATCGACAATTGACTCTGATTGCTGCGGAGATTCTTGGGTCGAAACCTCTTCCTCACCTGACTCTTCTTCTGCCATAGGAAAATCACTAGTAGTGCTTTTTTGCTGGGATCACCATTATCTATTCAAACTCCACCTGCTTCGAAATACCATCAGCCCCTTCTGGAGTTACCTTATTTAACATGGCAGATTCATCAAAGGTAACATCCTTGCTGATAATTGTCTTTTTTGACTCTAGACACCACAAATGGTATCCCTTAACTCCAACATTAAAGCCCATAAATAGAGCCTTCTTTGCTCGTGGGTCTAATTTTGATTCATTTACATGATAATATGCAGTAGAACCAAAAAAACGCAAAGAATCGTAATCTATTGTAGGTTTCCTGGACCCTACCTCTAAAGGAGTCTTGCCACCAATTGCAGATGATGGAAAATGATTAATGAGATGTTGAGCGTATGTCACTGCCTCAGCCCAAAACTTTCTGCCTAACTTAGCATTAGACAACATACAACAAACTTTCTCCACTAGTGTCCTCTTCATACGCTCCGACACCCCATTCTACTATAGGTTTTTTCTAACTGTAAAGTGTCGAACTATGCCAGGCTCTTGACATACCTCCAGGAAAGGATCACTCTTGTATTCTCCACCATTGTCTATTCGAAGAACTTTGATCTTTCTTCCCGTTTGGTTTTCAACTTAAGCTTTCTACTTAAGAAAAACTCCAAGCACATCATCTTTGTTCTTCATAGCAAACACCCATACTCTTCTGAAAAAATCATCAACAAAAGTGACAAAATAATGCCTACCTCCAAGAGATGGTGTCTTAGCAGGTCCCCACACATCTGAGTGCACATAATCCAAAATATCTTTAGTGTCATGGATGGTAGTGCCAAATTTCACTCTTCTTTGTTTTCCCAAAACACAATGCTCACAAAATTCTAATTTACAAGTCTTCATACCTTTTAATAATCCTTGCTTGGTAAGGATTTTTCACCAGCATCTCCTAAACGCATATGCCACAACTTTGTAGCCTCTGTATCCTTCTTTCTAATAGAAGTTACTGCTGCTACTGTCCCAACAACTATACGTCTTTGGTAGTAATACAAATTATTTTTCCTTATGCCTTTCAACATCACAAGTGCTCCCGAAGTTGCCTTAAGAATTTCATCTCGCATTATCACAACTAGTCCTTTTGATTCTAAAATCTCCAAAGAGATGAGATTCTTTTTCAATTTTGGCACATATCAAACATCCTTCAAAATTCTGGTGGATCCATCATGATTCCTCAACTTGATTGAACCTGTCCCAACTGTTTTACATGGATTGTCATTGCCCATGTAAACAACTCCACCATCAATTTCTTCAAAATGAAAGAACCGCTCCCAGATGGGAGACATATGATAGGTGCAATCTGAATCTAGAATCCACTCCTCCGAATGAAATGTTGAAGGTGATACCACCAAAGAGACATCTGACTCTGTATCACTTTTCCATTCTGTAACATTTGCATCTTGCGGAGCCTTCCCTTTCTTCTTCAACTTTGGACAGTCTTATTTCCATTGCCCTTTCTCATGACAAAAAACACACTCATCTTTGGCAACTATGCTATTTGATTTGGATCTTCCTCTTCACCCCTTCGACCGGCTCTGCTGACGACCTCTTGCCATAAATGTTTCATCTTCTGTAACCGCTTTACTTTTCTTTTTATCATCCTTTCGCAATTCATGACTATAAAAAGCGGAACACACAACATCTAAAGATACATTCTCCTTCCCATGAAGTAAAGTAGTTTCTAAGTGTTCAAATTCATCCGAAAGGGATAATAACAACATCAAAGCCAAGTCTTCATCTTCGAATTGTACATCTAAATTCAACAGATCTGCTACTAATCGATTAAACAGAGTGATTTGTTCATTCATAATAGTACTTGGTCAGTATTCAAATTGGAACAACCTTTTCTTCATAAGGAGTTTATTTTGACCACTTTTTTTAGAAATTTGTCCTCCAACGCCTTCCACAGTTTGTACGTAGAAGTCTCGTTTTTGAAAGCAGACTTCTGCTCTCTAGACTAACATGATCGAATTGCTCCGCATGCCAACCGATTTATGATACTCTAATCTTTATCTTCTATATATTCTGATTTCTTTTCTTCGATAGCTATATCAAGGCCTTGTTGGAAAAGGGAATCTAGAACCTCACCTTGCCATATGCCAAAATGACCAGTACCATCAAATATTTCCACCGCCAACTTCATACTTGACATTGGAATCCTCTGCCATGTGGATGAGAAAGTCGATGTCCCGTGTGTCATATTTGTTATGTCCCTAGTTGTTGGTAAATTTACAGACTCAAATAATAGTATTCAATATTACAAACATTACAAACAAACCAAAGGATGAACCTTCAGCTCTGATACCACTTGTTGAAAAAATCGAGTAATTTTTTCCTCTAAGGTAAACAACTAGTAAAGTGAACTGATTCAGTAATACCTAAGAAAGACCGTCAAACAAACTCCTAAGATAGTATTACCATTCCATGTAAAATCCTAGGAAAGGGCGGAGGGGTCACAAATGGTCCTACTTAAAACCAGACTTCCTAGACAGAAATTACGTGCACGGTGTATTTATCACAACCTAACCCGTGTACATACACAAATAGTAAATACACCCAAATAAACACAACACTACAAATATACCCGAAAAATAATATTGAACATTAAATAAATAAAAGAGATAAGGAAAGGATGTTAATGGATATTTTTATATTAATTTTAGATACATAATTTATTAAACTCTTGTCCATTTATGTTTAAATTACACTAATTAAGAGTTATTTGTTTTATTGTTTTTAAATACCAGCCTCATCATACCTCCAGCACTCACAACGTACAACACAACCCCACATTTCATTGTTTCACTCTACCGAAACAGCTACTCCCATCCACAGCAGCACCCAAGCATCAGCCCGCACAACACAGCCTTCACTTCCATCAACACAAGCTCCATGCTTCCACCATGCTACAACCCCCACTTCAGCCTACAACCACTCCACTTATAGCTAGCCTCTAACTTATGACCATCAGCTCTCCTTTTCATTGAAAAAGAAAAACAGCCTACATCCTCTCACATTTTGAATAGCCCTCCATCAACGCACACAGCCCCATCCTTCACTGACAAAAAGGCAACACACCCATCCTCTAAAAACGCTGGATTGACGCATACTCCCTCCACTAACGATCAAAGCAGCTGCTGGAGATAAAAACACTTTAGCAGGTGGAGAACACACACGAAGACAGCTGGGAGGAGTAATGAAATAAATGGAGAAAGCAAGAGGGGGAGAGCTCTACGCCATCAACCACTAAACATACAGGCCCCTCCAAACATCCATCACCCACTGAACACACAACCCTCACTCACGAAATATTCATCAACTCCATCACTCAAGGACAGAACCCTTACTTATTTACAGCAACACACGAAGCAACACCTGGTGGAGAAAAGCAACAGCTGGGCGTGAAGAGGGAAGCAGCTGGAGCAAGGCATGACTTCGTGGAGCAGCAGATGGAAATGAAACAAGAAGTAGCTACATTGAAGGAGGAGTAAAACAGCTGGTGGCATAGGAAAGAACCACGTGAAGGAATCGTGAACTGCTGGTGGAGACACATTTAAGCAAGCTGGTGGTGTTGATTAATACCGCCTTTTATTCCGAATTATCTATGGACAAAATAGTGACTCGAATTTAGAAGAGAAGGGAACACCTTGAACATTGGGTTTCACTTGCTTAAGTGAAGTATTTCCTAAATCAATCCACTTTTACAATTTTATTTTAAATGTCCAATCCAATTGAAATTTGATACCTTAACCGAACTTTTGTCATTTGATTAAATCTAGTCATTTTAATTCATACCTTTCAATTTTCATATTTCCTTGATTTACTTATTTTATTTTATTTTATTTTCAAATCAATCAATTTTTTTTTATCGTCTAAGTAATTTTTCATCGTTTAATTTAATTGTCATATGTGTTGGAAATTTTTCCCTTGGGTACGATATCCGGTTCTTACCGATTTATATTACTTGTCGACGGGGTGCACTTGCCTCTAATTGGTTTAGATAAAATTTAATTATTTTGTTTAGACCGCAACAAAGGACATACTCGAAAATTGATAACGAAGTTCGGCCAATTGTGTCTACTCTTCGAACATCACTTAAGGCAGCCTACTCTTATTAAGAAAAAAAATACTAAATTTGATATGTGTACAAATTTTGAGTATATATCAAATTTTGGGATAGATGTAGAATAGGGGGGGGGGGGAAGGAGTTCTTTTATAACTTGAAAAACTCCTCCCATTTTCATTTCTTCTCAATATGGGATAGAAATTGAGCCACCAAAATAACACATAGGATTCATCGACTCTAGGATTTGGCCGGAAAGTGAGAGTTTTAGTGACAAGGGGATGCAACAATTTACAAAGAAATGGAAGGGGAAGTGTGAGAATGACACACAGTTTAGCTCTTCCAATTGCAATAAGAAACTCATCGGAGCTCGATCTTTTAGCAAGGCGTTAAGAGCAACTAGCCTGAAGATTCCTCCACCTGAGGAAGATTATGACTCGGTGAGAGACTTTCAAGGACATGGCATGCACACAGTTTCCACAGCTGCAGGGAACCATGTGGCTGGAACAAATTGCTTTGGACAAGCAAGAGGCATAGCGATAGGAGTGGCACCTCGAGCACATATTGCCATGTACAAAGGCTTGTTCAAGACTGACTTGGAAAATCTTGCAGGAACTCCTGATGTTCTTGCAGCCATCGACCAAGCAATCGCCGATGGAGTCGATATCTTGTCCATATCACTAGGTTTCTATCAGATGCATTATTACCAAGATGTTATAGCCATCGGAGCTCTTTCAGCCGTTGAAAAAGGGATCTTCGTAAACAATTAGTAAAGTGAACTGAATCGGTAATACCTAGGAAAGACCGTCAAACAAACTCTTAAGATAGTATTACCATTCCACGTAAAATCCTAGGAAAGGGCAGAGAGGTCACAAATGTTCCTACTTAAAACCAGACTTCCTAGACAGAAATTACGTGCATGGTGTATTTATCACAACCTAACCCGTGTACTTACACAAATAGTAAATACACCCAAATAAACACAACACTACAAATATACTCGAAAAATAATATTGAACACTAAATGCGAAATAAATAAAAGAGATAAGGAAAGGACATACTCAAAAATTGATAACGGAGTTCGGCCAATTATGTCTACTCTCCGAACACCACTTAAGGTAGCCTACTCTTATTAAGAAGAAAATACTAAATTTGATATGTGTACAAATTTTGAGTATATATCAAATTTTGGGATAGATGTAGAATAGGAGGGGGAAGGAGTTCTTTTATAACTTGAAAAACTCCTCCCATTTTCATTTTTTCTCAATATGGGATAGAAATTGAGCCACCAAAATAACACATAGGATTCATCGACTCTGGGATTTGGCCGGAAAGTGAGAGTTTTAGTGACAAGGGCATGCCACAGTTTATAAAGAAATGAAAGGGGAAGTGTGAGAATGGCACACAGTTTAGCTCTTCCAACTGCAATAAGAAACTCATCGGAGCTTGATCTTTTAGCAAGGCGTTAAGAGCAATTGGCCTGAAGATTCCTCCACCTGAGGAAGATTATGACTCGGTGAGAGATTTTCAAGGCCATGGCATGCACACAATTTCCACAGCTGCAGGGAACCATGTGGTTGGAACAAATTGCTTTGGACAAGCAAGAGGCATAGCAATAGGAGTGGCACCTCGAGCATATATCGCCATGCACAAAGGATTGTTCAAGACTGACTTGGACAATCTTGCAGGAACTCCTGATGTTCTTGCAGCCATCGACCAAGCAATCGCCGATGGAGTCGATATCTTGTCCATATCTCTAGGTTTCTGTTAGATGCATTATTACCAAGATGTTATAGCCATCGAAGCTCTTTCAGCCGTTGAAAAAGGGATCTTCGTAAACAACTAGTAAAATGAACTGATTCGGTAATACCTAGGAAAGACCGTCAAATAAACTACTAAGATAGTATTACCATTCCACGTAAAATCCTAGGAAAGGGTGGAGGGGTCACAAATGGTCCTATTTAAAACCAGACTTCCTAGATAGAAATCACGTGCACGGTGTATTTATCACAACCTAACCCGTGTACATACACAAATAGTAAATACACCCAAATAAACACAACACTACAAATATACCCAAAAAATAATATTGAACACTAAATGTGAAATAAATAAAAGAGATAAGGAAAGGACATACTCGAAAATTGATAACGGAGTTCGGCCAATTGTGTCTACTCTCCGAACACCACTTAAGGCAGGCTACTCTTATTAAGAAGAAAATACTAAATTTGATATGTGTACAAATTTTGAGTATATATCAAATTTTGGGATAGATGTAGAATAGGAGGGGGAAGGAGTTCTTTTATAACTTGAAAAACTCCTCCCATTCTCATTTCTTCTCAATATGGGAAAGAAATTGAGCCACCAAAATAACACATAGGATTCATCGACTCTGGGATTTGGCAGGAAAGTGAGAGTTTTAGTGACAAGGGCATGCCAAAATTTACAAAGAAATGGAAGGGGAAGTGTGAGAATGGCATATAGTTTAGCTCTTCCAACTGCAATAAGAAACTCATCGGAGCTCGATCTTTTAGTAAGGTATTAAGAGCAACTGGCCTGAAGATTCCTCCACCTGAGGAAGATTGTGACTCGGTGAGAGACTTTCAAGGCCATGGCATGCACATAGTTTCCACAGCTGCAGGGAACCATGTGGTTGGAACAAATTTCTTTGGACAAGCAAGAGGCATAGCGATAGGAGTGGCACCTCGAGCACATATCGCCATGTACAAAGGCTTGCTCAAGACTGACTTGGACAATCTTGCAGGAACTCCTGATGTTCTTACAGCTATCGACCAAGCAATCGCCGATGGAGTTGATATCTTGTCCATATCTCTAGGTTTCTGTTAGATGCATTATTACCAAGATGTTATAGCCATCGGAGCTCTGTCAGCCGTTGAAAAAGGGATCTTCGTAAACAACTAGTAAAGTGAACTGATTCGGTAATGCTTAGGAAAGACCGTCAAACAAACTCCTAAGATAGTATTACCATTCCACGTAAAATCTTAGGAAAGGGCGGAGGGGTCACAAATGGTCCTACTTAAAACTAGACTTCCTAGATAGAAATTACGTGCACGGTGTATTTATCACAACCTAACCCGTGTACTTACACAAATAGTAAATACACCTAAATAAACAAAACACTACAAATATATCTGAAAAATAATATTGAACACTAAATGCGAAATAAATAAAAGAGATAAGGAAAGGACATACTCAAAAATTGATAACGAAGTTCGGCCAATTGTGTCTACTCTCCGAACACTACTTAAGGCAGCTTACTCTTATTAAGAAGAAAATATTAAATTTGATATGTGTACAAATTTTGAGTATATATCAAATTTTGGGATAGATGTAGAATAGGAGGGGGAAGGAGTTCTTTTATAACTTAAAAAACTCCTCCCATTCTCATTTCTTTTCAATATGGGATAGAAATTGAGCCACCAAAATAACACATAGGATTCATCGACTCTGGGATTTGGCCGGAAAGTGAGAGTTTTAGTGACAAGGGCATGCCACAATTTATAAAGAAATGGAAGGGGAAGTATGAGAATGGTACACAGTTTAGCTCTTCCAACTGCAATAAGAAACTCATCAGAGCTCGATCTTTTAGCAAGGCGTTAAGAGCAACTGGCCTGAAGATTCCTCCACCTGAGGAAGATTATGACTCGGTAAGAGACTTTCAAGGCCATGGCATGCACACAGTTTCCACAGCTGCAGGGAACCATGTGGTTGGAACAAATTGCTTTGGACAAGCAAGAGGCATAGCGATAGGAGTGGCACCTCGAGCACATATCGCCATGTACAAAGGCTTGGTCAAGACTGACTTGGAAAATCTTGCAGGAACTCCTGATGTTCTTGCAGCCATCGACCAAGCAATCGCCGATGGAGTTGATATCTTGTCCATATCTCTAGGTTTCTGTCAGATGCATTATTACCAAGATGTTATAGCCATCGGAGCTCTTTCAGCCGTTGAAAAAGGGATCTTCATTTCATGTTTTGTTAGTAACGATGGTAAGTATGACACGGTGGAAGTTGCAGCAGAATGGATTGCAACAGTTGGAGCTTCAACCATTGATCGAGCTTTGACGTCTACCTTGAAACTAGAAAGTGGTTTTGAGGTTGAAGCCCAATCTTACTACCTGCAAAACGTCAAGATCACTAACACTTCACTTTATCATGGTAAAGGTCACTCAAACAAATCAATCTATGCTCCTGGTGCGCTTGATAGCAGTAAAATTGCCGAAAAAGTTGTTTGTGATCAAACTGACCCACATTGGATCGCATATCAATGGATAGAAGTTTCAAGGAAGGGCGCATTAGCTGCAATAATAATTACTGTTCAGTTATTAGTACCTCCGATTCGGTCTCCGATTCCAACCATTTTCTTACCTTCTACCTCTGGAACTTCGCTCATCAATCACTTGTCAGGACTCAGTACTGAACCTAAAGTGAAGAGCTGGGACATGATATCCACCAAGTTTGGAACTAAACCAGCACCACAGTTGGGATTTTTCTCTTCCAGGGGCCCACCCGTCAGTGTTGGAACTCTGAAACCAGATATAATAGCTCCTGGAGTTGATATTCTTGTGGCTTACACACCTAACAAGCCGGACGTGAAGTTAGGATCATATGATTTTGTGATAGATTATGCTCTTCTATCAGGCACATCAATGGCTGCTCCTCATGTTGTCAGGATTGGAGCTCTAATAAAAAAAGTTCATCCTGAATGGAGTCCGTCGACAATTTGATCAGCCCTGATGACCACCGCTTATGTCACAAATAACACAGGTTCGATAATAAAGACATGAAGATCGACGAAGCAGCCACACCCTTAGATTTTGGTTTCGGACATGTCGACCCCAACAAAGCCATCGATCCTGGACTCATCTATGACATTGATTTCTAAGGTAACGTAGAGCTTATATGTAGCCTGGGATACACCGAGAAGCAGATTCGAGCACTCATCAGGAAAAGCCATTGGAGTTGCAGGAACCAATCCCAACTTAACTATCCTTCTTTCATGGCGGTTCTGACCAATTCAAGTGGCTCTCACATAGTGAAGAAATATACCAGAACTATGACGAATGTTGGAGTGGTGACTCCGTTTACCGATCAACCATCGAGCATGTTCCAGCTGGGACAAAGATCGCGGTGGAGCCCAAGACTTTATCATTTAGCAGAAAGTTTCAAAAGCAAAGTTACACGTTGAGCTTGGAAATTGAAAGGAAGAGGTTGACTTCGGACAAAAGCTATGCTTTCCTTAAATGGAGTGATCAAAACAATCATGTGGTATCAAGTCCCATACTTATCGCAAAAATGGACTCCTGAGTAATTCATGAAGAAGATCAGATGCTATGGAGTAATCTAATGATAAGCTTGATGATGATGACTTATTCCTGAATTGAATAAAGAAAAATTTAATTTTAAAAAATATTATTTTAACTACTATTTATAAATTTAATAATTTAATAATTTAATTTTTATCATAACATATAAAAATATCTAAATGATAAATTTGATTTTATATACATAATTTAAAATAAATTATATTATAAATTATATAATTATATATACTTCCCGTATATTTTAATAAATCATCTTATCTTTAAAATTTTTGAATCCCTTCAACCCATATACCAACGATGGCTTGGCAGGGCACTATATTGGATCCCTTCAACCCATCTAGAGGGATTAGACAAGGCGATCCTCTCTCGCCATACCTGTTTATTCTGTGCTAAAATTGAGTGTTACAGGGGCCCCCATATCTCACCTTTTCTTTGTAGATGGCCTGGTTCTGTTCGCAGAAGCTATTGACACACAGATGCAAGTAAACAAGGACAAAACGAAAAAAAAATTCTCCAGGAACACTTCCCCAAAAATGACCAGTCGCCTCAGTCGAACTTTGTGCATTTCAAGCACGACCAATCTGGGCAAATACCTAGGAGTGCCTTTGATCCATAAGCGTTCCACGTGTAACACTTATCAGCATATTCTGGATAATGCTCAATAGAAACTCACAGGTTGGCGCACAAAAAATTTGTCGTTAGCGGGCCGAGTCACTTTAACCCAATTTGTGATCTCAGCCCTCCCTATTTTTACGATACAAACAATTTGGCTATCCCGTAGACTTTGTGATGATTTGGAGCTCATCATGCGTAACTTTATATGGGGTTCTACAGATGAGCAAAGGAAAATGTCCTTAGTTAACTGGGACTCTGTGTGTAAGCCCAAACAGGCCGGGGCATTAGGCATCAGGAAGATTAGATCTACCAACGATGCCTTGCTTACTAAGATGGGTTGGGCCTTACTTACAAAGTCGGATGCCAACCTTACAGGCTAAATATCGACTGGAACCATACCACATCCCTACTTCGATAGCTCGACAAGGGGCGTTGACTTTTTGAAGGGGTATAGCAGCAAATTGGCACTTCGTTTGCCAAGGTATCCGATGGCACCTGGGCAATGGAAGACACATATCTTTCTGGCTTGATAATTGGGTGAAAGAGTGGGGTCCTCTTCTTGCGGTGACAATCTCTCCAATCCTTGAGAATGTCCTCTACGCAAAGTAGCGGACCTCATGAACGAGGATGGAAATTGGAAATGGATTTTTTTCCAACAATACCTTTCTACCACAGTTCGCATGGATATTGCAGCGATAACCATAAATATAGAGGATCCAGCAGTAGATACCACTCGATGGGATCCTACTGAACATGGGAGAATTACAGTGGCTTCAGCCTATGATTTCATCGAAGGACATTTCAGGGATAGTTCTGCAAACCTATGGGATTTAATTTGGAAATAGGTAGGGCCCTGGTGGATCCAATCCTTCCTCTGATTAATGACCAAGAACAAGCTCATGACGAACCAACAAAGAGTAGCGCGTCATATCACTACGGATAGTAGTTGCCACATCTGTGGTCAGAAAGAATCCACTCTCCACGTCCTTCGGGACTGCCAAAAGTGCGCACCTTCTAGAGCATATTTCCCCCGGAGGTGATCAATACGGATTTTTTTCAACAGGGTACAGAGAGATGGGTACACTTCAATCTCATGAAACACTCTCAGGTGTTGCAAGGGGATTAGGCTACTCTTTTTGGCGTCACCTGTTGGATGCTTTGGACTTGGCACAATAAAAGTATTTTTGAAGCTAATTTGTTTGGCCAGATGATGGTACGAGAGCCGTGAAGGAGTTTATGGTTTGGATAACAAGGGCGAAGGAAGTGGAAAGTTGTGTTTTTTCCACTCAGGAATTACTGACGGGCAGTCCAATGGTGTGATCTAAGCCACCAGAAGATTGGGTACTCAACACAGACGGAGCGGTTAAACTAGCGTCGACAGGAGCTTCCGCTGGCAGTTTACTTCGTGATTGCACAGACAGTGGTGTGGCGGGTTTTTACATCACATTGGAAGAAACTCACCTCCCACAGCATAACTCTGGAGAGTCCACTCGAGCCTCACCCTGGTTTGGTCGCTGGGGTACCGTTGTATCATGCTCGAAGTAGACTCCTTAAAAATCATTAATCTTTAATCCTCTTCCTCTATCGAAATTGACGAAAATAATTTTTTGTTGACAGGTACCCGAAGATTACTTCAAAGAGATTGGGAGGTGCAACTTTAACACGTGCATCGTGAAGGGAAAAAATGCGCGGATACCCTAGCTGCCCTCGCAGGCCTAGCTAGCCCAGTCATCCATATACTGCAAGAACCTCCATTGCCAGTTTTGCATCTTATTCACCGGGACAAGCAAGGAGCTGTGTACCGAAGAGTCTTGCGATAGCATAGTTTGTTTTTAAGTTTTGAGTGTTTTCCTTTGTAATAAAAAAAATTCTTGAACAAATTTCTCCATATTTTCAGTTTTTTAAAAAATCTTTTTTCTCATACTTCAATTGAAAAATAACAACAAAGCGAACAAAATATAAATTTGAACTAATTAAATATGAGTAACTTAACTCATCTCTAACTAATTAAAATTGATTTAAATTAGTAATTTAAGATAATTATAATAAATTATTAGATTAAATCACATTAATTAATTCAGTTTGAAGTTAACTCACATCTAAATTTCTATTAAGGTAGAGTTAACCCTATGTCATTTTTATGAATAGTTGATCTTTTAAAATTAAACTCAAATTAAATTGAAATTGAAATTTAAATTTATCTAATAAATTTTAAATTGGATTAAATTGAGTCAAGTTCATATTGTTATCTCTAGACTATATAATCCAAATTCATTTATCTTATTTCTTAGTTTGATATATAATTAATAAAGATGACAATTAGATTAGAATTGTCGTTGCTTTTTATTTTTAATTTAAAAATAAAAAATAGTTGTTCAGCTTGAGCGTTAATTGTCATCTCTAATAATTACTATTTCAAGGGGAAAAAAAAGAAATTCATCACTAACAGTTACTTTGTTCTTTCATGTCTCCCGCCACAATTCAAAACGGTTAAATAACCATTACTTTCAAAAGCCAATATGCTCTTCACCTTAAAAACTACTACTTTGAAGTTTCCTTTTTCTTGTTTCTTTCTTCTTAGTATAAACTTATCGGAAATTTATGTATCACTTGATTCAATTCAAATGCTGGTTCGATTGCTTGCTTGCTTGCTCGTCTTTTCACCTATTGAAGCCCAGAATTTTTCTGATAATTCTATAGATTCTTTTCAATCTCTCATTAAATTCATTCATTGAAAATTGAAATATTATTTCCATGTTTTGATAAGGAATTAGTTGAATTTCTTCATTTGAGTTCATACCCAGATGAGAACTTTCTTTTCTTCTAATGGGTTACAACGTGAAGCTGCATTAGGGTTTTGAACTGGCTGAATAAGATATCTTTAACCTGAAGCAATTAAACCTAACTAGTTTGGAGGCTAAAGTCGGGTTTTCGTTCAAATTGAATCGAGTGTTACAGATAACACAGGTTCGATAATAAAAGACATGAAGACCGGCGTAGCAGCCACACCCTTAGATTTTGGCTATGGATATGTCAACCCTAATAAAGCCATTGATCCTGGACTCATCTACGACATTGATTTCCAAGGTTACATAGAGATTATATGTAGCCTGGGATACACCGAGAAGCAAATTCGAGCACTCATCAGGAAAAGCCATTGGAGTTGCAGCAACCAATCCCAGCTTAACTATCCTTCTTTCATGGCGGTTTGGACCAATTCAAGTAACTCTTACATAGTGAAGAAATATACCAGGACTGTGACAAATGTTGGAGATGGTGACTCCGTTTACTAATCAACCACCGATCATGTTCCGGCTGGGACAAAATCACGGTGGAGTCTAAGACTTTATCATTTAGCAGAAAGTTTCAGAAGCGAAATTACACAATGAGCTTGGAAATTGAAAGGAAGAGATTGACTTTAGACAAAAGCTATGCTTTCCTTAAATGGAGTGATCAACACAATCATGTGGTATCAAGTCCTGTACTTGTCGCAGAACTGGACTCCTGAGTAATTTTGAAGAAGATTAGATGCCATGAAGATTAGTTTAATGATAAACTTGTTGATGAGTTTTAATGACTAATAAAAAAATTTATTTTTAAAAAATATATATTACTTAAATTATTAATTATCAAATTAATAATTTCTAATTATTTTTATTATACTATAAAACTTGTGAACACATATAAAGAGAAACCAGGTATAACTATTAGGCTATTTGTAATATAATAGTAATACCTAATAAGAATTAGTTAGCATATATCTGTTATGTATATCTGCACTAATATTGTATCATTCATGTATATCCTCGTAGATACTTAGTATACAGTTTGTTACAACAATTCTCTGTATATTTTTTCATGCACATTACGTAATATAATACTTTTCTCCTGGAAACTATTTCATATCCTTATATGGTATCAGAGCCTTTGGCTTAATGGCAGTATCATTTTTTTCTACAAATTTTCTATTCGTTTATCCTATACAAACACAACCATGTCTCACGATACTAAATCTGCTGCAACCGCTACGCTTGCTGTCAATACCGAAGCGTCAATCCCTCAAAACCTGATCATGTTCACCACAGGTTTTTCATCTGATTCCAAATTAAATGGAGAAAATTTCCCTTCCTAGAGAGTCCAGGTTAGTGCCCTACTCATTGGCTACAATATGAAGGGGTATGTTGATGGCTCCATACCTTGCCCAGTTACAACAGGTCCGGAACTTGACATATGGATTAGACAAGATCAGATTGTTCTCCTCGCCTTGATGACCACTGTTGTGCCGAATATAGCTACTCTACTTGGCGTTGTTCACTCCTCCAAAAAGGCCTGGGATCTGCTTGCCAAAACATATGCAGATACATCTCGTTCCCAACTAATGCCCTTAAAAGAAAAACTAATCTGTATTCAGAAGGGCGGTGAACCATTTTTGAATATCTAAAGGAAATCAAGAGCCTTGCGGATGAGATAGCACTTGTTAGTTCCCTCGCCGGTGATACGGATTTGGTAATCCACACCCTGAATGGCTTGACTACTGATTTCAAAGATGTTAGTGTTGCGATCCATGCTCGCGAAACTCCAATCGGTTTCGATGATCTACATGAAAAACTTGTCGATTTTGAGTGGTTTCTGGAAAGGCAAACACGGCTTGAAAAATCAGTTCAGGTCCCATCTGCGCATGTCTCATGCAAATAATGTTCTAGTTCTTAACATCACTATGGTCATTCCAATAAAAATGGATCCTTCAGTCGACCACCAGTTATCAAACTCCAAAACCCCATCCCAGTCGTTACCTCTGGAATGCCTGACCAAATCAAGATCATATGTCAATACTGTGACAAACCTCGTCACACAGCCAAAACTTGTTGGCTACTACATGGGAAGCCAATCAGAACTCAAAACAGGCATACATCGTCCAATCCACGTCCACATCGTGGTCTAAGAGCTTACACTATTCACATGGACGGATCATCCTCCAAAGGCCAATGGATTCTTGATTCGGGCGCTACTCATCATATTACCAATGATTTGAATAATTTGTCCCTGCACTCCCAATACAGAGGTCCTAATAATTTGCAAGTTGGCGATGGTTATGAAGTATCTATCGATCATAGGGCTAGTTTCTCTCTTCCCACTATATCAAAACCAATTGTATTTGATAATGTTCTGCATGTGCCCAAAATAAACAAAAATCTCCTCTCAGTTAAACGATTGTGCACCAGAAATAACGTATGTATTGAATTTTTCCTAACTGCTTTCAGGTGAAGGATCTGCCGAGCAAAATAGTGCTTTTTACAGTTTCTTGCCACAATGATCTTTAAGATCTATGTCTCCCGCTACTCAAACCAACTGTTTTCCAAACCAGTCTTCACAGTCCTCCAGTACTCCATCATATATTAGGTCATCCATCAAATAAGGTGTTTAATTTCCTTCAGTCGAACCATAAGTTAGGATCCAGTATGGATTCCTTAGCTGTGTGTGTTTCTTGTTAGTGTGCAAAGAGTCACAAACTTCCTTTTTCAGCTCTTCGGATGCAAAGTTCTAAGCCTTTACAAATAATATTTTCTGATGTTTGACGACCTGCTCTATTGGTTTCTGTTGATGGATTTTGCTACTATGTCATTTTTGTTGATCACTTCACCAAATTTACGTGGGTTTACTTGTTAATGAACAAATAAGATGTTTTATCTACTTTTATCAACTTTCGCAAGCATGTTGAAAATCAATTTGAAACTCCTATTAAAACCCTCTACTCTAATAATGGAGGGGAGTTTATCAAACTAAAAACCATTTTTGGCCACACATGGTATAAATCACCTTACCACTCCACCCCACACACCTGAACAAAATGGTTTATCTGAACATTGTCACCGTCACATTATTGAAACCACTAGAACCCTCCTTCGTCAAAGCAAACTTCCTGTCAGTTACTAGTCCCTGAATAGCTGTTTACTTTATCAATCGATTACCCACACCAACACTGCATTTGCACTCTCCTCTTGAAACACTATTTCATCAGCCACCTAGTTACACACATCTCCACTCCTTTGGTTGTCTTTGTTTCTCTTGGATATGTCCCTACACCATCCATAAACTTCAACCCTGATCTACCCCGTGTATATTTGTTGGCTACTCCTCCAATTAATTTGCATACCTTTTTCTTGACCTGAGCATCAACAGGATACACACTTCCCGCCATGTTGTTTTCATTGATGATCACTTTCCATATACATCACAAGATCAATTATTTGCCTCCTCCATCTCTGATGCAAATACCTCTCCACCCCTATCTCATCAACTTATTCCCATTGTGGCATCACCTGTACGACCAGCACTGTCGGGCCATCCAGAATCTTCATCCTCACTTCCTCCACAGCCTTCCTGTTCATCACCACTGCCACAATTTGACCTTCCCTCCTCATCATCCAAACAACACAACCAACCTAACAATCTCCATCCCATGATCACCCGTTCTAAAAACAATATCCATAAACCAAAAATTTTCAAGGCTATCCGTCACCCTCTACCTCAAATAGAGGAAGCATGAACAATTCAACAAGAATTTCAAATACCCCATTGGCATGATTCAACTCTCTCAGAATATGATGCCTTGTTAAAGAATGGAACTAGGACTCTCGTTCCTACCACAGAAGCTCAAAATGTCGTCGGGTTTATGTGGCTTTTCAGAACGAAATGCCATTTGGATGGCTCAGTGGCTCGGTATAAATCTTGATTGGTTACGAAAGGCTATAGCCAATGTCCTAGGATCGACTACAATGACACCTTTTCTCCTATGGTGAAACATCAAACCATCAAAATATTCCTCACTTTGGCGCTGGGCAACTCTTGATCGCTACATCAAATGGACGTTAATAATGCATTCCTCCAGGGTCAACTCTATGAATGTAGCACCCCACTCCCGCATGACCTAAACCTGACATCGATGGTGATATCCGAGTCTGTGCCCCGCAAAGGTGGCATGCTAAAACACTTAACACATTCATAAGTCGGTATATATTTTTTGAAACAACAACATACACAATATGCAGAAATCGATACTCAAATTGAACCCATTTCATTCATAAACATTTTTAATCCACACAATAAAGTCAATAAAATTTCAATGCCATTTGGGCCCATTACAAAAACAGAAGACTTGAAGTCATAATTTCATTACACTTCAAAATCATTTACTAACATTTCCAATTTGGAAAGTTGATACAATCATTACTGAAAACACAATCTGATAAAAATATGAGAAATAAGAATGCAGACACAAACTGATCCCGACCTTTATCCTTCACTTATGCTGCAGGTTTACTCCCGTTGGCTTAATGGGGTATTCTTCTGATCCTGAAAAATAATTGCAAATTTTGGGTGAGTTTTACGAACTCAATGAGTGACCATCATCGATAGCTCACCCAATCACATAACACATAATTCACACTTCACATTCAATACAATTTAATCACTCAATTATGCATATGCAGTGTACATGAGACCTACTTTTCATTTGTTACTTTGTTATGACCGAGTGCCTAAACTGTCCCTTAAAGGGCTTATTAAACGTTGAGCCTGAGGCTCTGAATCTCTTTTGAGCTTGAGGCTCATTATACGTTGAGCCAGAGGCTCTGAAACATTTTGAGCTCGAGGTTCATTATATGTTGAGCTAGAAGTTCTGAAACATTTTGAGCTCGAGGCTCATTATACGTTGAGTTTTAAGCTCTGATCGTTGGCTACTCTAGTCATAACGGCCATTATATTTCATGCATTCATGACATGGAATGCATCACTTACATTTGCATATTCTCAGTCACTCCCATTCACATATCATCGAACCATAGTCTAACATTCAACATTAAGTTGAGAATCACATTTTTACTTGCATGCAATTGCACATTTAGAATTCACTTAGCAATCACTTCAGTGCACTTAATTTAGCTTATTCACATACAAGCAACACTTTAATATCCAACTCAAATATCACGATCATCAGACCTCCTGTCCGGAAACCAACATAAATAATCACATTTACATAATCATTCAGAATCCAATTAATACCAAAAAGTCAAACAAAACAAATAATGGAATGAGACCAATCTAGGTCTACTCACAGTATGCTCCAGATTAGCATTCGCTTTCAAATTCTGGGAACGCCTGAATGAAGACACTTGACCTGCACAACCCATTTATGCAAGACACAAATTGCACACTCATCAATAATTGCATACGTATAAACATTTATTTATACACAATTGTAATAATGGACTATGTACAATGCATGCTCAATGACAATTTCAGGCATAAGTTCTAGAACACAAATTATGTTCATTCCCATTTCATAATTCATATTTGTCTAATTTAACTTAACTTTACACTTCATTTGTACATAATCTTTCTAATTTCTTCTTTCAATCTTTACACTTTTGCATGTGTCTAGCTTATGAATAAGCTTACACCTCAAGAACACTTGGTTACTTTATATCATAATTCAATTTCTTGTCATCTCTTTTTTAACCTCATAAAATCTCATAATATCCAAATTCTCATCCAATCAGAATCCAATTGAAAATCCCATACTACAAAATCACTAAAATTGATTCTAGAATACTTAAACCCAAGCATTTTCTAAACTCTATGAACTAGAATCCTTCCAAAAATCCAAAAGATTCAAAATGATCTTACCTTGATTCTTCACCAAATGAAAAGATCTTTAGCTCAAATGGAAGCTCTTTTCTTCCTCTTCCTTTTTCTCTTCTTGGATAGCTTCAAAATCTTTCTTGAAGAATAAGAAGAATTAAACCCTAACCCACTCTCTTCTTTTCTCTCAAATTACCAAACTTTCTTTCTCTTTCTCTCTCATTTTTGTTGTTCTCTTCAAGTTATCCTCCCATTCACGTTTTTCTTCTTCATTTATAAGCAAGACAATACTTTTTCTTCCAATTATGCCCTTAATGATTAAGAATTGTCCCATTTTGCCCTTCCAATTATGCCTTATATCTTTTATACTTAAGTGTCTTACCAGCATTACCCTTGAACATTCTAACATAACATTTTTTTTCCAGAAGATGTCCCCCCATTGTCTTAAGTTTCTAATGACACCAAATTCATTCAATTTGGTTAAGTGATTCGAAAGATATACCTCAAACATTTTTGGACTACTCTTGTCCAAATCAGTATACTATGCACAACTTCTATTTGAAATTTAAACATCTTAAAAAATGAATTAGATTCCAATTTTTTCATACCATTTGCAATTCCATGTCTCTAGTTCACCACAAATTAGAAATCATCTCGTTTGGAGCTCTACCGATCCAGAAATCATCAAAATACTGAAGTATGTTCACTGGAATAACACCAATTCATAATATTTAAAAACACACACACTGTACCCGTCTCACTTTTTCACTCAATCTCTCTCACTTCATTTCAAATGGCTATGATTTTTAGTGGAGATGTATAGCAATGTCCTACAAGTCCAATGGTTCAAGAATCAAGTCATTGGAGTGTATAGAGAAGAAGTTATGGCTAAAAGAATCCAATATGGTTTTATTCTTAATAAAATTGAACCTATCGTGGGACAATTAGTATAACTTTCTCTAGAGATATCAGATTTAGGTGTTATTTAGATGGTTCAAAAGAGAACTTCAAGAGCTACAATTTCATGAGGACCTAAAAGATAAATTCCATCTTTTGAAAGATCAAAAATGGAACAAAATATGTGTTATGAATAGTAACCCAAAAGAAGTTTATGAATAGTAACATAAAAGAAGATTGCAATTATGATAACTTCCTCTACAGATATCTGAATTAGGTGTTCTTTAGATGGTTTGAAAGAGGACTTCAATAGCTACAACTTTCATGAAGACCTCAAAGACAAATTCTATCTTTTGAAAAAATAAAACAGAAGATGTGATATGAACAGTAACCCAGAAAAAGTTTATGAACAGTAACACAGAAGAAACTTTAGGCATGAGTTTCGACTCCAATGCCCAAAATTCTCATACTATATACTGTTCGAAAAATAATAGAGAGATCTACAACTCTCAAGAAGGCAACTTTGCTAAAATCTATCTAGATCAATCCCAATTTTCCCTTAAAATCTAAAGATGAATTTATATTCATCCACCAATGTACTACGCTCAGTTCTCACTTCATGATAAGTTTTGAGACTCTTAGAGACAGAATTGAAATTTGATATCTTCATAAGAAATGTAGCCATATGTTTCTATTTAATCCAAACAAAGAATCTTCTCATTTGGATAAGTATAGAAAAAGTTATGGCTAAAAGAATAAAGTACACTCTGTGAACATTTTCCATATCACTACTAATTTTGTTTTCAACTCTTTTCTTATCACAACTCATGCCTAGATCACTCTTTCTACTCCCACTACTTCTCATTTTTAACAAAAATTACATTTAACATCAATTATACCCAGAAGTTATCAATGAATGCATGTACACTTAGTTTTGTGGCAAAGATTCAATATTTATGTGCATATATGCCAACATTATGCATGAGCAAGAAAAAAATGCATTTTCTTAATCTCTCTTTGAGCTCACATGTACTGAAATTTTGGATCCTAACCCTTAATATGGGAACAGGATATTACAATGAAACTATTTACATGAAGCAACCGTCAGGTTTGTCAGCAAGGAGCATCCAACGTATGTTTGCAAACTCCATAAAGCCATCTACAGCCTAAAGCAAGCTCCACATGCCTGGTATCAAGAACTTCGACTCTTCCTGTAGCATCCCACTCCCGCAAGACCCGAACCCGATATCGTGGGTGATATCCAAGCCCGTGCCTCACGAGGGTGGTATGCTAGAGCAGTCAATGCAATCCAAAAATTCGGTAATGCATTTTCATTTTTTTTAAAACAATAGAGTACTCAGATATCAGTAAATAATTTGAGCCCATATTTAATTTAAAAACGGTTCTAATCAAAACACAAATTCAGTCGTGTGAAAACAGTCAACAGTCTTTAATCAATTATATGTACAAAAATCTGTAATCCAATTGGGCCCTAGACTATTCCTGAACACTTTCAGAAATCACATTACAATTATAACAATATCCAACTGGGGCCCTAAAACAAGACAGTACTATTCTGCGGAATTTGCAGAGTAACAAATTTACAATAATACCGAATGACTCTATTGCAGATGTGAAACTGATCCTGACTTCAAACTCTGACTCTTTTGCCGTAATCATACTCCCGTTTATCTAACGGGATAATCTTCAATTCCTGAAAAATAATTGCAATGTTGGGTGAGTTTGCGAACTTAGCGAGAAACTATCATCGATGGTTCACCCAACTCATGCATGTACATATAATCACCTATTATCACGTAATTTCACATTCAATCACACCATATATGCAATGCACATGTGACACTTTCCAATTTATTACGGTGTTGTGACCGAGCGCCTATCAATGATCAGTAATCAGACGCGTCTAGGGAGTAGGAGAGCCCTCAGGGTATGCACTAACTCCCCTCGAGCTCGAGGCTCTGTTGGGCCCGGGCCCCGGATCCCCGATTCCCGAGGGCGGTCCCTCGGGTCGCGCCTGCATCGGGCGCCCAAATACCGTCAGACCCGATCCCAACATTTATACATAGAACCATTCGATTCATACATACATATACTCATACATATACATAGACATATTCATCATTCTCATACATTCTGGCACTTACACATGTATAAATATGGATTAAACTCATGCCATTAGTATTCAACATCATACGAAATACATAACAAAGTTCAAATCTAAAATATATGAAATATGCTCCATGAGAGTATGCTCGGAGGGCCAACCAAAATACAAACTTATGGCAAAGCTCTTAATTAACTCGAAGTTTCCGATGCCTCGCAAATTCAAAGATCGCCCCGCTCGCACTTTTGAGGAGGAAAATAATGGGTTGAGCTACACAGCTCAGTGGCTAATATAATCATAGCCATCGGCAACTAGCACAAATCCTAGCATATGAATGTGTATATATATATCTATACAGACATCCATTCAATCATTCACATGCTAATCAAACAATTCACGCATTCAATATAATTAATTCATCAATTCATGATTATGTCACAAGGTATGCTTCACAATGAACAATTCACATATGCAATGCACATCACAATGGCTCGAGGGTTCCATGGAAACAAAAGGGAGAAACCGAAGTTTACACCCTGAACGAAATGAGTCCATTCGGATCTCATATGCCACAAGCGGGTAGCCGGGAGAAGGCTCTTGTCTACGTGCATGTGACGAACGAAATGGTTCCACTCTCGCCCAAACAAAAGCACATAATCATGCTCATAATCGTTTAATCATAAGATAGTCTTTCATATCTTGCATTTATTCAAAATGCCATGACCGAAGTCGAGGCATAACATGCTCAAAATCAAGATGTCATGCTATCAATTTCCATGAGTCTTTCACATATATGACATTACAATCATTCAGTTCATCACATTTAATCATGCACCATCTATAACATATATTCATACATAGGCAAGAATTTGCCTAATCACACAATCACTATAAGTATATTACCCACCTAAGATCGCTCGAGTAGGTGACTCACTGGTGTCCTTCCTCTTGCGATGAAATCGGGTCAGCTTGGTTTCCGATTGAAGCTCTAAGATCGTCGAAACCCGCTGAAATCGCAAACTCTCTTCTCTTCTTCTTCCTTCACCAACGACGGCGTCTCTTTCTTCTCTTCTTCTATTTTCTTTTCTTTCTCTTTTAACCTAAGGCATGGGACAATGACCATAATACCCTCTTAGCTAAGCCCAAATCCATTCCCACATAAGCAAACTTCCCAAAATGTCCTCATAAACTTTTACCCATTAATTCTCATTTAACCACAATTAAACCGTCATTATCCATAATTCTCTCAATTAACTCAAACTAAGGCAAACTCACATACTTAACACAATTCATGCTAATTAATATCATTAAAAAAAATTCGGGGTCTAACATTTCTCCCCCTCTTAAAAAGAAATTTCGTCCTCGAAATTTACCTGAATCGTCAAAGAGATGCGGATACTTCTCCCGCATGGCTTCCGATGGCTCCCATGTAGCCTTCTCACCGAATGGTTCCTCCACAGACTTTGACTAACTGAATCGTCTTGTTCTCGAGGACCTTGTCCTTGGTATCCAAAATCTCCACCGGTTGCTCCTCATAACTCGATCTTCTCGAATCAACCTCACTAGTCTCAATAATGTGAGAAGGATCCGATCTATACCTCCTCAACATGGACACATGAAAACATCGTGAATCTGCGATAACTCCGAGGTAACGCCAATCAGAGGCGAGTGGTCCAATCCTCTCAAGGATCTCATAAGGACCCACATACCTCGACTCAACTTCCCTTCTTGAACCTCAATACTCCTTTCCAAGGAGACGCCTTAAGGAACACTTTCTCACCGACTTCATACTCCATCTCCTTTCGGTGAGCATCAACATAACTCTTCATCCTATCCAAGGTCGCTTTAAGCATTGCTTCACCAAATTGATTTTCTCAACTGTCATCTGAATCAATTCTGGTCCTTCCAATTGTCTCTCTCCTTTTTCATCCCAACAGATCGGAGTCCTACATCTCCGACCATACAATGCCTCATATGGAGCCATCTGAATGCTCGAATGGTACGAATTGTTATAAGCAAATTCGACCAACGGCAAATGCTCATCCCAAGCTCCTCTGAAATCCATCACACAAGCCCGAAGCATCCCCTTAAGAGTCCGAATGGTCCTCTCAGATTGACCATCTGTTTGAGGGTGAAACGCCGTACTAAAATTCAGCTTCGTCCCCAAAGCTTCCTGCAAACTACCCCAAAACCTTGAAGTAAACCGCGGATCTCGGTCTGACACAATCGAATCCGGTATCCCATGCAGTCTCACAATCTCGTTGATGTACTTCTTTGCCAATACATGCAAAGAATCAGTCTGTCTAATCGCCAAAAAGTGGGCTGACTTGGTCAACCGATCAACAATCACCCAAATGGCATTATGCCTCCTGCTGGTCCTGGGCAAACCCATCAGAAAGTCCATCTTCACCCTTTGCCACTTCCACTCCGAAATAGGCAACGGCCTTAATTTACCCGAAGGTGCCTGGTGTTCAGCCTTAACTTGCTGACACACTAGACACTTACTCACAAACTTTGCTATATCCTTCTTCATACCTTTCCACCAAAAATGCTCTCTCAAATCTCTATACATTCTGGTGCTACCTGGATGCATAGCATAAGGTGCATTGTGTGCCTCATCCATAATCTCGGCCTTAACTTGCTGCACATCAGGAATACACAACCTATTCCCCACTGTCATAAGCCCATCATCTTGCACATCTATCTCAGAAACCTTGCCATTCCGAATTTCCTCTCGAAGCTTACTCAAATCTGCATCTTGAGCCTGCAATTCCCTAACCTTTTCCCTTAAAATCGGCCTCACTCGGAAATTAGCTAGAAGGCACTCCGACTCCTCCTGCTTCAAGCTTATCTTAAGCTTGGCCATCTCTTCCAATAAAGGAAGATAAACTGATCGAACATGAGCGATTGACGACTTCCTGCTTAAGGCATCTGCCACAACATTGTCCTTGCCAGGATGATACTCAATCAACAAGTCATAATCTTTGAGTAACTCCAACCACCTCCGCTGCCTCAGATTCAATTCCTTCTGACTCAGCAAATATTTCAGACTCTTATGATCAGTGAAGATCCTCGTCTGAACTCCATACAAATAGTGCCTCCAAATCTTCAAGGCAAAGATCACCGCTGCTAACTCCAAATCATGCGTCAGATAATTCAGCTCATAAGGCTTCAACTGCCTCGAAGCATAAGCAATTACCCGATCTCCCTGCATCAAAACACATCCAAGACCCTTCCTCGAAGCATCACTATATACTGAATAACCTTCATCTCCCGAAGGCAAAACCAAGATCAGAGCACTCGTCAATCTGTGCTTAAGCTCCTCGAAGCTCCTCTGACACTCCTCACTCCAAACAAACTTCTAGTTCTTCCTCAGTAACTTCGTCATCGGAGCGACTATCATGGAGAATCCCTCCACGAATCTCCTGTAATAGCCTGCTAAACCCAGAAAACTCCTCACTTCTGCTACATTCTTCGGTGCTTCCCAACTCACAACCGCTTCTATCTTCTTTGGATCCACATGAACTCCTTGCTCTGAGATCACGTGTCCAAGAAATGAAACTTCCCTTAGCCAAAATTCGCATTTTACCCATTAATTCTCATTTAACCACAATTAAACCGTCATTATCCATAATTCTCTCAATTAACTCAAACTAAGGCAAACTCACATACTTAACACAATTCATGCTAATTAATATCATTAAAAAAAATTCGAGGTCTAACAGGCTCGGTTCAGTAACAGTGTTTCGGTGGGCTTGAAGCCCTAATACAGTGAGCCTATGGCTCTTACGTTGGCTGCTCCAGTCACAACTGTCATTATCTGATCATGCTCTTATGCATGAATGCATATGCTCCAATTCCAGTTTACAGTCATTTATATTTCAGTGCCATTTCCCATTCCTTCGGACCTTCGGCCCGGTATTTCAGTCATATACATTTACAATTTTATTTCATTGATGCATTCATGATCATTTATACACGATAGCACTTCAATATCAAGTTCCCAATATTTCGGACACCCATGGTCCGAAACCAATCAAAATCAAACACACAGATCCATCCATTATCTCCACATGGCATCAATGCATAATATTAAACACACATAGATTGAGGAACCAACTAGATTACTCACCTGTACTTCTGAGCTACAGCCTGGAAGTCTCAGCAATATCCGTGGAATATCGATTCAATGGAGCCTCTATAACAATCAAACAATTTCCAAATTACTAAATGCACAGTCAAAATAATTTGATGATGCACATGCCTTGAATAAAAGATGTACTATGCCTATTCATGACTTTCCTGGTGCTATCTCTTATTTTCCATTTTCTTTTGTCAAATTCTAACATTCTACTCAATTGCTCAATAATAACTCACTCCCAATTCAATACCATATTATAGAACTCCATCAATTTCATTTCTATTATTCAGTCAATTTATCAAGTCATTTTCGCTATGGTATTACCTAAAAATTAATATCACAATTCTCTAGATCGAATTCATTCTTTATGCTCAGTTCTATAATTCCCAGTAGCAATGAATTTATTTTCAAAGTCTCACATTATACTCCAATTGATAAGAAACAATCTCTAGGCGCAATACAATCACATCCTTAACTTTCTTTCACTGATTGAGATCTCAACACCCTTAATTCAAACTCTTATCCTTTTCCTCAATTGTAGACCTCGCTCCCTAGTTCATAACGAATCAAACATCACCTCAATAGAAGGTCTATACCATTAGCTATGCCTTAAAAACCAATTAAATCAAATCAAAAAATTCATCCCTCGCCGCGACCTCAAATCATTTGCCGCGGCGTCTGATGTCGCTCGCCGAGACGAACGTTTCCCTTGGGGCTCGCCGCGACACAATGGAGAAGAACTCGTCGCGGCGCCTAGAACTCGAGCTCGCCGCGACGTCAAGAGGAGCTCGTCGCGGCGTTCAACGCTTTAGAGCTCGCCGCGACGTCTTCCATCTCTCTCACCGAGACGAATTATATGTTAATTCGCCACGGCGAGGCTTCGCGCACGCCGCGACGTGCGAGTCGCAGGTCGTCTTCTCCGATCCGTTTTTCTCCATTTCTCTCTAAAATCAGTCTTAACATACTCATAACTACCCAAACCTTTCACAATTAACCCCATGCATGCATTTAACACAATAATAAACAACCTATAACCAATTACTTACCAACTCAAGCTCAAATCCTCCGATCTCTGAAATTTCTCTAACTCTTTCCCCTTTCCTCAAGCATCCACGGTTAGCTCCCATAATCACACAAAACATCATTCTCTCAACGATTCTAGTCATTTTTCAATCTCAAGGAAGGGGCAAGCAAGGATCACGAAGGGAGATCAAAAATCTCCAAGGAAGAAGAGAAACCATCATGCCCTAGGAGAAGAGAAGAGGATTTCTTTTCTTTTCAAGCTTTAAAACCTATGCTATTTAAAGGATAATTACTTAAGCCTCCTGCCTCTTTCCTCTCAATACATTTAAATCGCTATCTCTTTTCAATTCATTTTCCAGTCCAATTTGTCTCAAAATCTCAATAGCTCGACATATTAAATTTCAAAAATCAAAAATTGAATTGTCCAAGGCTCTTGGACAATTATTTCGGTTCTATAGAATCAATCAGTCCATCACTCGGAAAATTTTCGGTCCGGACCTTTTTCTCCCAAATTTTCAGAAAATTTTAGAAGAGACGCTATAATTGGCAATTACTCTAAAACATTTCCTATTCAGATTTTCAAACCCAATTATTCCAAAATTTCCAATAAATCATAATCATCTCACAATTTCACAATTCATATCAATTTCGAAATCAAATGCCGGGAAAATGTCATGGATGTATGTACCTATATGTGCATGTACAAAAGACCCACTCCTCTAAAATTAGAGGCCAAAAGAATGCTCAGTCAATAATATGCGGTAAAATCCTAACCCGTCCCAATTTACCAATATAACCTTCTCATCGATGACGGGATGTTACACTTCCTCCTCCAATATGGCTTTATCAACAGCGCGTGTGACTCCTCTCTATTAATATATCAGTGTTGAGGGATTACTATATATGTGTAACATCCCACCCTCAATTGGAAGGGTAGAATAGTAAATTGGCATAGGATGTGCTAGGTTGGGATTTCATAGGACTGCTCATGCATAATAGGATTGCTACATAGTCACAATTGTGCACATGAACTTACTGTACATGCATACATGACATTCCCGATTTTCGTACCTAAGACAATTTTATTAGGATTAGCGTGATTTTTGGGTTTGGAAAATTATTCTGAGTGCGCCATAAATTGTTTTCTATTTTAAGGGATTTTCAGAAATTTTTCTGGATTTTTTCGGAGAAAATTCCCGGACCGAAAAAATCGCCAATTGGCGAACCAGTCGATTTTCGGTAGCAAAAATTGCTACCCAATGGAACTGTCTTATTGGGTATATTATTTTGGGATTGAAATTGGGGTCAATTGAGTTGATTGGGTTAGTTTTTGATCTGGATTAAAGAATTAATACTTTGACTTTTCTTTAAACTTTTGAACAAATCACATTTTGCCACCAAATGCCATCATTTAATGCTCCAAGTTGTTCCTATCGGTTTTGCATTGAAAATTGAATAAAAAGAGCAAAAGTGGAGAGGTTTAGGCATTCATCCGAAACTAGCTTCAAGTCATTCTCCTCCTTCATCGATTTTCTTCTTCTCTCTTCTCTTATCAAACCTTCCTTAATTTTCTTCATACACTTAACTTACTTGCTTGCCTACCATGAAGACCACTCTCTTGCATGAGGTTAGAAGAAGGGGTTAGCAATTGTTAGGAAAGAATTGAAAAGAATTCAAGGTTGGGAGCTAATTAGGTAAGTTCTTTCATTAAGTTTTAAATGATGTTTTAAGTATGAATTTATGAAACATGGTAGGTAGAAACATTGAATGGGAGGTTTGGTGCATTTATTATGCTTATGGATGCATTAAATTGATGTATATTATTGTTTGAAATGATGGGTATAAGGTTAGGTTGATGTAAGAATTGATAAAGTAGTAGGAATAAATGGTTTCAACTTGATTTGTGATTGAATCTTAATGATCGATGGTAATTAGACATGAAGAATTGAGTGCTGCAAATTTTTAAGTATTAGCTCTAGTACATGTATGAATGTGGTCAGACCTAATTTTGTGTTCATTTGGATCTTTAATAAGGCGTTAATGGCATTGGAAATGATAGAAACTAAGGTTGGACCAAATATGGAAATTAGGAGTTTTAACCGATTGTACTGTTGTTAGCGTAACTAATTGTATAGGAATGCAAATGAGGTGAGGTTTGTGGCCACTTAAACTTTAGGATGTTAGCTACATTTTTGTGTAAAATAGGTGTTGGCCAATTTTAATCTTAAGAGGGTGAAATTTGGCTTGGAAAGTTACTGCCATTGACTGGAATGAACAGTACCCGAAATCATACCCTAGAGTTTTGTTAATTTTTCTAAATTCATTGAGAAGGAATTAGGACAAATGGATTAAATGGAAATTGAAGCCTATTAAGTTAGCTTTCCAATGCCACTGATTTTGCAATTTTTCGATATCTATAGTCGGAGTTATGGACTGATGATTGTTGGCTGTTTTCATGCATTGAATGAAACCTAATTGGATGGGCAGATTTGGTGTACATGCTGATTTTGAGTAATTTTAGTAATTTTTGTGAATTGAATTGGTGTTGGGGATCTAGTGAAGAGTTTTGGATGACACATTGATCTTGAAAATGATATATGGCATGAAATTTTTGGAGATCAGATGTAGGAGTTATGGATTTTCACAATCTGAACCTGCATTGGGATGTTACTTGCTGAGTAGGTCAGAAACTAGTACAACAGATTTGAAATTGTTAGAGGTTGAATTGGAGTTTGGTTATTTCATGAAGAATAGAAGTTTGAGGTTTTATCTTTTCAGGGATATAAAGTGGTGATTTTTTTGACTTGTGTACAGGGAGTTATGCTTGATAGAAATTTACTGCTCAAATTGAGTAATTTCAGGGACAGCAACATTGGGTGAATTATTTGACCTAGTTAGCAAGGGAATTGAAATTTGGGTTGTTTCATGAAAGTTGTAGATAACATTGTGATCTTGATGAGAATATTTATTGTATAATTTTTGACTGCAAAGAATGAAAGATAGTGAATTTCCAATGACTGTTCTGTTTTAGGAAGTGAATGTGTGGGCAGTAGCTTCAATGGGACTTTTGACACCCTTAGGGGTGAAATTGATTTGTCTGGTCTAAAGGAAACTTGTAGAGGGTTTCATTATCTTTCCAAAAAGGTATAGTTTACATTTTTCTAAAATGTGTAGAAAGAGATATGATAGGTTGAATTTCGGTTGGAAAACAGAAAAAAGAGAAGGAAATGAGGGTTATTAATTGTTGAATTTTGGTTTCTTTCGTGAATAACTTTTCCGTCCGACGTCCGATTAACCTGATTCTTGAGGCATCGGATTTAGTGAATATTTAATTTCATTTTCTGAGAGATTGGGGATTTTGGAAGGGAAATTGACGTGGGTCCGGGTAATGGACCGCTAATCACTGTTTTATTTAATTGGGGACCTATTAAGGTTCAAATTGAGCGTCGTTAGCGTCATTAATTTTTTAATTTTTAGACGGATTTTTTTAATGAAAAAAAAGGGGAGGATTAGGGCCGAAAATTCATGAACATGCATATTTCACCTACATGTGCATCAGTACTAGTTCGAATTAAATATTTAGTGACTCGTACATTCTCTGATTCTTATAGAGGCCCAAGTGGAGCGTCGTTCGACCGACGGGGCGGAAACTTCCCGGCATTAGCTCAGAGGTAATAGGTAAGTAACCTAGGTGGTTACCTCAATCTATATATTTACTGTGACTTGAGTGCCCTACGGGGACTACTTGGATTATGTATGGCTTGAACAGTGATTACTTGTGAAATATTGACTGTAAATTATTGATCCTTGTGAATTATATACTGTTACGTGACTGTTCAAATGGGCATGTGCATTCATGCAGTGGCGACTCGGTTCACAATTTTCCTTTTAGCGCTTCATGCATCCGCATATAACCGCTAAAAGGAAAATTGTGAACCGAAGTCGCCATCGATCTCGATCATCATGAAGCTTCGAGCTCGAAGGGAGATAATTCTCCCTAGACGCGTCTACTAACTATTGAACACTGCTAAAGCACTCGGTCACAATACTGTAATAAACTAGAAAAGAATCACATGTGCATTGCATACTGGACTGAATATTTGACATGGTACCTGACTGTATGTATACTGTAATATGATCATAATCGTTCTACATTTACCGTGACTGTGTTGTATGCCTATTACTGTGATTGTATTAGCATTGTAATTGTATGATTACTGGATGCATACTGTATCATGCTTATGTGATGCATGAATTGGGAGAACCATCGATGATGGTTTCTCATTGAGTTCGCAAACTCATCCAAAATTGCAATCTATTTTTTAGGCTTAAGTGTAGACAGATAGCTCCCTCAGGACTGTAGAGCCGTGTACTTTGGATTGACGAGAGAGGCGATGGCTCAAAGGTCGGTCAGCTGGGCTTTCTTTTGGAAACTTATAGTAGATCTGTTCTTTGTACATTATTGTATGGTATGTCGTGTACGGAGTTTTGGAACATGTGCAGACTGAAAATACTGACAGTTTGTAAATTTCTGAATTTTGAGTGAATGAAATGAAATCCAGTTTGGTTTTAAAAAATTGTCAATTTCTTCGTACTACTTTATGATTGTGATGCCATGAGGAGTTTAGTGGTAGTTGTCAGTGGTGGTCTCTTATCGTAGGATATGTACCGGAATAACCTACGGGCGTTCTGGTCGGTACTCTTGTTGGACCCCGAAACTTGAGTGACAATTTGCCTTAGTAACATGAATGATAAAGTGGATGAGTTGATTGAAATGAAGTTATATAGCAAGAATTAAAAAGAAAAAGTGTGAAAATTTGAAGGATTTAGAAAGTTTGACTTTTTGGAGAGAGAATGTTTGACTTTGAGAGTTGACTTTTGATTTAGGTAAAATTTGATAAAATGATCTACATGAAACTTGTAGATTATGTTAAGAGCTTTCTGTAGCCATAAAGTTTGCAATTTTTTGATATCGGGAGTGAAAGTTATGATCAGTCAAAGTTTATGTGTGCTAGGGTTGACTTTTGACTTTAAGTATGACTTTGACTGAGAAATTAACCTAGTTAGAGGTTAATTGAGCTTTGATGTTCTTCATGAAAATTGAAGGGTTTGTTTTGATTTTTATTTCGATATAAAGTATGCAATTTTTCGATCTCGGAATAATAAGTTATGATTTTTACAAGTTTATATTGTGGTTTTAACATGATTATTAGAGGATAGTATCTTTGATCGGAAAATGGACTCTCTTAGGAGTCGAATTGATTTTTATGTCCTTCATAGAATATGTAGAGCTTCTTTCAAGCTTTCTATAGAGACTAAGCTTGTCAAAATTGGAGTTCGGGATTGAAAATTATGAATTTTGGAAGTTTAGATGAAAAAAAAAAGAGAGGAAATGATTTATTCCCGTCACTAGGGCGACGCGTATCGCCATAGCGATGGCGAGCGTCCAGCCGCCGTCGCTACGGCGACGCGTATCGCCATAGCGATGGCGATCGTCCAACCGCCGTCGCTACGGCGACGTGCATCGCCATAGCGATGGCGAGCATTCGGCTCGCGTCGCTAGGGCGACCGCGTCTTCGCCTCGCCCAAACGCGGGCGTTTCTGCTTGGAACGACGCCGTTTTTGTTTCTCCAATACGGCGCCATTTTGATTCCTTTGTTAGTTTCCTTTCACAAATTCGACCTTTGTTCACTATTTTGTTTATATCTTTTCCGTCCGACATCCGATTGAGTCGATTCTTACAGCGTTGGATTCCTAAGACAATTATCTACATCCTCATAGAAATTTGTAAATTTTTTAGATTAAATTAATGGTAATGAAACACATATGGTGATGTCGTTTTTGGCATATTAAAAGCCACGAAAGTGGCTCTGAAATTCAGAAGAAAAGGAAGAAGAAAATAAGAAGAAGAATGGAGAAGGAGTTTCGGTTTTGGGGAAAAGAAGAGGGAGAAAGGTCAGTTTTAATTTTTCTACTCAATTCTTAAGGCTTTTGGGATTTTTCCAAGAAGGAATAGAGTGGAGAATGATGAGAGCTTCCTAAGGAACCAAGAAAATTCGAATTTGGTGGAGAAATGAGGTAAGAGAAAATTTTCAACTTTGAGTTTTTGTTGAGTTTTTGATTGAGAAATATAGATACTGATATGGGCTTGTGATTTATGAAGTTGATTTTGATATATATGTTTTAGGTTGGGTTTAATTTTGGATGGAAATTTGTTTAAAGTTTAGGCAAAATTTTATGGTTGAGGATTTGGTGAATTTTTGGTGTAGAATTAAAGATAATAATATGGGTTTGTGGAATATGAAATTAATTTTGAAAAAAAAAAGTGAATTATGATATAGAATTTGTGAAAATTGGGTTAGGTCAAATTTTGAAAATTGGAGATTTTCTACATATTGGGACCCGATCCGGAAACCGGATCCCAACCGGAAAACAAAAAACGGAAAACGGAATCGAATGGAAACGGAAATTTCAGATCGAAATTTCGAATCAAAAACACAATGCGGAAGCGAAGCAAATGCGAATCGAATACAGAAACGAAACGAAAGCGAATCGGAAAGTGGAAGCAATAACTAATCGAATCAAACGAATAGATTTCGAAACGAAACGAAATCAAGCAGAACACATCCGACATCCGAGAACAATAATCAAAGAAAACTTATCAAATGAACATAATTGCGTTGGAAACCCTAAAACGTTCCAAAATCTGGTATGAATTTTTTTTTCTTTTCTATTCCATCTCTTATGACCATTTTTACTCAAACCCATACAAAGCAATATTTATCAATTTCATCATCCCACTCAAATCATAACAAAGTTCTTTACATTTATACCAATCTCATAAATCCATCTTTCATAAATCTAAATCTTATTTTTCTTCATTTTCACTTTATTTTCTAACGAAATTTCGGCAGCATAACGGTTGCATTTATCCTAACCTAAACCTGCAAGGTGTTCAAAACAACACTTCTAAAAGCCCAATAAATCAAACAATCATCAAAATCAACCGGACCCTCCGTCCGGGATCTCAAAGAGAACAAGCGAATCTTAATTCTAAAACATTCTCATAACTATAATACAATATATTGACCTCATAACTCAATCTCATTTCCAAACTTATACACAATTCCATATACAATTTCCAATCCCAACTTTATACGCAAATACATTTATCCCAAACTTATCTTAAGCCATAAACATATTCATACTAAAGATCCAAATTACACAAAATCTAATTGACACAAATGCCGCGATCGATCAATTCACATTCTTTCATCCGATCTCACGTCAAACACGGAGATGGGGATGAAAGAGGTGGTGAGCTCGAAAGCTCGTGGATAACACATTTATAAATTGACAAATAAGCCGAAATCATTTTTCATAATCTTTTCGCCAAAAGGGCTAATTTTTCAAACTTTATAATTTTTCAAACAATTTCCTCAAACCTTTTTTTTTATATTTTTCAAACTTTCCATAGTAATCTCACTTTTTCTTATTTTTCAAAAATTTCTCGAATTTTCATAAATATGAATGCAACATTCAGAAACAAAATTGAAAGCACATAACATATCATAATGGTCTGACTAGGTCCAAACAGAACGTCTTGCAGATCTGCATAGCGGTCTATGCGATCGTGAGCGAAACGTCTACACTTTTCCGCATAATGTCCAATTATAGCCGTGAAGGAGTCCGAATCGAGACCCCGTGCCACTAGCGGGCAGCCGGGAGAAGGCTATACACATAGAGACAGCGCTGACTCACAAAGAACCTTACCAAACCCATATAGCACATAAACGAAAACAGAAGTTCGAATTACCCGAAGGCATTTTTTTAAAAATCTTGCTTTGCCACACAGTCACATAATACACACAATTCAAATAAGTCAATCAATTCAATCAATTCAACAATTTGCATATTTATCAATGCATACACAACAAATGAATTTTCAGAAATTTCTATCGATTTATATATCATTTGAAACAATGAATTTAAACTTGTAATAATTTTTCAGAAATCACTTAGGAATCATAATTTCCATCCTTAAATCAATTCTTATTTTCAAACATTTCCAAAAACAATAAGTGATCAAAATTTCAAACTTTTGCTTTCTTTAATTTTTCAAAATTCGTATTAAGCTTACAAATCAAAATATAAATATGTTACCCACCTCGAAATGACGCTAGAAACTTGTTCCAAGCTCCAATTTGATCCTTGCTTCTTTCCTTCTTTCAATTAAAAATGACCTAAGCCATAATCACCCAAATTCACATCATAAATTTGCATAATTATCAAAATTAACTATCGAAATTTCATAATTATCATATTTCCAAGCTATTTCAATCTCCAATTTTCAAAATCTCCAATTTTCAAAATTGGCCTAAACCAATACACCCAAATTAAATTTCATAAAACATAATTTCTTCAAAATTAATTCCACATTTCATTAAGTCATGCTATTTTTGATGATTCTACACCTTTAATCCACAAAATTTGGGAAAACCCCCAAATCTCTAATTTGGCCTAAATCCCCAATTCATAATTTTTTCAAATTAAACTTCACCTAAAGCATAAACATCAAAATTAACTTAGGATATCTCAAATTCTTCACTAATTCAAGCCATCTAAATCATCAATTTCAAAAACTCCCAAATTTTTACTATTCATCATCTTCCCCACTAAGCTTTCTCTCTCTAAAATCTTCCATAACCAAAATTAACTCATCAATCACAAAATAAAACTCATAGCACATAAACCCACATCATTTCTAATTAATCTAAACCAAAAACTTATCAAAAATTCAAAGTAGAAGAATTTCTCTTACCTCTTCCTCTCTTCATTTTCGGATTTTTACAAGCCTTAGAGGGAGTTTCCACCTTCTTTCATCCTTCTTCCTTGTAATCTACTCAAAACAAGCTTTAAAACTCTTAAATTTCCAAAAACTAGCTTTCTCTCTCTTTTCTCCCTTTTTTTTTTCCTCTCATCCGAAACTTCAATCTTCTCTTCTCTTCTTATTTTCTCTTCTTCTTTCCAGAAAAATCATGAATCTCCTTCTTAAAAACGAAAATTTCATCTTCTTATGTGCCATGTCATTTAAAATTGATGAAAAGACTAAAATGCCCTTGTCATGTTACTTTAAGTCATGTTCACTTGCGGGTCTGATTCGCACTATCAATTTGAAGGAATTTGTCAAAACTTCCTTCTCGAGAAATGTTCCTCTCAATCATACGAATCCAACGCCACTGACCGCGCTCAATTCGGATCACTACACCAAAAGTTATGCATAAAACAGTTCGGGAATATCCATATTCTAACACATTTTTCATGTACGATTATTTCCGTCCAAAAATTCACATTCTTAATCCCAGAATTGAAACTCAACGTCTTCATAACAATTGTAGCCTTATGTCTCTAGTTTAATTCAAAATAAGAATCGCCTCCTTTTGATTCCCAGATCAAAAGTTATGCTCAAATTACTCACAGGTGTTTCTAATCCAAAAATTTCACCCTAATCCGAACTTAAATTCAGAAATTAAAAGTCTTAGGGGCAAAATGGACATTTCATGTCTTCATATGATTTGTAGCCCCTTGTCTTATCTTTATTTCGCCTCAAGAATCACTTCAATCGGATCTCTACAGATCCCGAATTTCACAAAACACTGAACTATGCTCGAAAAATTGATAGTGCGAATCAGACCCGCAAGTGAACATGACTTAAAGTAACATGACAAGGGCATTTTAGTCTTTTCATCAATTTTAAATGACATGGCACATAAGAAGATGAAATTGTCGTTTTTAAGAAGGAGATTCACGATTTTTCTGGAAAGAAGAAGAGAAAATAAGAAGAGAAGAGAAGATTGAAGTTTCGGATGAGAGGAAAAAAAAAAGGGAGAAAAGAGAGAGAAAGCTAGTTTTTGGAAATTTAAGAGTTTTAAAGCTTGTTTTGAGTAGATTACAAGGAATAAGGATGAAAGAAGGTGGAAACTCCCTCTAAGGCTTGTAAAAATCCGAAAATGAAGAGAGGAAGAGGTAAGAGAAATTCTTCTACTTTGAATTTTTTATAAGTTTTTGGTTTAGATTAATTAGAAATGATGTGGGTTTATGTGCTATGAGTTTTATTTTGTGATTGATGAGTTAATTTTGGTTATGGAAGATTTTAGAGAGAGAAAGCTTAGTGGGGAAGATGATGAATAGTAAAAATTTGGGAGTTTTTGAAATTGATGATTTAGATGGCTTGAATTAGTGAAGAATTTGAGATATCCTAAGTTAATTTTGATGTTTATGCTTTAGGTGAAGTTTAATTTGAAAAAAATTATGAATTGGGGATTTAGGCCAAATTAGAGATTTGGGGGTTTTCCCAAATTTTGTGGATTAAAGGTGTAGAATCATCAAAAATAGCATGACTTAATGTAATGTGGAATTAATTTTGAAGAAATTATGTTTTATGAAATTTAATTTGGGTGTATTGGTTTAGGCCAATTTTAAAAATTGGGGATTTTCAAATTTGGAGATTGAAATAGCTTAGAAATATGATAATTATGAAATTCCGATAGTTAATTTTGGGAATTATGCAAATTTATGATGTGAATTTGGGTGATTATGGCTTAGGTCATTTTTAATTGAAAGAAGGAAAGAAGCAAGGATCAAATTGGAGCTTGGAACAAGTTCCTAGCATCATTTCGAGGTGGGTAACATATTTATATTTTGATTTGTAAGCTTAATACGAATTTTGAAAAATTAAAGAAAGCAAAAGTTTGGAATTTTGATCACTTATTGTTTTTGGAAATGTTTGAAAATAAGAATTGATTTAAGGATGGAAATTATGATTCCTAAGTGATTTCTGAAAAATTATTACAAGTTTAAATTCATTGTTTCAAATGATATATAAATCGATAGAAATTTCTGAAAATTCATTTGTTGTGTATGCATTGATAAATATGCAAATTGTTGAATTGATTGACTTATTTGAATTGTGTGTATTATGTGACTGTGTGGCAAAGCAAGATTTTTAAAAAAATGCCTTCGGGTAATTCGAACTTCTGTTTTCGTTTATGTGCTGTATGAGTTTGAGTAAAAATGGTCATAAGAGATGGAATAGAAAAGAAAAAAAAATTCATACCGGATTTTGGAACGTCTTAGGGTTTCCAACGCAATTATGTTCATTTGATAAGTTTTCTTTGATTATTGTTCTTGGATGTCAGATGTGTTCTGTTTGATTTCGTTTCGTTTCGAAATCTATTCGTTTGATTCGATTAGTTATTGCTTCCGCTTTCCGATTCGCTTTCGTTTCGTTTCTGTTTTCGATTCGCATTTGCTTCGCTTCCGCATTGTGTTTTTGATTCGAAATTTCGATCCGAAATTTCCGTTTCCATTCGATTCCGTTTTCCGTTCTTTGTTTTCCGGTTGGGATCTGGTTTCCGAATCGGGTCCCAATAACTCTATGGTAAAGGGCGCTACAGTATGTTCTGGTATATGTGGATGATTTGCTGCTCACTGGAAGCTCTTCGACTACACTTGATGGATTTATTAAAGAACTATCCAGCACATTCTCACTCAAACTTATAATTTTTTCAATTGAGATGACTAATTTTTTAATACAAGCACATTTTTTAATGATTTAGTTCATTTTTTAAAACTCATTATATATTAATATTTTATATTATTTTATTCTTGCTTTAATTAATTTTAGCATTTTAAAAAAATTTATTAAATAATGTGATGGGATGTTTGATAAGTGTACTTTTTGGCAACCGAAGACTTGCAAGTTTAGGGGGTTATTTTAGTAAAAATTGTGTCCAGTCATTTTCTACCTCTATTATTTTCTTGTTTACAAATAATTAAAATAAAGAAAAGAGAATTGTTATTTATAATTAATAATATTTAAATATTCATATAATTTAAGCGATATTAGTCTTAATTAGGAATAATTAGGACTAATAAGTCTTACATATTAGGAATGCAATAATTAGGAATGGTTACTAAGTCTTACATATTATATATTTCCTATCTCCATTCTCTATAAAACGTCATAGTTTAATTGAAGGACAATTATATTTTCCAAACTTAATTTCTCCTCTTGTCTCTATTTAATTATTTGAAAGTTAAGGTTTTTCTTTCACTAATTTTCATAAAGTGAGATTTTACATTTTCTTAGTTTTATAAAAGTAAATTCACAACAAATTATATAATTTAAATAAATTAGTTGATAAAATAATAATTACCAAAAAACGCGTTTTATCACCAACTAATGGTTTAAGATGTGTAAAATAAATATTAACCGTGGTAAATATAATGAATATCAAAATAAAGTATGGAAATTTTTTGAGAAAATTAATCCAAACTATTATTTTTACTCAAATTTATTTCGATTTTGCTAACCTACAACAATGCTTTGTTGAATTATTGTTTATGTAGTTGAACAATAGATTCACAAATCTAAAAACCAAATGCAGACAAATCACAAAAAAAAACTTTATTATTCGTCGAAAGTTCACAGGTACTGTGGTGTTTCCGACCAGCTACAACTTCAGAATCTCTACAGGACTTGACACAACATGGTTATGTTCATCAGTCCATTTAAGAAAACCATGTTAAAATTAATAAAAATAAATTAAGCTTGATTCTAGAATAATCTTGGAGGTTCTAGCTACAAGTCCCTTGGTTTTCCCACATGCATGAAATGTGAAGAGTCTAGTGGAATTAATTTGAGTCTTTAATTCAAGCTTTATGGTAGAGTTCTAGAGTATTCCTAGCTCTAGTATAAATAGATGTATGTTATAGTCATTTTCAATCAAGCAAAGTAAAGTGAGTTCCTCTCCTCCAAAGCTAGAGTGTTCTTGTTCTCTCTATTCTCTTGTTTGTTTTTCTAACAAAGTGGTATCAGAGCCTAAGTTGGCTAGAAGAGAGAGTTGTGAAAGTCAAGTGAGTGATTCACTTAGAGAGTTTAAGAGAAAACACTTGTGAGGTTGAGAGAGATGGCAAGCAATGGAATGAGTATGTTCCAATTTCCTCGTCTTACTAAAGACAATTATGCGAGTTGGTGTCTCCGTATGAAGGCTTTGCTTGGTGCACATGATGCTTGGGAGATAGTCGAAAGCAGGTACGTTCAACCTCAAAATGAGGCGGCACTACCACCCAATGAGAAGGATGCTTTGGCGAAATCCAGAAAGTACGATCAAAAGGCTCTCACCTTCATCCACCAATGTCTAGATGAAGGAATGTTCGAGAAAGTGGCACAAGCATCCATCGCCAAAGAAGCATGGGAGATCTTGAACAACTCCTTTGAAGGAGTTGACAAAGTGAGAAAGGTGCATTTGCAAACTCTAAGAAGGGAGTTTGAGCAACTTCAAATGAAAGAATCCGAATCCATACAAGATTATGGAAATCAGGTGATGGTCGTGGTGAACAATATGAAGCGATATGGCGAGAAGATTGAAGATCTTCGAGTAGTGGAAAAAATTCTTAGATCTTTAACCACTAAATTTGAATACGTGGTGTGTGCCATTGAAGAGTCCAAAGATGTGGAGACCATGATCGTGGACCAATTGTTGGGGTCATTACAAGCACGTGAAGAAAGAGTTGCAAAGAAGAATGATGAGTCGTTGGAGCAAGTCCTTGCAGCCAAAGCTTCATTGAAAGATGGAGGAGATAAAAGTCAAAGAGGACGAGGTCGAGGTGGACGTGGACGTGGCCAAGGTCGAGGAGGAAGAGGTGGTCGAGGAGATAGACCCAATCAAAATGAAGATCGAAATCATTTTTCTTATAGAGGCCGTGGAAGAGGAAAAGGACGAGGAGGAAGAGGAAGAGGCAGGAGTAATGGTGAAAGGTATGACAAGTCCAATATTGAATGTTACAATTGTCATAATTATGGTCATTTTGCTTGAGTGTAGAAATGATGTGGAAGGAAAAGCAAATTATCTGAGAGAAAGTGGATGATGATGTGGGCGCAACTTTACTCTAGCTTGCAAAAGTAATGATGATGATTGAGAAGATAATCGGTGGTACCTCGATTACGGTGCAAGCAATCATATGATTTGGAAAGAAGAATCTTTTTGCGGAGCTTGATGAATCAATTCGTGGAGGTATCAGATTTGGAGATCATTCCAAAATAAAAATTGAAGGGAGAGGTAACATTTTAACTCGTACGAAGGATGGAAGTCATCAATTTATCTCGATGTTCTTTTGTGCACGAGATGAAGGATAATATATTGAGTTTGGGGCATGTTACTTGAGAAAATTATGACATTTATTATAAAATAATCATTTGTATCGACAAATGGAAATGGAGACTTGCTAGCTAAGCTGCCAATGACGAGAAATAAAATGTTTCCTTTGGACATTAAAAGTGATGTTCCCAGATGTTTGAAAGTTTGTGTGCAAGATCCTTCGTGGTTGTGGCATATGAGGTTTGGACACTTGAATTTTGATAGCCTAAGTCTCATGAGCAAAGAGAAGATGGTGAAGGGCATTTCAAATATCAATCTCCCTAATCAACTATGTGAAGGATGTCTTTTTGGTAAGCAGCCAAGAAAGATTTTTCCAAAAGAATCTTTTACAAGAGCCAAGACGCCTCTGGAGCTGATTCATACCGATGTGTGCGGGCCAATCAAACCTTGCTCACTCGGTAAGAACAATTATTTTTTACTCTTCATTGATGATTTTTCAAGAAAGACTTGGGTGTATTTTTTGAAGGAGAAATCAGAAGTGTTTGAGAATTTCAAGAAATTCAAGGCGATGGTTGAGAAGCAGAGTGGCTATGAAATTAAGACACTTCGTCCGATAATGGTGGTGAGTTTACCTCTAATGAGTTCAACCAGTTACAGTGCGAGATGGGGGATCCATGACAATTGATGGTCGAAGATCGCCACAACAAAATGGTGTAGTGGAGAGAAAACGGGACCATTCTCAACATGGCGAAGCTTATTGAAATGCGAAACATGCGAAAGGAGTTACGGGCGGCAGCGCCTGTGGTCTACTTATCCAACAGAGTCATACTAAAAGTGTAGTGGCAAGACTCCACAAGAAGAGTGGGCGGATACAAGCCTAGTGTCTCTCACTGCGAGTCTTGGTAGCATAGCCTATGTACATGTACCGATTTGAGAAGAGATCAAAGCTTGATGATAAAAGTGAGAGGTATGTGTTCATCGGCTATGAACAAAGCTCAAAAGGATATAAATTGTACAATCCCATTACTCGTAAAGCCATTATCAGTAGAGATGTACAGTTTGATGAAGAACACTCGTGGGATTGGAGTACTACAAATGAAGAGTACAACTTTTATCCTTTTATTGATGATGAAGAAGTTGAGCAGCGTGCTACTCTAGCACCAACTTTTCCTACAACTCCACCACCTCTGCCACATCATCAAGGAGAAGCTAGCTCAAGTGGAGGGCCCCGTCGCTTCAGAAATCTCAGTGATTTATATGACACAACTGATGAGGTAACTCAAGATTTAAGTGACATGACACTTTTCTGTCTATTTGCAAATTGTGAGCCTTACAGTTTTGAAGAAGCTGTTAAAGACAAGAAATGGAGAAATGTAATGGATGAGGAGATCAAATCAATAATGAAGAATGACACATGGGAGCTGGTGGAATTACCTCAAGGCAAAAATACTATTGGAGTCAAATGGGTGTTCAAAGTGAAGACGAATTCTCAAGGAGAGGTGGAGAAAAATAAAGCAAGACTAGTTGCAAAAGACTACAAGCAGAAAGCCGGCATTGACTATGATGAAGTCTTTCCTCCTGTTGCCCGGTTGGAGACTATTCGCTTGATCATATCCATGGCAGCCCAAAACTAATGGAAAATTCATCAGATGGATGTCAAGTCTGCTTTTCTGAATGGAATTTTGGAGGAAGAAGTTTACATTGAGCAACCCATGGGCTACGAAGTCAAGGGTCATGAAGACAAGGTTTTGAAACTGAAGAAGGCTCTTTATGGCTTGAAACAAGCTCCTCGAGCTTGGAATGGGAGAATTGACAAGTACTTCATCGACAACGGATTTGTCAAATGTCCACATGAACATGCTCTCTATGTGAAACTGAACCATGATGGTGATATTTTACTTATGCATCTCTATGTGGATGATTTAATTTTGACAGGAAATAATCCTACAATGTTTGAGGAGTTCAAGAGAGCAATGTCAAGTGAATTCGAGATGACTGACATGGGTTTTATGTCTTATTATCTTGGCATAGAAGTGCAGCAGCAAGAAGAAGGCATCTTTATATCCCAAGAAGGCTATGCTCGAGAGATTTTGAAGAAATTTAAGATGGAGAATTGCAAGTCAGTCTCCACTCCGGTAGAATGTGGTGTAAAGCTCTCGAAGCATGACGATGGGGACAAAGTCAATCCCACATTTTTCAAGAGTCTTGTTGGAAGCCTCAGGTACTTAACTTGTACACGACCTGATATTCTTTATGGCGTTAGTCTTATTAGTCGTTTCATGGAGTCTCTCACTACTACACATTTCAAGACGGCTAAGAGGATACTTCACTACATCAAAGGCACATTGAATTATGGAATTTTATATGCTTCCAATGAAGATTTCGAGCTTGTTGGCTATTGTGATAGTATTTGGGCGGTGATGTTGATGATCAAAAAGCACCATCGGATTTGTTTTCTTTATGGGAAACTTCGGCATTCACGTGGAATTTAAAAAGCAACCAATAGTCACTCTATCTACCGTGAAGCGAATTTGTGGCAACTTCTTGTGTTTGTCATGCAATATGGCTCGAATTTATTAAAGGAGTTTTATCAGTCACAGGAAGGACCGACGAGCATATTTGTGGATAACAAGTCAGCACTTGCACTATCCAAAAATCCGGTGTTCCATGAGAGAAGCAAACACATTGATACCAGATATCATTTCATTAGAGAGTGTATTGCACAGAAGGAAGTCCAGTTGCAATATGTGAAGTCCCAGGATCAGATTGCTGACATTTTCACGAAGCCCCTCAAGATAGAAGTCTTTGAGAAATTGAGAAGTCTACTCGGAATGCAGAATCAAGCTTAAGGGGGCATCTTAAAATTAATAAAAATAAATTAAGCTTGATTCTAGAATAATCTTGGAGGTTCTAGCTACAAGTTCCTTGGTTTTCCCACATGCATGAAATGTGAAGAGTCTAGTGGAATTAATTTGAGTCTTTAATTCAAGCTTTATGGTAGAGTTCTAGAGTATTCCTAGCTCTAGTATAAATAGATGTATGTTATAGCCATTTTCAATCAAGCAAAGTAAAGTGAGTTCCTCTCCTCCAAAGCTAGAGTGTTCTTGTTCTCTCTATTCTCTTGTTTGTTTTTCTAACAAACCATACAGCTCTGCATTTTGTTCACTTAAAACTTCTTCATCGAGCTTTATCTTCATTGAAAAACCTAGCTTCTGGTACTTGTGAGTAAAGGACAAGGTTGTCGGCTCAACTACAATACTGAATTCTCGAACTCTGTATTCTGTAGTTGCATGGTAAATAAACGAATCATTCCCCACATTTGTCATGACTCTCCTGAACTTTTTTATTGCTGGAGAATCTTGTTTGTCGGAAAAGAACGCCATGAAAGAAGGGTAACTTAGATCTTGTTCTTTTCCTCGCTGAAAATTCCATTATCGCTTGCCGATGGCTTTCTCCATTTCCCTTTTACTGTACCCTAATCCACACAAAAAACCAACATAATCATGGAAGCTCATATCATAGACTAGTCCAAGATCTATGGCTTTGTTCAGATCGATATGACCAGCTCCGTAAGCCAGAGAAGTGGCGGACATCTTCGTCAATTGATCTTGCAGAAAATCTTTGGTGTTATTTGTAACATAAGAAGTGGTCATGATAACTGATAGGATCGTCGCTAGGTTCCATTCAGGATGGACGTTTTTAAGCATGACGGCAACTCCGACGACATGGGATGTCGCCATTGATATGCCTGACATTATGGTAAAGTCTATGGTCAGACCGTACCTTCCCAGTGTTATGACTGGAACAGTAGGGACTTTCGCTGCTAGAATGTCCACTCCAGGAGCGACAATGTCAGGTCTTAAGATATTTAGACTAACTAGATTTGGCCCTTTTAATGAGCGTTCCGCAACTTCAGGAGCTGGTTTAGTGTGATATTCAGTTGCTATGAACTTCAAGTTTTTCACCTTATGTTCGCCAACCAAATCCTTGAAGCTTGAGGTAGGCACCATCATGTTAGGAACAAAATGAACATCAATTTCAATGTGTTTTGTGCGAGTCTGAGTGATTGGATTCACAGCAAGAAATGTTGCACCAAGATTATCACACCAAAGTGTAGGTGTGAGAGGAGGGAAGTTAATTTCACCAAGGAGAGATTTAAGCCAACAAAGTTCAGCAGCAACAAGAGCTATACTTCGATATTCAGCTTCGATACTAGATCTGACAACAGTAGGTTGTTTCTTTGCACTCCAAGAAATGAGATTTGGTCCAAGGAAAATACAGTATCCAGAAGTAGAGCGACGATCATCAGGACAACCTGCCCAGTCAGCATCACAGTAGGCATGAATAGAAAGAGAGGTTGGTTTGGTAAAATGGATACCAGAAGTGGGTGTGGAGTGAAGGAATCGAAGTATCCGTTTAACAATGGTCCAGTGAATGTCAGTAGGACAATGGAGAAATTGAGAAATTTTATTGACTGCAAATTGAATATCAAGATGGGTAAAGCAAAGATATTGGAGAGCATCAACAGTACTTCGATACTTAGAAGGATCAGTGAGAGGAGTTCCATGGTTTTTGGAAAGAGGAAGAGTGGGAGTTATTGGTATGTTGGCAGGTTTGGATTGATCAAGACCCGTGTGAAGGAGAAGATCTTTGGTGTATTTAATTTGGGTAAATAGGAGTCCGGTAGGGGTGTGTTTGGCCTCCATACCAAGAAAATAATGAAGAGGGTCGAGATCTTTAATGAAAAATTTAGTGTTTAGGTCATGAATGAGATTGGTGATAAAAGAAGGTGAAGAGCCAGTAATCAAGATATCATCGACATAGACCAGGAGAAAAGTAGTGTGAGAAGAGGTGGTATGAATAAATAGAGAAGTGTTTGATTTGGTAAAGATGAATTTGAGATCAAGTAGTTTTTGGCTTAGTAGATGAAACCAAGCTCGTGGAGTCTGTTTTAAACCGTAAAGGGCTTTGTGAAGGCGACAGACATGAGAAGGATTGTGAGGATCAATAAAACCAGGAGGTTGAGCCATGTAAACCGGGTCTTGTAGATGTCCATTGAGAAAGGCATTTGTGACATCAAGTTGACTAATTGACCAATTTTTAGATGAGGCAATAGTGATGATGAGGTGGATTGTATTGGGTTTGACTATAGGAATGAAAGTATCCGTGTAGTCTATACTAGGAGTCTGATGATAGCCTTTGGCAACTAAACGGGCTTTGTATCAATCTAGAGTACCATCAAAATTTCTTTTTATGTGAAAGACCCACTTACATCTAACAATATTTGCATTAGGTGGTGAGGGAACAAGAGTCCAGGTATGATTGCGATGGAAAGCAATGAACTCATCAAGCATAGCTTGTTGCCAGTGTGGGTATTTATTGGCTTGAGTGAAGGAAGTGGGATCGGGTTCAGGGGAGGTTTGTGTATGGGTAGAATAGGTGACATAATCAGACAGTATTCGAGGATCACAAGTGTTGTCACGTGTTCGAGTAATCATTTGGTGTTGAGGTAATGGGAAAGGTGGTGGAGAGGTTGATATGGTTTCAGGTGGGGAAGGAACAAGTGGTACTGGTAAAGGTAGAGAGATGGTAGAGATAGATGGTTTGTTAGGGGTGGGGGAAGGGAGAGTAGAATATGGAAAAATATTTTCAAGAAATCAAACATGTTAAGAGATGTAAATTTTGGAGGTGTTAGGATCAATGCAACAATATCCTTTGTAATGTGTCGAATACCCAATAAAAATACATGGTAGAGATTTTGGGGTAAGTTTGTATGCACGCATGGCCCCAAGAAAAGGAAAACATGCGTAACCAAACACACGAAGGTGAGATAAATCAGGTGGCTAAAGAAAAAGAATTTCATAAGGGGATTTATGGTTAAGGATAGGTGTTGGGAAGACATTAATGAGATATGTAGCTATAGAGAATGCATAGGATTTAGGGAGAGAGGCATGTAGGAGAAGGGTAAGTCCTGTTTCAGTTATGTGTTGAATTTTTTGCTTAGCAAGACCATTTTGTTGTGGAGTATGAGGACACGAAATACAGTAAGAGATATCATGTGTGTTGATGTAAGTGGCAAAGGCACCTTTGATGAGTTCAGGAGCTCCATCGCACTGGAAGGTTTTAATAGTAGTGGAAAAGAGATTTTCATTGTTTGTTTTAAAGTTTTGAAATTGTGAAAGAGCTTGATTTTTGTGAGTTAGAGGACAAATCCAAGTGTAACGACTGAAGTCATTAATAAAAATTATGAACTAGTGATAACCAGAAAGAGAGATAAATAGTGATGGTCCCCAAATATCACAATGAATGATTTGTAGTGGCATGGTAAAAACCCGAGATGATAAAGAAAATAGAATCGAGTACTTTTTCCTAATAAACAGGAAGTAAAATTATTCATTACATAGGATGGAACTTTGAAAGGAAAAGACAACCTAGAAAGAATAGCAGAACAAAGGTGACCCAGACGTTGATGCCACAAAGGGAGCGAAGTGGACATAGCTTGGAGAGTAATCTAATTATTGAAGTGATGTGGAATCTTGATAAGGTAGAGATTATTGTGGATGGATCCTGCAACTAGTGGCATCTTGGTTTGGAGATCCTTCACGATATAACCAAATGGATTAAATTCAATAAGACAAGAATTATCTTTGATGAACTTAGCAACAGAGAGTAAATTTGCATTAAGATTTGGAACAATTAAAATATTGTTAAGGTGAAGGGCACGACTTTGTGTGGAGAAAGTAATATTACTAGTAGAAGAAATAGGAAGAGTTTGTCCATTACCGACAATCACTTGATTTGGACCATTGTAAAGAATTTCAGATTCAACAAGATGAGGATTTGGTGTCATATAATTTGTAGCACCAGTGTCAGGAAGCCATTCAGTGAGAGTGCTGAAGGAAGGATTTGAAGAATCTTGAATATTTAATCAGTAAAGGCAGTGGAAAGATTTGTGGGGTTAGGTGTAGGGTAGTTTGGTCGATTTCGAGATTCAGAATATCTGAACCGACAGTAAGCTGCAATATGTCCCCATTTCCAACAAATTTGAAATTGGGTAGAAGGTTTATTTGGGTAATTGGACTGTTGGGCCAGATTATTGGACTGGGTCTGATTTGAGTGAGAATAATGGACTGGAGAATTTAGGTCATAGATGTATAGGCTGGTGGGCTTGAAGGTGTGGTTAGTAATGTGACTGGGCCGATTGGAGGCTGCTGGAGAAATGAAGGTGGTGCGGCCCATCCATCTGCTGCTGTCCATGTGGCCCGTTAGGGTTGAAAAAATGCGACCCCCTTCTTCCTCGTGTGCCTCTGCCGCTGTCGCGTCCATTGGGAGGAGAAGAACCTACAAAAGAAACAACAAAGGCAACATCTTGTGGAAAAGAAGAGTGAAAGGACAAGAGGCGTTGCTCATGAACAAGGAGTTTAGCTCGAAGATCACCAAAGGAGATGGGCGATTCACGATGTTCAATCACTGTGATGAATGACTCATAGTTCGAAGGTAAGTCATTGAGAGTGAAGAGGATAAGGTCTTTATCCAAGATTGAATCGCCAATAGTAGCAAGTTCATCAGCAGTATTGGAGACGATGGTAAGAAACTTAGTGATCAAGAATCCCCCCTTTTTCAGAGTATGAAGCTTGCGTCAGAGTAAAGAGCATTGGGAGCTAAACTGCTACAAAAAGTGATGTTCAAGAGCCAACCAGAGATCAAGAGCAATGGTGCATCCAATGGCAAGTCTTGCAGTAGAGTTAGACAGGTAGGCGGTGAGGAAGCAGTAGACCAAGTGACCAAGTTTGTGCCACTTGATGTATTTGGGCGAGGCATCATCTGAGGTTGCAGAGGGTGGGAGAATATCACCATTGATGTATCTAATAAGGTCAGATTTAATAAGAATAGCTTGAATTTGATTTTGCCAAATGAGATAATTGGATGAGTCTAATTGTGTAGTTAAGAAGTTTGTGATTTGGTTGAATGGCAGAGTGGGAGAGGTAAGGTTGAACATTGTGATGGTTGTGATGGGAGTGTGTTGTTTCTGTAGTGTCTGATAGGTGTTTGATGAAAATAACTCTGTAGTGTAGTTTCTGGTTGTGTTGGGTGTTGAATATGTAAAGAGTGTAATGCAAGTATCTTGGTTGTGGGTGATTTCCAAATTGAAGTTTGTGATTTGTGTTTGTGTAGTACTGAAACTGGGTGAGGATTAGAAAGGTTTTTAGGACGAAAGAGGGAGGCCGCTAAGAAAAAAGGGAAGTGGGCTCTAATACCATGAAAGAATAGAAGGGGAGAAAGACAATTTGCATGTAATTGTTTTGTATTTCTGCTGTGTTTTGCTGAATGTATTTACATTTATTTATACACATTTTGGTGTCTCATAAGATATTGAAGATCATATGAGATAATTGAATATCATATGAGATACATGAAATAAATTCAAATAAGATACAATTAAAGATAAAATCATATCTATGATATTACATGAAGATCATTTATCAGTAAGCAGTCCTTCTTCTAAAACGAATATGCCTACCTCTACACCTACTCTTACAAGCTCTTTCTCTTGGTCTTTCATGGAGATGACCGAGCTCACATTGCAGACCATTATCTTTCTGTGAGCTTCACTAGGATTGAGTGAGTGAGGGGATCATATGGATTCAGCTTCGCTACTTCTTCCAAAGTACAAGGAAGTGTTGGAGATGAAAATGCTCAGTGGGAAGTAAGATATTTCTTTGACAGTATTGCCATTTTTCAGTTTCAATACGGTTTCGAAGATTCGATCAATGGTAGCTGCTTCGACAGTAGTGATCCATGGCGCTACATTTTGAGCTCTGTTGAAAGGACTTGTCAACAAATCATTATTTCCAGCTGCAGCGACCACGAAAATTCCTTTCTCAATCGCTTTCAGAGAGCCAATAGCTATGAGATCGTTAAAATAATCAACAGGTTGATGTCTGACCAATCCGACTGACATTAACAATATATCGACTCCATCAGCGATTACTGCGTCAATGGTAGCAAAAATGTCTACGATGGAACTGAACTCGCCATGAAGAGCCTTGTACAAAGCTATATGTGCACGAGGAGCTACACCTCTGGCCTTACCTAGAGCATAACCGAAGTAACTTACGCCGTTCATATAATTTTTGGCGACTGTTGAAGAAACATGCGTACAATGTCCATCGAAATCTCTTGCAGAGTTGTAGTCCACCTTCGGGAGAACTTTGGACCCTTTGCTGACAAGCCCTTTGGAGAAAGTTCGAGCTCCGATCAGCTTCCTGTTGCATAACGATGGACTAAACGACTCACATGGACCCTTCCATCTTTTAGGTGTTGCACAATTTTTCCCTCAAGTTTAAGGGCATTTTTTTCCTTTTCCTCTTAAATGGACAGTTATTAATTGTAATTTTGGTTTTCAATAACTTATCGGTAAAGTTACGTAATTCGATCCGAATAAGGGTAATAAAGTGGCCCAATAAATGATCTAAGTAAATGGGTTGAAGTCTGGGAAGAAAATGGATCCCTTTTAGTGTGGACCTGGACCATATCGGCCTTGTGATGGGGAAGCCTGATATGGAAGCTATATAAAGGTTAAGGTCTTCTGCAGTTACTTAGTGATTCACGAGCATAAAGTTCTCTGACGCGTTAAGAGAGCTCGTGATTGAGGAAACTGCAGAAAGGCCTAGACCAGACGACGGTGAACAACTTCCTCAACTGGCCCGGGGGAATCGGAGCTCGTTTGGATGGCGAAAACTGTTACAGAAGTTAGAATGGAGCCAAAATCAGGTATTCCACAATTCCTTCATTTTTACCCTTTCATGTTTGATCCTGGATACGTAATAGGGTCTGTGCTACGTATTACATGTGGTATCAGAGCGGTTACGTGATCGGGTTGACAAAAAACGAAGGTTTTTTGGTTTCCATTTTTTACAGTTTTCTTCGTTTTTTGATTCATTTTTCGGCTTTTTTGGGTGAGTAATTGCATAAAAGTAGTTTACATGTGGTTAGCTATAAAAATCGGGTCAAAAATGGATCGAACGAAGGAAAAAACTGACTTTCAGATCGTCAGAAATCACCTCCCATGGCGGTGGGGTGAGGTAACTACCAGCACGTGCATGGCACGCGCCCGACGTTGCTACAGTGAAGGAGGACGGGCGGTACGGCTGGAACGTGCCACGCACGCGTCAATCATATCCCGCCAAGTGACACCGCAAGAGGGAGGATCTGCACGCTCCTCACGCGACGCGCGCTCCCACAGACATCAAACCGCGGGCGCGTGCATGACACACGCCATATCTGGCTCGACACGTGGACCATCTGATGTGGGACACGTGTCGACGCGTGAGACGCACGCATTGCACAGTGGACGCACGTTTGCAAGTGGCTGGCACACGTCAGCAGCTAGTGCGCACGTCTGCGGGCCGCGCACAGGTGCACTGACGTGGGTGTGCCACGTCATGGTTGACGTCATGCTATGGCCTTTTGCTACAGTAAAAAAAGGAAAATTTTTAAAATTCCCTTAAAGGTTTCCCGGGTCTTTTTGGGTCAGTTTTCGAGTTCGAGAAAATTTTTTAAGTTGTTTTTAAATTTTTCTGGATTTATTACGTTGGTAATTTCATTTCGGAAAAGTTTTAAAACTTATCAAAGCTAATTTTGAGTGTGTTCGTACTTCGAACAGCACATGAAGGAGACATTTAAGGTCTAATGTCTCATGCGGTACGTTCGATATCAGAAAGTACGATAAACACTCCTATTGAGATATTTTGTTTTTTCAAATTCTCAAATAAAGTTTAAAGACAATGTTTTCAGTGTTAGTATGTGATTAATTGATAGTGAATCTAGCTTCTTCATTTATGAATGATTTTTCACATACTCTATGCCCGTATAGAATGTCAGGATGACATAAAGTTGTATCCCTTATATGTGTGGACATTCTAGGGTACTGATGAGAATGTAGTCACCAAAGTGGCCTTTCAAGTCAGTATTTTAGATTGATCTACTAACATGTTTGGGGATGTCTCTGACCTTATGTTTGGTTATTCTGCCCAAAGGTGTTGACGTTACATAATGTTTTGAGATGTTCATACAAGCATTTGATAGAAGAAAATCGTTGCTTAAATGGTCTATTCACCCAAAGATGGTAGTGTCATGAGAGTTGATGGTTTGTACTCTGATCGCTTTTATGTGAGAATCTGATTGCATATATTATGTATTTAGCCCAAAGGTGTTTCATAATATGTGTAGTTAGGTTCTCATATGAGATACTTTAATGCTTTGAGTATCGTTGTTATCCTACATGTATACTGTTTAACATTGTCTTTTCTATTCTATAGTCACCTTCTCAGTCAACAATAATGATGTCACCATTGAAACCTTGAACGGTTTCAACTTCAAGAAGTGGAAGAAGGACATTGATTTCGCATTAGAGATAGCAGATATCAGTATGGCCATGCATGTAGAGAGGCCTTCCCCACTTATAGATGTCAGCTCAGAAGCTCTCAAAGAAGAAATGGCGACCTGGGAAAGGTCAAATAGACTGTGCTACTTGACCATTAGTAGGTCAATACCGGATCATTTGTTGAGTGGATTGCTGGACACAACAATAGTTCGTGAGTTCATGGTCGGTATATCCCAGAGGTACAAGGTCTCTTCTTATGCTGAGCAGAGTGCCTTGGTTAAGGAACTTTTCTCCATAAGGTCCACTAGAGAAGGGGGCGTTCGAGATTATATCATCCGAATGGTGCACCTTCAGAGTAGGCTAAAGGCACTAGATATCATCATTCAGGACTCACTGATAGTGCATCTAGCACTAAATACTCTTCCTAAGGAGTTTGAGATGATAGCTACCTCCTACATCTCTCAGGATGAGAATTGGGACGTTAATGCTTTAATTTCCCAGTGTGCTACAACAGAAGAGAAGATCAGGAATCCTTCTCATTCAACTATGTATGTAGCCGCGAAGGGTAAAGGGAAGGTAACCCCAGCAGGCTAAAGGTAAGGATAAGGGTAAGAAATCCAAACCCGCTCCTTAGAGTCAGAGTGGGCAATCCAACATTGCGAAGGGCCCACAAAACCTTAAGAAGATGAGATGCTTCTTCTGTAAAAAGAAGGGGCATAGGAAGTCTAAGTGCCAGAAGTACAAGTTGTGGTTGGCCAAGTAGGATTCATCAGGTAACTCCTCGGCCTTCATGATTCATGGATCCAATGTTGCTATAACCACATCAAGTTCTTGGTGGTTAGATAGTGGAGCTTCTAACCATATTGCTTCCACAATGCAGGGATTCAGATCCAGGAGAAGGCCGATCAAGGGGGAGGAGAAGCTGATGGTCGACAATAATGAAGAGGTGGACATTTTGTACGTGGGAGATGTAGGATTAAACCTTGATACAAGGTTTGTCCTAATTTTGTGAGACACGTTTTATGTACCATCTTTTAGATGGAATTTGATCTCTGTATCAGTTTTGGATAAAGAAGAATTCATTTTGTATTTAATAATACAATTGTAAATATTTCTATCAATACAAAACATATTGGTACTGCTTTCTTATCATATGGATTGTATAGAATGTGTCTTACTCCTAATGAAATGTATGTCTCTTCATATGTTGCTGAGCCTGTTACTCAAAAGAGAATCCTCATAAAGGAAACATCATACATGTTGTGGCATAAACGTCTTGGCCACATTTCCAGGGAAAGGGTTGAGAGATTGATGAAGGATAACATTCTCCCAACTCTGGACTTCAGTGATCTGGAGATATGTGTCGATTGTTGTAGGGTTAAGTTGACCAAGATAAAGAAAAAGGGGTCAACTCGAGCTTCTGGTTTATTGGACTTCATACATACAGATGTCTATGGTCCTTATACAGTCACGTTGTGCAATGCTAGGTACTTCCTGACATTTATAGATGATTATTCCCATTATGGTTATGTGTTCTTGCTTAAAGAGAAGTCTGAAGTTCATGATAAGTTCAAAATCTTTAAGACTGAAGTTGAGAACCAGTTAGGAAAATCAATAAAGATTGTCAGATCTGATAGAGGAGGGGAATATTATGGCAGACATGGAGTTGGAGGATAAGAAAAAGGTCCGTTTACTAAGTATTTGGAATCAGCTGGAATAGTGGCTCAGTTCACTATGCCAGGTAGTCCTGAGCAAAATGGTGTGGCCGAAAAGCGTAATCGCACCCTAAAGGACATGATGAGGTCAATGCAGAGCAGGACTAACCTACCTGAATACCTTTGGGGTGAAGCCATCAAGACAGCATTATTCATTTTGAATAGAGTCCCGAGCAAGTCAGTATCAAAGACTCCTTTTGAACTTTAGGTTGGAAGGAAGCCAAGTCTTGCACACATTCGTGTGTGGGGCTGCCCTACTGAGGTAAGGTTGTATAATCCTCATGAAGGTAAATTGCAACCTCGTTCTACTCGTTGCTATCTGGTTGGTTATCCTAACCACTCTAAGGGTTACAAATTTTTTTGTAGAGAAGGAGGAGCCACAATAGTGGAGTCACAGACGAGTTTCTGGAACATGATGTCTACGATGAAGGTGGATCTTCCATCCTCCAGTAGATAGTAGGACGGATACTACAATTATTATGTATCCACAACCTCTTATACAATCAGTTTCGGTGGATGAAGGCGTGGGTACTGTGCCTATGCAAGTACAGAAACCTACTCCTATTCAGGAAGAGGTTGGTACAAGAGCCTATGCAGTTACGTAGATCCACCAGAGAGAGGCAGCCTACTATCTCATCGGACTACATAGTCTATTTAGGTGAACATGACTATGATAGAGGACATGTTGTGGATCTAGTGACTTTTACAGAAGCCATTTCTGGACCTTATGTGGATATGTGGTGGGAAGCAATGAAGGATGAGATGCAATCGATGAGGTATAATAAGGTGTGGGAGCTCGTTGATTTATCTCAACATTGCAGGCCTGTCAGTTGCAAGTGGCTATTTAAGATCAAGAAGGACACACGGGGTCAAGTTGAGCAGTTTAAGGCGCGTCTTGTTACCAGAGGATTCTCTCAGAGAGAGGGAGTTGACTTTAATGTCACATTCTCTACTGTGTCCTTGAAGGATGCATTTAGAGTGATGATGGAAATTGTATCTCATTATGATATGGAGCTACATCAGATGGACGTTAAAACCGCTTTCCTAAATGGTGACCTTTATGAGGAGGCCTATATGGAGCAACCTAAAGGCTTTCAGGATCAAGCTGCAACTGAAAAGGTCTGTAAGTTGAATAAATCAATATATGGTTTGAAACAGGCTTCCAGACAATGGTACCTAAAGTTTGACGAGGTTCTGACCTCATTTGGCTTTGTGGAAAACAAAGTCAAAAGATGCTTATACTATAAGGTCAGGGGGAGCAGAGTCATCGTTATACTTCTGTATGTCGATGATATCTTGCTCGCGTTGAATGATTTGACCATGTTGCATAAAGTAAAGAAAATTTTGGCCAAACATTTCGACATGAAGGATTTAGGTGAAGCATCTTGTGTTCTCGGTATGCAGATTCACCGAGACAGATCTTAACACACATTGAACCTCTCGCAAAATGCATACATTGAGCGAGTGCTACAAAGGTTTAATATGGCTGATTGTAGACCTGTTGTAGCACCTATCTCTTATGGAGAGAAATTATCTTTGGCACAGTGTCCAAAGAATGAAGTTGAGAGAGAGGCTATGAGGAATATTCCGTACTCTAGTGTAGTAGCTAGCTTGATGTATGCACAAGTGTGCACTAGACCGAATATTGCATTTGTCATTGGACTGCTAGATCGATATCAGGCAAACCCTGGTATGGACCATTGGTATGCAGTCAAACGAGTGTTGAGATATCTGAAAGGTACCAAGGACTATTCGTTGACATACAGGAAAGTCAATGATTTAATCCTCACAAGGTATACAGACTCCGATTTTGCTATGTGTCCAACTGATCGTAAGTTCACATCAGGATACATCTTCATGATGGCAGATTGTGCGGTATCGTGGAAGAGTGTCAAGCAGACACTGGTAACTTCCTTTACCATGCATGCAGAGTTTGTTGCATATTATGGAGCTGCTACACAGGCGGTTTGGTTCAGAAACTTGATTTCTAAGTTGACTGTTGTGGATTCGATAGCTAGACCCATTCCATTGTACTGTGATAATCTTACTGCAGTGTTGTTCAGTAACAACAACAAGAATATCACAGGGTCTAAGCATTTGGAGGTCAAATATTTGACCATAGAGGAGTTGATTCAAAAGGGTGACGTTGAGGTGGAGCACATCAGGACTGAGGAAATGTTGGCTGATCCCTTGATTAAAGGACTTCACCCATTAGCGTTTGTCAGACATGTATCCATTATAGGCGTGTTGAAGCCCTTAGATAGCATTAGTTAGGGATCATTGTATTTTCTCCTTACTATTTTGTGTATAGTGATGTATTATGACATTATGGTTATTTGTTAATGAAAATGATCATTTTCTTTTATCCTCAGTAATAACTATTTTTGTCCATAGTCATAATACATATGAAGTCTTGAGAATTGTGTTAATCTCAAGCATTTTAAAGGTCATAGGGCATATATAAAGATTGACCTTCTATCTATGTCATTAAACACATAAAGTTTATATTGATATCCTTAACGTTTCGTATGATATAGAGGGATATGAGGTTTTGATCCCATAAAAGAATTCTCTAATGTTGTTTAGCATCCAGTGAGAGAATACAGGATTTCTCTGTTACAGTTTAGCATAAAGTTGGAGAAATCGAGACCTACAAACGAAGATGATACATTTTAGATCATACAGGTATCATCATAGTTTGCCACACTCCATTTTTCGATTCATGTTAGTAAGGTATTAGATATTCGTGATTATATTGGACCTGTGTCACATATGACACATGTGTTTGATATTTTTCAGTATCGAAAACTTTACAGGACAGAATGGTGGACTTTCATTACCTTTGGATCGAATGTTTTTAAACTTGGTACCAATAAAGTAGCGTAATTTAGCCTATTTTTAACTGTTTTGAATTTGACAAAACTGCAATTAATAATAGTCCAAGGGGGAGATTGTTGGACAATTTTGCCCTCAAGGTTAAGGGCATTTTTGTCCTTCTCCTCTTAAATGGACAGTTATTAATTGTAACTTTGGTTTTCAATAACTTATCGGTTAAGTTACGTAATTCGATCTGAATAAAGGTAATAAAGTGGCCCAAAAAATGATCTAAGTAAATGGGTCGAAGTCTTAGAGAAAAATGGATCCCTTTCAGTATAGACCTGGACCATATCGACCTTATGATGGGGAAGCCCGATATAGAAGCTATATAAAGGTTAAGGTCTCCTGCAGTTACTTAGTGATTCACGAGCATAAAGTTCTCTGACCCGTTAAGAGAGCTCGTGATTGAGGAAACTGCAGAAAGGCCTAGACCGGACGACAGTGAACAACTTCCTCAACTAGCCCGAGAGAATCGGAGCTCGTTTGGATGGCAAAAACTGCTATGGAAGTCGGAATGGAGCCGAAATCAGGTATTCTACAATTCCTTCGTTTTTACCCTTTCATGTTTGATCCTAGGTACGTAATAGGGTCTGTGCTACGTATTACATCAGGGACAAGAGGCATACCATCATCGTTAAAGCTCTCACTCTCCAGCCAAATTCCAGAGTCGACAACTCCGATGATCGCACCTGCATCGTAAGAAGTAGTTGGCCACATGCCGTTCTGTTGATTCAACCCAAGAAACTGAGGGCTATGGGTGGTGGCTAGCTTGACAAAGGATTCTTTATGAGTAGCAATATGAGCAGAAGAGTTCTGAATTTTGGAGAGCTGAGACTTGGTGAGCCTGGCAGTGAAGCCATGCAAGACATGTTCGTAGGAATAGAGGAGAGCTTCATTATCATCACCACGAGGAGGAGGGTTCGACAATGAAGTCAGGATTGATCGATGCCATTCATGGTGTGTTGAGAAAGAATCAGGCTTTTGGGAATGATCCAAGTGAATGATGTAAGTTTGGAGCTATTCATTTTGGTCTGAGAAAGCTTTGCCAGTTTCTAGCAGCAAGAGCAATAAAAGAAGGCAAAGCAGCACAAACACAGAAATTGGATCAAAACAACCCATCATCGAATAGGTGAGGTTTTACGTAGCAAAGACCATCTCAGGAGACATGTATTTATAATGCTTAGGATTCAAAATAATAAAAATAAAATTTAATAAAATAAAACCTTCTTTATCTAATAAAAAAATTAATAAAATAAAATAGTCAATATAGTCCGAGCTCAATACAATTCAGTATAATTCTCTTCTACTAAAAATTCACAATTTAATATCTAGAGAATAGGTTGTGAAGGCTAGACATATGTACCACAAGACTAACCAAGTTACGAATTGATTAGTCACGTATGTCGATGAATTTATTGTCTTAATAATCCTGTGTTATTCAAAAGTTGCTAAAAAAATCTTGACATATAAAATTAGCAAAAAAATCACGAGTTAAAATTTTATTAACTCACATTCTATAGCGTGGAGGAGCAACACACGGTTAAGGTTTTTCTTGTGAAAATCGAAACATAAGGTTAATAGAGTAACATTTTATATCTGCATGGTTTAATTACTACTTTCAGATATACACAAATTATTCTATGATTTTGTCGTATGTCGATTCACTAGAACTTAGAATTTATATATTTCAAAACTTTCTTGTGGGTTTTCTATCTATCCTCTAGAGAATATTTCAGTTGTATTTCTTCCCTAATTAATCAATTAAGGTTTCATGTATCTCCCTTGTGATTTAAAAAAAAAATGTTTAACTTTTACACACGGTGCCTAGAGTAGGGAGTGGGGACGAAGAAGCACTCAATTATTCAGAACATGCCAAGTTTGATAATTCCCGAGAAGGACCGGATCGAGAACAAACTAAAAGATCTATTTTAGAAGAAGTGGGCTTTAATAATATTACCGCACAGTCGCTGTTGACATGAGCGAGACCGACTTTTGTGGAGTCTTTGAGGGCACCGTACCCTCTTCTCCATGTCTGAAGCGTTCCCATTTCTTCTTCTTTTCCTCTTTTCTAAAGACAAATTTCAATAGATCGCTCTCCTTTCTCTCACTCTGGCGATCTTTGCTCTGATCCCTCTTGTTGTTCTGGATGACGAGAAGAGAGGCCAAGCGTCCAAGATAGAGCGTGAATTTGCTCGCTTCTGTTCTTCGCTTTCTTTGTAAGGCTCCTTTTAGTTAACGAAAAAGTAAAGTTAATTTAGAATAAGATTCTTTTGGAAAATAAATTTATGAAAAGTAAAGATATTTATATGTTTCTTCAAAAAAAAAGATATTTATATGTTTAGATATTTATAAGAATTTTAATAAAAAAATTGGTTGAATTTTTATTATAATATTTAGTATATAACAGTTTTTTTTTTAAATTTTAAGAGAAAAATATATTAGCAAGAATCAAAGTACTACACTGTACAACCCAATATCGGGAATTAGTTACAACCCCACAAATCACTCAGCCTGAAAGCTCTCACCTACTGCAAATTTTATATGTAACAGTATTTTATAGAATATAACTTAATTTTAACTTATGTTTTCAATCATATTCTTACAAACAGAATAAAAATTGAAATCGATAAATAAGGAAAAAATATAAACCTGGAGATTGTCAATTGAAACTTCTAAGCAAAAATATTCAAAATCTAAATATTAGTCGATACTATAAATTTTTTAAAATAGGGGAGATTTTTTGCAAAATTTTCCTCCCCCCTCTTATCTCTCATTCCTCCTTTTTCAAAGTTTTTAATTAGTTATTTTATATATTTTAAATTTTATAATTATTGTGAATTCTTATTTTTTAAAATAAATATTTTTATTACTTAATAATAATTATAAATTAAATAAAACTTACAAAAATATTTTATTTAAATTTATTTTAATATTTATTTAATATTTATTAATAAAGTATTAATAACATATTTTATTTTTAAAATAAATAATTTAAAATTATTATTTATAAATTAATATTTATTATATATATTTTAATTATTAAATCAAAATTTATTTAAAATGTATATATTTTAAAGTCGCAGAGTTGAAAGAAAAGAAAAGGTTAAATTGTCTAGTGTATTTTTTAGATTAAATTGTCTAGTATATTTTTTAGATCAAATTGTATAGAGCGTACGATCACTGTTACTATGATGCATGAGATCGAAACTAAACTGTACTCCTTTCTATCAAAAATAAAAGTCGTTTTAGAAAAATGCACGCTTATTAAGAAAACTAATGAAATTATAGATATACCCTTATTAATACTCCCATGAAGTTACCTCGTAACCCCCATGAAGTTATTAATGGTTGATAAGAGAATGAAGTTATTAATGCTCTTAGAGTTTCGATGTTTTCAACTTTTAGAGTTTCAATTATTATTATTATTATTATTATTATTATTATTATTATTATTATTATTATTATTATTATCATTATTATTATTATTAACCTTATTATTATTATTATTGTTGTTGTTGATGATGTTGTTGTTATTATTATTATTATTATTATTATTATTATTATTATTATTATTATTATTATTATTATTATTATTATTATTATTATTATCTGAAATTAATTTTCTTCTTCTTCTACTTATTATCATTATCATTATCATTATCATTATTATTATTATTATTATTATTATTATTATTATTATTATTATTATTATTATTATTATTATTATTATTATATTATCTGAAATTAATTTTCTTTTTCTTCTACTTATTATCATTATCATCATCATCATCATCATCATCATCATCATCATCATCATCATCATCATCATTATTATTATTATTATTATTATTATTATAAATAAATAATGGTCACCTCATGAGGGCTTATAAAGGTTTGATAATGCCCTACTATCAACACGTGTTTTCAGTAGCAAAGTGGTATCAGAGCATCCAGGTATGGGACTGGGCTCCCCCCACGTCTCGAGTTCAAGTTGCAGCACATCCACTACTTCCGATCCAGCGTATGAAAAATAACGCAACGAAGCGTGGTGGGTATAAAAGGTTTGATAACGCCCTACTGTCAACACGTCTTTTCAGTAGCGACTCTGATTTGGAGAAAAACAATCCTTGGAGCTTTGATTGCTGCTTTAATAGCTTCGTCTGCTTCTGCTGTTTCAAATATTGGGTAGCTGCTGTAAACTTTGAGATATAATTCTCGATCCTTGGCGAATCGATCCTTATATTGCTTGATTGCATTAACCAATCCTGCTGGAAAATCTGATAATAATTTGAGGTCTTGAATATAAATGGTATCTATTAGTCCACTTTGAAATAGTAGGTAAGTGGTTAAAGGATCATCTCCGGGGAAGATGATTGCTTTTGGTCCATATCATCCACGGTTTTGCAAATAATATTGGAATTGCTTCATGTCATTGGTCCAATGATTGAGTGCTTGGAAACAGTCAACAAACATTTCAGATGTCAACACTTTTGCTTCTTCTTGTAATGCTTTGGTTGGAACTGAATGAATTCGTTCCATATCTATAGCTTTGCCCAAAGAGGTCATCTTTATTGATGGTGGTGCTGGTGCTGTTAAAAAAGTCTTGTATTGTGGCCATAATGATGGATGCTGAAATTCTTGATATGATTTTTTTGCTTCGGCTTTGGTAGAAAAACTTTTGTGAATGATACTGCTTTTGCAGATAATATGAATGGCTGCTTTGTGCCATTGATCATAAATACCTGCAAACGGGCCATTGTAGATCACATAATGCTTGGTTTCTTGATGATCAATTGTCTTTTGAGGAGTAGTATGTGATGTTGAAGGTTTCACAGAAACTGGTGCTAATGAATTTGAGGCAATGGTAGAAGTTCATGGTGAAGTGCGTGGTAAAAGAGGAATATTATCATCCTTGGATGTTGGTAAAGACTTGGTAGTGTTCTTAGAAGGTTCTGGTATTGATAAAGGTTGGTCTTTTAACATGGTAAGGGTAGTTTTGAGTCTATCAATTTCTTTGGTAATGGTTTCAGTTTTGACTTGTAAATTCATGGTTTGGACTTGTATTTCCAGAAGTTCTGCTTCTTTTAATGCTATAGTAGTTTCCAATTGTGCTATAACTCCTTTCATTCTCTTGTCAAGATATCTGCAAGAAAATTGTTAGCCGTTTTAATATAGTGAATATTAAATTGGTACTGACCTAATTCAAGCTACCATCGGATGAGTCGTCCTTGATTATAATTAGTGCTTATATGGTACTTAGAGAATCCACACAAACATTGAGAATCTGTTTGTATTGTGAATTCAACTGGTAGTAAATCAATGCGCCATTTTCTCAAAGTTTTGAGACAGGCTAGTACTTCTTTTTCATGAATAGGATAATTCAATTCCGAAGAATCAAAAGTCCCATTTATATACTTGCAAAGATAGTGCTTCTTGTGTTCAGGCGGTGTCGCCAAAAGGCATCCTGCCCATGTATCAAAACTTGCGTCCATTTGGACTAGTAATTGATCTTGGTGCTTGTAGTTATAAAGTTAAGGTAAATACTTACAGAGTTGTTTTAATCGTTGTACTGTTTCTGTGTCTATTGTAGTCCAATGCCATTGCCATTTTGTACTACATTTTAATTGTAAACTTCGTCGTTCTTTAGCTAAATCTTTTAGAAAACCTTGATCAGATGTATGATTTAATAATCCTAAAAATTGTTGTACATGTTTTTTATCTTTTAATTGATCAGGAAAATTTTGTAATTTTTGTAAGACATTAGGTTGTAATTATATATAAACTTGCGAATTGAATTGTATTCCTGAGTATTCAATCGTTTGTTGTGCTATTCTAGCTTTCTTTTTACTTAAAATTAATCCTTTCTCGCTTATCTTTGTAAAACAATAATAACCTTTTTAAATGGTCTAATTTATCTTGAATTGAATAAATAATAATGTCATCAATATAAACAAAAGTAAATTCTTCTAATCCGGAGAGATTATTATCCATAAATCGTTGATAAATACTAGGTGCTTGTTTTAAACCAAAAGGTAATACATTCCATTGATAATGTTTTTTAGGGGGACAGGTAAATGATGTTAATGCTTTAGTATTATCATGTAATCGTAATTGCCAATGTCCATATTTGGCATCTAATATAGTAAACCAAGTATGTCCTTTGAGTTTATTGATTATATAATCTTTTCTAGGTAATTTATAAGCATCTCATATGGTTGCTTCATTCAATTTTCAATAATTAATAACCATTCTACGTTTTCCTCTTTTTTGTTCTGCCGAATTATTAACATAAAAAGCGGTTGCTGAATGTTTACTAGTGCTTAGACTAATAAGCCCTTTCTCTAATAATTCTTTACATTCTTGTATAAATTCCTTTACATCTTGTGGAGTATAAGAAATATTATTTTTTATATTTATTTCCTGATGAGGATCTTTCAATTTGATTTCTATTAATTCATGATTATAATTCTTTTTTGGATCTAAAGGATTTTCACTACAAACTTGATCTAAGAGGATATCAACCTCTAATTGTATATGAGTGTTATTGAGTAAATAAAATGTAAAAGATTAATTTTTCATTGATGATTTTGAGTTGTTGAAAATAGGTGGTATGATAGATAGGTATTTTCAAAATAATGGATTTTGATTAAGTTTCTTAATAAAAGAGTTCTTAAAGTAATATAATGCAATTATTGACAAAAGGGATTATAAAGCTTAAGGAAATTATTGCCTAAAATTAATGGTAGTCCCGATTCTTTTTATAAATAGAAGGGATGATAAATGTATAATTTTCTATAGTTATGTGATTATAATAACTTACATACCAGATAAAATTAAAACTTCCATCTGCTATTCGTATTTGTAATGGTTTTGCTAATTTTTTCCATTCTAATGAAAGTTGTTTTGATGTAATACAAATTGTTGCTCCTGTATCTATATATGCATGTACTTTAGTATTCATTTTCTGAGCTATTACCTGAATAAAGGTTGAATTGGAGTCCGGGTTCTGATTTTTGTAAATCTGATTCATTTGATAAGTCTAATTCAGTTGAAGAATATTCAAAATAGATATATATTGTTGTATCAATATCATAATTCGATTCAATAGGTTCTAATTGATGTTGTATGGTAGAATATAAGATTTGTACTTTATGGTTATATTTATTATCCTTTTGCTTAGGAAATTCATTGGCATAATGTCCTTCTTCGTTACAAAGTCAACATTTACAATTTTTCTTCTTTTGTGGACAATATTTTTGTGTAGGATGATACTTTCGAGAATGTTGTTTCTTTTTTCTAAAATATCTAGGATAAGTTTTTGGTTGATGGGGGTGTGGTTTATACTTTCGCCATCTATATTGCTTTGAATATTTTCTAGAAGGATATTGTCTTTTATAAGGGTAGTGCAATCGTTTAGATTTCCTATATTTAGATTGTGTTTGATATTTTCTTTCACATCCATATTGTTGTGGTACATCTGCATTTTGTGAACAACAAAGATTTAATTGTTGATGTTTTAATGTTTTTTTAAGTCTGGTTTCGAGGCAATATTCGATTAATAGTTCCTTGGTTGGAGAATAGCTCCTCCTAGATTATGAGCAACAGAGTGATTTTCTAGTTTGTCATGAAA